>OZ022504.1:82693721-83166040 GCA_963989385.1 Ctena decussata | reverse complement strand
AGAGTTACTTGCCCAAGCTGATGTCACTGATACACAGTACACAAATGCCCTCAGCCTTACCAAGAGAGGAAAAGCAGTCATTCTTGAGAGAGGAACTAATGAAATATACATAAACTGCTACAACAGTGACCTTCTATTGGCATGGCAAGCAAACCTTGATGTACAGTACTGTGTGGATCCATATGGTTGCATTGCTTACATGGTCAACTATATTACTAAAGATGAAAGAGAAATGAGCGTTACACTACAGAATGTTACAAAGGAGAAGCAGCATTGTGATTGGAAAGAACAACTTAAAGCTTGTGCTACTGCTTTCCTTAATGCTAGAGAAGTCAGTGCACAGGAGGCTGTGTACCGCCTTCTTAGCTTCCCTCTGTTCAAATCTAGCTTTACTACTGTCTTTGTTCCAGCAGATCTGCCAAGTAAGAGGGTGGCCTTCTTGAAACCTATTTCCATGATCAATGCTATGGAAGATGAAGAGGAAGACATTTTTGCTACATCAACATTAGATCGTTATGTTGCAAGACCAAATAAATTAGAAGAATGCTGTCTGGCTCACTTTGCCATTAGCTACACAACAAGTCATTCTACATCAACTGAAGACTCTGACGAAGACATATTAGAAAGTGGTGGTACCATATCACTGAAAAATGGACTTGGTTCCATGAAGAAGCGCTCAAAAAAAGCTGTACTACGTTATCATCATAAATCTCAGTCTAAAGAGCCAGAGGAATATTTTTACTCACAACTTCTCCTATTTCTGCCTTGGAGAGATGAGAGGTCAGAGTTGTTACAGTTGTCATCATATGAGGATCACTACAATAACAAAAAGGATATGATTGAGGCAAATCGTTCTGAGGTTGAACATCATGCTGAGATCATCAGTCTCGCTGTTGAGCAGTTTGAAACATTTGGTCCACCAGTTCATGCATTTGACGAAATCTCGCCCAATACAGAACAGGAGAATCAAGATGAGCAGCTTTTGGGCATGGAAGAAGATCCTGACTTTGCTGTATTAAATCCAGACCATAGTATTAATACTCAAACTGTACTGAATGATATACCGGTTGCCAGCACTGCATCAACATCCCTAGAAATTAGACCTGGCTTTTTAAATGAAGACTCATACTGCAGACATCTAAGACAGCTAAACCTTGAACAGAGAGATACATTTCAGATAGTTTATCAGTGGTGTCGAGACAAGTCAGTGTCTCACAAAACCGGAAATGTTCCAAATCCATTGTATCTGTTTGTGTCTGGTGGCGCTGGAACAGGAAAGTCTCATCTCATTACAGCGATCTATCAGATGGCATTAAGAAACTTGCAACGTGAAGGGGAGAATCCTGACAAAATCAAAGTTCTACTCACAGCTCCTACAGGCACAGCTGCTCACAACATCTCTGGAACCACTCTGCACTCAGCCTTCCTATTGCCATTAGGCCAGACAAAGAGTTTCACAAAACTAACAGATGACAAAATAAATACTCTCAGGGCCAAGGCTGGAAATCTGGAGCTTCTCATTGTGGATGAGATTTCCATGGTTGGCTGTAATCTCTTCCTGCACCTTCATTATAGAATGTGTGAGATAATGTCATCACAAAAGCCATTTGGAGGGGTTTCTGTGCTCGTTTTTGGGGACCTGTTCCAGTTACCACCGGTGAAACAAAAGTTTGTATTCAGCCCAGTGTCTGATAGCATTGCCCGCCTCTATGGATCTTTATGGGAAAACTTCCAGTACAAAGAATTAACAAAGATTATGAGACAAAAGGAAGATGTAGCTTTTGCTGAAATGCTAAACCGTGTTAGGACACAGAGTCATACAAAAGCTGATATTGCCATGCTGCAAGGGAGAGTAGAAGTAGTATCAAGTCTTTCAGAACAAGTTCTCCATGTTTTTACTCGAAATAAAGATGTTGATGATCATAACAGTGACCAGCTTAGAAAACTAGGTCAACCAATACAAATCCTGGTAGCTGTTGACAGAAAGCCAGATAGTTTGAAAGATTTCAAACTACCAAAGAATACTCAGTTCACAGGTGGCTTACCAGATGAAATACAGCTTGCAGTTGGGGCCAGAGTGATGTTAATTAGAAATCTTGACATTGCTGATGGACTTGTCAATGGTAGTCAAGGCCAAGTTGCTGGATTTATCAAGTCTAAAGGTATATCTGCTACTGACGTTGCTGCAGTTCTAGTGAAATTTGACTCCCCAAGCGTTGGTCAAAATGCTCGCCAGAAATCACAGTTTACAATAGAGTTGAAAGCATGCCCACATGCAACCCCTATTCTTAGAGCTGAAGTAAGTTTTACTGTCTCACGCAAGAACAAGAACCTGACAATATCAAGATACCAGTTCCCACTAAGGCTTTGCTGGGCATGCACCATTCACAAGGTGCAGGGACTTACAACAGATGAAATAGTTGTCTCATTTGAAAACAGATTTGCCTGTGGCCAGGCTTATGTGGCTCTGAGTAGAGCGAAGACTTTAAAAGGCTTGCATATTGTCAAATTCCAGCCAGACAAAATCAGAGCAAATACAAGTGTTCAAACAGAAATGCAACGTTTGAAAGAAAAGTGCCTTTTGCCATATTGTTACAGTTTCCTCAGTCATAAAAGGTACTGCATTCAGTTCTCAGTACTCAATATTCGTTCATACCTTCATCATAAAGAAGACCTCCTCTGTGATCCGGTATTTCTACAATCAGATGTTATTGTTTTGACAGAAACCTGGCTGTCAAGAACAAATATTGATACAAGCATATTTCCTTCAACCCATTCTGTACTTAGGGTTGATAGGTGTTCAACTGGAACAGCTACAGCTGGAGGAGTTGCAATCATTTGTAAACACAATTCTGTTCAGTGTGAACAAGTGCAGACATTTTGTGATCAGTATATTCAAATACTATCAGTTTATGTGAAAATAGGTGGGCAAACCAAAGACTTCCATCTCATAGCTGTTTATAGCTCTCCTAATTCAAAGAATCACCCTAAACTGTGTGTAACCAAAGTAACTGACCAGGTACAGAAAATCAGCCGAGGCAGCCAAGGCAAAATACCTCCAGTCATCTGCACTGGTGACTTCAATCAGAACAGTCTAGAGGGCTTGAATTGCCCTGTGCAGAGTGAGCTTCTAAGTAAAAAATTCGTGCAACACATTCATTCACCAACCCACAGCTCTGGTTCCTGTTTGGACCACATATACAGTTTCGACATGTATGTGACTGATGTGACAGTTATTCCGTGCTATTTCAGTGATCACCACTGGTTATCGTGCAAACTGAACATAGAAAAGTATTAACTCTTCACTTAAAAACAGAATCTACACCTATTGAGATGGAAACAAAATTCACCTCTGTATACAATATAGTTTTTCTGCTAGTTAAAAAATTTCAACCAGAAAATTGACCTCTTCACCTCAAGACAGCTTGTAGTCCTGCTGTTTGAGTGTACACTTCATGTAAGAAACTTATCATGCTGTTACTGACCTCCTTGCTTCAAGACAGTTTCCCTTCAGCTGTACCTGGGGAAGTTGGGAGCATCACTAACATCAGAAAAAGGTAAAACATAAGTCAATAGTAAATGTTACAGTAGTAAACCAAGTTTTGGGATACAACACACCTTCTCATCATGCTTTACCTTAACCTAAAGCTGTCTACATACCATATATACTCAAACCTTAAGACATGTGCTGTTCTCCTGCTGCAGTATTTTTTTTTTGCCCAATTAATTGCAGAGACATCATTTGTAATGGACACTTTGGTAGAATGCCAGTCTGATTACTGTACTTAGAGCCCCTTCGGGGGCATTTGTTACACTGTAACATTTCTTGTTCTATCTCTAGATTGACTCCTGATACCTAATTCAGTCTTATGAAATGTCACTTTGAGATGGTCTTCTTCTAATACAATTTAAAAACTCTAGATCCATCTTCTAAGATGGGTGTAGATTTGTCAGATTGTTTCAGAAGGGAAAAACCCTGGCCTAAGGTGGCCTTATAACCGAAGAAATACATTAAAGCCAAATCTGATGGCTTCTAAGGATAAGGTTTTGTACTATTTCCCAGCAGAATGAAAAAAGAAAACCTAATCATTTTTATTATTTTCTTTTTGCCACAATGATTAGGACCCGGTTGTTCAAAAGTAATGAAGTTGTTAGTTAACATTTCGTTAAAATTTCAAACGTTAATATCTCAAATACCCCATTATTTTTTTTTAAAAAAAAATGTGAGAAGCTTTTGCAGTGCAAAAGCTTCTCACAATTTTTCAACAAAAATATCAGTGTATTTGGTTATAAATTTGTCAAACAGTTAATGAGTTGACCTTTTAACAAGCTTGTTAGGCTAGCGCTGCTTTATACACCATCAGTGTAGACAAGTCTATAGACTGGAATTTGCCATTTCACTATCTGCTTTTCACACATCCAGCTTGTCCAACTTGTAAGATTATAAGTAGCTTTCTTGTGTACAGATAGAAAAATCCATCATGAGGGATACTTTTAGGCACCAAGGGACTTGCTGAATGATGCCCAAAGGTGACCCTGAGGGATTTTTCTATCCTTGCCTCACACCCGTGACAGATACTTTCTCTTGCATTTCTTTTCATTTACAATAGGGTTGGTAAATTCCTATCATCCACTAGCCTTGATGAATGGCTCTTGCTTGCAGATGAGTGAATTTTTTCACTGTTTCTAGTATTTAATATTGAAATCACCTATCTTTGGTAATGAATGATGAGTGAAAATTTAGATAATGTTACAGACCTGGGTCCAGTTGTTCAAAACTAACGACATCGTTAGTTAATATTTCATTAAAATTTCAAATGTTAATACGAGGTATGTTCGGAAAGTTCCCGGACTGCACTGATAGCTTTGTTATTTTTAAACATAGAGTTTTGGAAGTTCAGTCACGTTAAGAAATATATATATTTTTTTTCATTACAAGTGGACATTTGCATATGTCGATGCATTTTAAAATTATCATATCCATAGCAACACGATATACGCTCTTGCGGAGCAACCCTCATTTATTTCTATAGTGTTCATATTATACGTCACGTGTATTACGTCAAAAACGGGGGAAACCTCATCTTGACGTAGAGAACGTTCTTTTACACCAAGACAATGCCCCAGCGCACACAACCAAGCATACGGAGTTGGAGTTGCATGTTCTCTGGATCGCCAGGTTGGAGCACACCTTATACAGCCCAGACCTCGCGACACTTGATTTTGCGCTTTTCCCAGGCGTCAAAGCCCAGCTACGTGGAATTCGCTTCGATGATCTCCATAGCCTTCGTCGCCACGTGCAGGCAATTATTTCATCCTTTGATAAACTATGGTTTCAATCTGTTTACACATCATGGGTCAGGAGACGTGAACGTTGCGTGCAAGCACATGGCCGCTGTTTTGAGTAGGAGTGAAAACTGACGTTGACGTCATTAATTTTAATGTCAGGTTGCTCCGACATATCGTTGGTACAGGTCTTTAGTTTATTATTACTGTTTTATTGGTATATGTATGGCGACAAAATGTTGCAGTGATATGCAATAACAGATGCAGTAAATCCGTACTGAGTTTTGTTATATTACAGTGAGCCATTCAAAAGAAATGCTTTCAGTCCAGGAACTTTCCGAACATACCTTGTATCTCAAATACTTTTTGTTGAAAAAAATGTGAGAAGGTTTTGCACTGCAAAAGCTTCTCACATTTTTTCGACTGCAAAAGCTTCTCACATTTTTTCAACAAAAAATATCAGTGTACTTGGTTATAAAGTCATAAAACACTTAACGAGTTGACCTCTTAACTAGCTTGTTAGGCTAAAGATCCTTTGACTAACAGGACCCTGTTCAACATTTGATTTTAAATGAAAAAATTCTGAAAACCTATTACAGCTGAATAAATACGGCACTTTTTTCTCCCCGAGCTCTCATTAACTGTAATTAAGGCTTGTTTTACTGGTTTCCAAATCATATGTAAGATCACAACATAGTTCTGTGAGAATTGTCAGATGTTGTCTCAGACTTAAATTTTCAGCCATATTAATTTCTTTCTTTCAGACATACTACCAGAGAAAAAGGTTGGAATACACATGTCACACAGCTTTCTTCGTCTCTATTGTCATTGTACAGTGGGCTGATCTGATTATTTGTAAGACCAGGAGACTCTCACTCTTCCAACAGGGAATGAAGTAAGTATTGTATTATTTTGGTTATACTGGCAGTTGGGTGGTAGTGCTGTTTAGCTTGTATAATCAGGGTATAATCGATTCCGCTAATTTTCGCTTCCTGCAGAGACTGTACATCATATTTGGCTTCCGCCGATACTGTCCGCGAACTCTTGCTTCCTGCAGAGACTTCTGTACATGATATATGGCTTCCTGCAGAGACTTTCCGCGTGATTCTGCTTCCTGCCGAGGCACTCGGCAGGAAGCAGAATCACGCGGACAGTCTCTGCAGGAAGCCATTTTACGAGGACAGTAGTCTCTGCAGGAAGCAAGAGCTCGCGGACAGTCTCGGCAGAAGCCAAATATGATGTACAGTCTCTGCAGGAAGCGAAAATTAGCGGAATCGATTATACCCTGTGTTAATGGGTGTAATATCAGTTGTAAACATAGTTCGCACCTATTAAAAATAGGGTATGTAAATAGCATTTGAATTAATGGATCAAGAGAAATGGGCTAAAGCATGAATGCCACTTGCAGTTGTAGTTGGCCTGATATTGGGTGTACAAAAATGTGACATAAGTGCACTATGTGACATCAGTGGTACCACTGTGGCACCCCATAGCATTATTTCTGACCAGCATCCATGGTAGGGTTGTTCAAAACTAATGACATTGTAAGTTAGCAAGAAGTAAAATTTTCAAATATATTGGACACTGCCATTTGTTTGCCAGAAAAAAGTTTAAAAAAGTTTTCCAATGCAAAAGCCTTTCACGTTTTTTCACCAAAAAAAATAGCACACTTGATTTTTCATGTACTATAAGACCTGGCAAATCCTTGACTAACGACTTTGTTAAGCTAAAATACTGATATTTCTTTCTCCAGGAACCATCACCTGACGTTTGGCCTGTTCTTTGAGACTTGCCTGGCTGCGTTCATGACATACTGCCCTGGTCTGGACCAGGGTCTTAGAATGCAGAATCTCAGGTATGTACTGTAATACAGACATTTCAGTTAGCAGATTCTAATTACAATGCCTGTGATATCTGAAATAAATTGAGGCATCATCAATGCATAGTCTGTGTTGTGATACAGTATTTGAGCCACGACATGAGAAAACCAACAAAGTGGTTGTGCGCCCAGCGCAGACTCAGATCAGCCTGGGCATCCGCCCAGTCTGATCAGAGTCTTCGTTGTCCGCATGGCGGTAGCTTAGACCCTTAGCTAACCTTTAAGCACTTAGTGAAGAGTCTGATCTGACTGGGTGGATGCCCAGGCTGATCTGAGTCTGACTCAGATCAGCCTGGGCATCCGCCAAGTCTGATCAGAGTCTTCGTTGTCCGCATGGCGGTAGCTTAGACCCTTAGCTAACCTTTAAGCACTTAGCGAGGAGTCTGATCAGACTGGTTGGATGCCCAGGCTGATCTGAGTCTGCGGTGGGCTCACAACCACATTGTTGGTTTTCACATGTCGAGGCTCATTTAATTGATTATAAGACAGGGATTTCCCCTTCCAAATTGTCCCAAATCTGTAAATTAGTCTTGTGTAAGCTAGTAAAAGATGGGGTTTTCTCTGTCCAAAACAATCTCAAAAATCTAGATCTGTCTTTTAAGACAGATCTAGATTTTTGGGATTGTTTTGGAAGGGAAAATACCCATCTTTTAACAGAATAAATAAGAAGTACTTATCGCTTTAATCAATACTTCACATTCTTGGTACCAAAATACCATTATAATCATATTAACCCCCTCCCCTCCCCACTCCTGAGGGCAATGCATTTTATGGAAGTGGGCATTTAGAACCTATTGTAAATCAAGAGAGCCTATTTAAGAGAGCCTATTTAAGAGCCTAAAGTGTAGTAAATTGACCACTGCCAAATACTTCTAATAAATAGAGGATCTTACATGAGTGCTCATGTATTATTGAATTTATTTAACGAGTTGGGAAAAAGATCAGATGCGAGGCTCTGCCAAGCATCTTATCATTTTTACCAACGAGTTTAATAAATTCAATAATACAGGAGCACAAATGCAAGATTCTATTTATCATATGACACTAAAATCGCATTTTATTAGCAAATTTTGCATTAAAACATCACGATTAAGCCATTCGAAAACACGACGTTTTATGGACGTCAACGCATAATGTTACGACGTAATTTGCATATTTAATGCACTAGTGGATTATTGTTTTTAATGCATGGCTTTATTACACTCTCAGATGCGACGTCATGTGATAAACAGTGTTAAGTTGAATGGGTACACTTGCAGTTGGAGCAACTCTGTTGTTTTGGCTCCCATGTCTGTAAAGGTCAACTCTTAAAGGAAATTGCAACTCTAGGAGTAGACTCCATGTCAGAGAGGTATCTTGTCCAGGGAAGCAAACAGGAATATGCAAGTTAATATAATTTTGGAAAAGAGGCAGGGGGTGTTTATTAGAGCAGGGACGTTAATCAGGATTAATATGGTATTCCTGTATGACCTGCTAAAAGATGTTAAAACATTGTCACAGTGGCATTTTAATGTATTTTCATAGATTTTCTCAGCTGTAGTACAGATGAACAGTGAAAAACAAAATGCTGAATATCATTTTTCTATTTTCTACTTACATAGAGCTGTGTAAATAAACCCTTATTAGCTCACCTGAGCCGAAGGCTCACAGGTGAGCTTATAGTATAGGCAGGCATCCGTCGTCCGTCAGTCAACATTTCAAACGACATCTCCTCTCAAAATACAAGGCCCATTGTTACCAAATTTCATATATGGCATTTATAGGCAGGGGGAACCAATAATACTGTTTTTTTATCTAAATCGCTTCAGAACTATGGTTGCTATGGCAACTTAAAGTTTCCATTGACTTGTATGGGGAAAATTGAAAATTGGCATTTATTGCTATGTCACTGCAGATATTTTGACAAAACTTTTACAGAAATGTTCTTTGAGTAGTCCTCTATCAACCACATGAAATTTATGTAGATTGCACAATTTGGCTGGTTGGAATGGCAACCGAAAGGTTAAAAATAGAAAATATATTCAAAAATCATCTCTTCAGAAATTATGCAACCAATAAAGCTCAGACTTCACAAAAAGGATCTTAGTACTAGCTTCTATAAATGTACTGTTTTTCTTGGCAATTGCTCTAGCAGTTTGGTTGCTGTGGGAACTTAAAGTTACCATTGACTTAAAATGGCAAAATAGAAAATTTGCATTTATTGCTATGCCACTGCAGATATTTTGTCAAAACTTTCATAGAAATGTACCTTGAGTAGTCTTTAACCAGCCTTGATAAATTTATGCAAATTGGGCAATTTGGCTGGTTGCCATTGCAACCGAATACAGCAAATATAGAAAAATATTAAAAAATCATCTTCGCAGAAACTGTGTGGCCAATAAAGCACAAACTTTACAGCAAGAACCTTAGTACTAGCCTCTAAAGAATTATTGTTTTTCATGGTAATTACTCCAGCAGTTTGGTTGCTAATGCTATGGCAACTCAGAGTTTCCATTGACTTATAATGGGGAAAATGGAATTTGGCAACTTTTGCTGTCTCACTGCATTTATTTAGATTTTCTTTCTACAGAAATATTTCTTGAATAGTCCTCTATGTTTCATATGAATTTCTCCAAATCGCTGAATTTGATTGGTTGCCATGGCAAAGTATAGGGTAAATTTTCGAAAAAAAAAAAAAAAAAAAGAGAAAAAATGAAAAAATCTTCTGCTCAGAAGCCATATGGGGAATGAAGCTGATATTGTGCAAACATGTTGATGACAGAAGCCTCTACATGAATTTTGGTTTTTCTTCCAACCCCATAAGAACTTTGGTTGCTATGGCAACTTATAGTTTCCATTGACTTATAATGGGAAAAGTGAAGCCATGAGGAGGATGAAGCTGATACTTTGCATACATATTAATAACATTAGCCTCTACCTAAGCTATGTTTCATATTATCATTGTCCATGTGAACTGGTTGCTGTGGCAACTTAAAGTTTCCATAGACTTACAATGGGGAAAGTGGACATTTGGTATTTATTCCTGTGTTACTGCAGATATTTTGACAAAAGCTTTACAGAAATATTCCTACAGTAGTCCTCTATCAGCCATATGAATTTTGCCCAAAGACCTGATTTTGGTTGGTTGCCATTGCAACTGAAAGGCCAAATTTTCAATTTTTTCATTTTTTTTTTGCCAAAGATCTTCTTCTTAGAAGCCATTAAGGTGTTATAAAGCTTATTTTCTGCATAAATGTTTGTGATATTATCCTATACATAAATGGTGTGTTTAATTGCTGTTGTGCATGTTGTTTTGTTGCTGTGGCAACTTAGTTTTT
The DNA here is from genome assembly GCA_963989385.1 of Ctena decussata. Lineage (NCBI taxonomy): Eukaryota > Metazoa > Mollusca > Bivalvia > Lucinida > Lucinidae > Ctena > Ctena decussata. The sequence continues at coordinate 83,155,558 of OZ022504.1, read as the reverse complement.
CCAACATAACCTCAGTGCTAAGGTGAGCGATATAGGACCATTGGTCCTCTGGTTTATTTTTTTGACACCATTTGCTTTGTTATTTCTTTACAGAGCAGCCTGGTGGTTCCCGGCTATGCCATTCAGTTTAGCTATCTTTATATATGATGAATGCAGAAAAACATTTCTACGTAACCTGAAACCGAAATCTTGGATTGAAAGAGAAACATACTATTGATGTAGACAGCTGTTTAGGTAGGTGTCACATAAATTTAAAACAGGTAACGGTTTCCCATAGCCTAGTGGCCATAGGGGCAGTGGGGTTAGAGGCCCACTGTATCTTGGGCACAGTATATGATAGGCAGAGCCCATTCCTTCACTATCACTGCCTTATCCTGTCCTGAGTCAAAAGCAGTACCCATTTACTGCTGGGTTGACTTAGGGGATAACTGTCTTGAAAATTGTCATTTGGAGAGGTAAATCATTGGTTTTATGGTCGGAAATTTCATTTTATGGTGACACATCAGCGGAGCTGTAAAACGCAATTTGCGACCATAAAACCGATGATTTACCTCCCCAAATGACAATTTTTAATACAGTTATCCCCATTCTAATGCACTTTTCCACATTTTCGCCTTTTATAATGTACTGTTTTGCACCCATTTCAAGCGCTGTCAGCAACGTAAAACCAAACGTCAGCCAATGAGAAGCGATTTACTTAATGACGTCGGGTTTGCAACAGTAAATCGCAGAATATACTGTCGCAAATTTTTGACGTTATCCAATCAGACGTCGCGTTTGTAAATGCATTAGGATGAGTTTTCCAATCACCAGCTGCAGGTTTGTCATTGTAAATGACCCTGATTAGCCATCTTTAAAAAACATCTTTGAGTTTCACATAAAATAGTGATGAAAAATTATCTACGTCATTTTAGTTGGCAATTAAACTGACCTACTTTTCATATGATAAATTTGAGTAAAACGGTACACATACAAATTAGGACACCTAAAGTTATGATTAATGGAACAGTTTGGTGTTAGATTGCAGTAATGAGGCAAAAAGATGTAGATGGAATGGCAAACACTGTAGATCCTGATCATACTGCTCCCAAAGGATCTGGGTCTGCACCATTTGCTCAGATTTGTCAGTCCGAACATTCAGAAGTTTTATGGTCTATGATTTTACAATTTCTAGGAATTTATTGTCTTGATGTGTGCCACATGCTGCATACCCTAAATATGGAACCCTTTGATCATTTACTGTAACTAGCCAAACTTTCGAACAAGTTGAGTCATGATAGATAAAGGAGAAGACAATTGTAGGCCTAGTCTGTGTCCAGTCTTTTGACGGGCATATGTATGTGTTGTCAAGAAATACCTAATAAATAAATAAATGACAGGCGGATACATGAGTCTTGTTTCAGCACTCATGATGCTACCTTGGCTCTTTATGAGACTATACTACCAAAGAATGGATGGCAGATGAACATATACAGTAGAACTTCAATGGCTCGAACCCTGATGGCTCATTACTCTGCCTGGCTAGAACTCTTTCCTTAGTCCCTAGAGGTCACTTTATATAGAAACTAACCCTGGATGGCTAGAGCTACCCTTTGCTGGAACTAATTTTCATAGTCCCAAGCCGGTTCAAGCCAATGAAGTTCTACTGTAATGCTCATTTGCCTGATATTCCTTTGTAGAGTACTCTTAATATAATTATATGACCTTTTGTTTTTTTATGCCCCGAAGGAACTTCGGGTGGCATATTAAAATCGCACCGTCCGTCCGTCAGTCCGTCCGTCAGTCTTTCCTTCCGTTACAAATCGTGTCTCAGCTATAACTTTAAAACTACTGGATCAAATTTGATGAAACTTCACAGATAGATAAAGGGTAATGTGAAGGTAGGTCGTGCGTAAGACTTAGGTCCCTACGCCCAAGGTCAAGGCCACAATTGGATCAGAGGTCAAATTGTGTCTTAAAATCGTGTCTCAGCGATAACTTTAAAACTACTGAAGTAAATTTGATGAAACTTTACAGATAGATAAAGCATAATGACTTAGGTCCCTACACCCAAGGTCAAGGCCATGGCTGGGTCAGCAGTCAAATTGTGTCTCAAAATCGTGTCTCAGCAATAACTTATAAACTACTGAAGCAAACTGCATGAAACTTCACAGAAAGATGAAACATAATGAGAAGGTGTGTCACACATAAGAATTAGGTTACCACGTTCAAGGTAAAGGTCACAATCAGGGGTCATAGGTCAAATCTTGCCTCTGCGATAACTTGAAACCTGCTGAAGCGACTTTCATCAAACTTCACAGATGAAGTGGTGTGTTATACATAATATTTATGATCCCAAATCCAAGGTCAAGGTCACAACCAGGACTCAAAGGTCAGTTTAGGAGGCCTTCGGGGGCATTTGTTACTCACTGTAACATTTCTTGTTATATTCATTTTTAATACTTTTTAAAGTTATCACTGTGCCTTTTCATGGACCCCAGACAGAGCATAATAGATGAACTTTGCTATAGTTTACCCTTTGGAAGCTCCACTTTTTTAGGGTTTTGTTTATATGTGTTTTCTTTGCACTTTCTTTTTATTCTTATTTTATTTTTCAGCATCAAGATACCAATTCAAGCATGGAAAAAAAACCATACAACTGTGTCAGAAATGGTTAAAATCTTCAGATTGCTGTTCTAAACACTCTTTTATATTCTATATATTCTAGAAAAAGGCAAATATCTTTTTATACAAGTGAAAATACCATGTGATATTGTGGAACAAATTTAGACAGTGCTATTATGAAAAACACTGGATTAGTAGTAGTTTCTTGGTGTTGTCAAGTATATGTATATTGTGGCAGTGTCCATGCTTTTTCCCTGCAAGTCCATTTAAGTCCAGTTCATCTGTTTGTGAATGTTAGAGCACTGCATTTGTTGGAAACCAAGGCCAGGGCCCAGTTGTTCAAAGCATCGTTAGACTAACAAGCTTGTTTAGAGGTCAACTCATTAGGTGTTTTATGACTTCATAGCCAAATACACTATTTTTTGTTGAAACTATGTGAGAAGCTTTTATGCAAAAGCTTCTCACATTTTTTCAACAAAAAATATTGGAGTTTTGGAGATACTAACATTTGAAATTTAAACGTCTCATTGACTAATGATGTTTTGAACAACTGTGGCCAGAACGCTAGTGCATTTTTCTCTTTCGAAGGAGTAATAAAATCAGAAATATAGTATATATATTAAACCGACATCATGCTGACACAAAGCAATAAAAGGCTTAATTAAAGGAATAAAAGGCAGTTAAGCATTAAATATTAATTTGCCTTATATTCCTTTGCAGTGTAATTGAGACTGTTAATGGGAGCCCTAACAGGATTGATTGTCTTATATCCAAAGTAGCTATAAAATGCTTACCCTAATGAGCTTGAGTATTGTGGCACCTTAAACCATTCATTTTCCATTTGTTCCAAATGGAAAATGAATGGGTTTTAGGTGTCCCAATATTTAAGCATGTTAGGGTAGTATTATAAAGATGCTATAGTAGAAAGTGAGAAACATGACTGTTTCAATTGCAGTGCAACACAGCTACATGTATCAAAGGTTTATAACTGTTACTATGACGTTTCCTCATTCCTACATTAAGGTGTGAAAGCAATATTTAATAGAGATAAGAGTTAGTGTGTCTGTAGACTTTTTGGATATGTGTATAGCTTTTGATAATGCTTCTATCAGAAAAAACATAGTTATTAGATAATTTATAAATCTGTTTTCTTTATAAGTCATAAATTACATCTTAAAAATGGGGATTTGTTATGATGCATGTAACCTTAAAGAGGAAGTTTTTCTGGCAATATCCCACAATTATTATCAGATTATCTCCCGTATCTCCAGCTCATTAATCCTGGTTAATGGGAGCTTTGCAAATCTAGAATTTTGGGATGTCCCTAGTGGAGCTGCATTTTGTACTTACTTTATACATACTTTTATGAAATTGATTTTTAACTGATAGATTACTAGTACATATTTTTGTCTGAAATCTGACTTTTTGGTACTATAAATTTGTACGTGTTTGGATATAAATATCTTCTTTACTTGTTGATTTTTTTATACAAGTTAGCTAAAAACAAAAAATAGTAGTTTTTATAGATGTATACTCATATATTTTATGTTGTTTTTTGTCTGTTACAATCTGTTATTAGTTGAGATTTTTATACGTGTAATGTTAATTGTTTTTAAATATTGTATAGAGTGGACTAATGTTAAAGTAATTTTCAAATTTCGTATCCAGCAAGACTACATCAGTGGTTTTGAGAATTGTAAAAATCATATGTCTCTGCCATTGCTGAAAATGACCAAAACAACAGTAGAACTGAAATCAGGGTTCTTACTTATTTACTGTTCCACCAACTATTCTGAAAAAGAAGAAGAAGAAAAACAACAACAAAAAACTACTTTTTTCAGGAAATAAGTCCGTTTGCTCCCAAATTCAAACGGCATCCCCAATATTTTCTCAAAATTGGTGAGAAGTAGAAGATTTTAGTATTGCTCATTCTTAATTTTCACCCTATACATAACAAAATTATAATTTTGCCGAAATGTGAGGTATTGCATAAAAAAGTTTCTATACAAAAACAGGACCTAAAATATGTCATTTTCACCTCCTAATTACAAGGGAGTAAAAGTTGGCTGTTGGAATCCCCGTTTAGTTTTACGTGTTAGAGCATGTGACAAATGTATGCTATCCCTAGAACAAAAATTTGCATAATTAATTGAAATTTTATTCTGAATCCATTTTTTCTACTTTTTGTTTCACCCATATATTATCAAATTTTAAAACATACAATTTTAACTCGCAAAATTATATAATAATTCAATGTTTATTTAAAACATAGTATCACCTGACTAGTGATACCATGCATTACGCGTGCGGGTGGGTGAATACATTTTACTATTTCATTCATATACACCCACACCTATAGTAAACAACGAGTTTACGCTATTGCCTATCAACAATATTTTGGCTGTTCTAACAAGCATACGACGCCCTTTAGTGAAACTGCTAAGTATTTTTATTACTGTCAATGGAAAAGCATCCAAAAATTTGGACTTTCCGTATTCTGTTATGTATAGTTATAGGAATCATCAGGACATTAGAACATTTGATGAAACTTTCATCGTTTTCGAGAAAATAAGCAAAACCCCGTTTGCACTTGGGAGCAAACGGACTATAGAACATTAGAGCCGCGATATGGGTAAACCAACAAAGTGGCATGTGCACCCATTGAAAACCCAGATCAGCCTGGGCAGCAGCCCAGTCTGTATAGAGTCTTCGCTTGCACTTAAAAGGTAGTTTAAGGTCTAAGCTAGATCAACGCACAAAGCAAAGAATCTGATCAGACTGGGCCGATGCCCAGGCTGATCTAAATCTGTGCTGGGTGTACATCCACTTTGTTGGTTTTGTTGTGTCACGACTTATTTACTTTACTGCCTGTGCAATATTATTAAGTGCCATATAATATTTTCATCTAGCACTTTTTGTCTCTTTTTATGATAGGCAAAATTATTGTATAACTTAGTAACAAAAGAATTCAATTTATTGTACACATTCCATTGATGTGAAGCAAAATGGTCTCAAGGTACCAGATAAATTGGGTGCCGTAAATATTTAAAAAAAATTGAACACCTAATATAATTACCGTAATTATTTTAAAAATGGAACAGTTTAGTTTTACAGGGCAGTAATACTCCCAAAAGATGTAGTTAGAATGGCAAACAGTGCAGACCATGATCAGACTGCTCCTAAAGGATCAGTTTGATCTGGGTCTGCACTGTTTGCTCAGACATATCTATCCCAATACTTAGAATTTTTATGCCCCCATGATGATAGTCAGAGGGCATTGTGTTTTACCCTTGTCCATCTGTCTCACCTGAAAAAAAAGATTGTATCAACTCCTCCTACAGTTTTTAAGCAATCAGCCTGAAACTTTGCACAAATGTTGCAGACATATTGAAAATGTGCACCTGCCTTTTTGAAGAGAAAAATATCATTTTTGTCAAAATTACGGCCTTTTTGGACTTTGAAAATTTACTGGTTCTGATAAATACAGACTGGTAAGTTTGTATAATCAACTTCTTCCACAATATTTAAGCAATCAGTCTGAAACTTTGCACAATTGTTGCAGACATATTGAAGATGTGCACCTGCCTCTTTGAAAAGGAAAAAATCATTTTTGACAAAATTACCGCCTTTTCAAACTTGGTAATTTTTCGGGTTATCGCTATTACAGGATGACAAGTTTGTATAATCAACTCCTTCCTTAGTCTTTAAGCAATCAATCTGAAACATTGCACAGTTGTTGCAGACATGCTGAATATAAGCACCCCCTTTTTAAAAAGGAAAAAAATAATTTTTGGACAAAATTACAGATTTTTCAAACTTAGTAATTTTTTGGGTTATGGCTAATACAGGATGACAAGTTTGTATAATCTACTTCTACAGTATTTAAGCAATCAGTCTGAAACTTCCCACAATTGTTGCAGACACATTGAAAATGTGCACCTGCCTTTTTGAAAAGGAAAAAATCAGTTTTGACAAAATTACAGATTTTTCAAACTAATTTTTTTTTTTACATTATGGCTGATAATCAACACCTCCCTCATGGTTTATAAGCAATCAGTTTGGAATATTTTACAGATTTTGCAGACAAACTGAAGACATGCATTTGATTGTTTGTTTCTTTTTGAAGAGAGGGAGATAGGAGGGGTGTAGGGGCAGGGTGACGGGGTGGGGTGGGGGGGGGGACAGGCATAGCACGGGGGCATCATATGTGTCTTACAGACACAATTTTCTAGTTTACAGTATTAGCTGCACATTTTTAGCACATTTATGCTGTCAACAAGTTTGCATAATATTGAATCTCTGTACAAATTCTGTCTTCTACAGATTGATCAGGGATGAAGATCCATAATGGTCTTTATTGAAAGTTTTTGGTCTGGTATATTTTTGATAAAGATTGCAGAATTGTTTCCTATTTCTCTACAAAAACCTGTGTCGTTGAAAAAGAAATGTCTGCATGAGATTATACTGGCATGTTTATTTGGACAAAAAAGAAAAAAAGAACATTTTAGAATAATTAAATCTTGGACCCATATTTAATGGTGGGTAGAGAATCTCGTGTGCTTAGCTTCATTAGCTGCTGGATACAAGCTTCAAACAGTCTGGTAAATGTAGCTTGTATTTTTGCAATTTGACCTCAATTGCCATTTTTGCTGCTTACTGTTTCGGGACAGTAACTGGAAGGGATACAAGTGTCTGTATCTGAGCTGTCTGCTCAGGCACCACCACAATATTGTGAAATGGTTTATGTATGTATGTCCTTGCATCATTGCAGTTTGACCTTGGTCTACTGTGTTGCTGCTTAAATTATCTGGACCATAATGCAAGCAGCGAACTTGGTATGCCTTGCTCAGACTTGAAGGGGAACATGTCTATCTGCACATTAGCTGACTACATGTTCACTGCCATAATACTGTAAAATGGCAAATTATCGTATTCATTTCATTATAGGATTGAGTATTTCCTTTTTAAAACAAATCATAAAATCTAGATCTGTCTATTATAGAATATTTCCTTTTTAAAACAAATCATAAAATCTAGATCTGTCTATTAAGGCAAGTCTCGATTTTAGGGATTGTTTTTGAAGGGAAAAACTCATGTTACAGCAAAATAACGCATGACTTGTTGAGCTATTTGGGTCAGTCTAGAGGTGGAACCTCCTCATCTTATAACCCAATAAATGAGCCGCGACACGACAAAACCAACGATGTGGTTGACTGCTCAGTGCAGGCTCAGATCAGCCTGGGCATCTGCCCAGTCCGATCAGACTCTTCACTAAGCACTCAAAGGGTAGCTAAGGGTCTAAGCTACCCTCATGCGAACAGTGAAGACTCTGATCAGACTGGGCGGATGCCCAGGCTGATCTGAGTCTGCGCTGGGCGCACAACCACATTGTTGGTTTTGTCGTGTCGCGGCTCAAATACAGTTTAGAGTACTTGCATCTTTGCAGTTTGACAATTGACAATGTCATCATGGCTGCTGCTTACATTATTTGGACCATAAAGTAAGCAGCAGAAATGGTAGACCTTGCTGAGACTGGAAGGTGCACAGGCAAGCTGTCTACACATGCATCACAATATGTATGTCTTTGCATCTTTGCAGTTTGACCTAGTTGTCATGGTTGCTGCTTACATTATTTGGACCGTAAAGTAAGCAGTAGAAATGGTAGACCTTGCTCAGATTGGAAGGTGCACAGGTTTGTGTACATGTATATCTAAGCTGTCTGCCCAAGCAGCACCATTAATATTGTGAAATGGTGTATGTATGTATGGCCTTGCAACATTGCAGTTTGACCTTGGTAGTCATGGTTGCTGCTTACATTAGTTGGACCATAAAGTAAGCAGCAAACTTGGTAGACCTCGCTCAGACTGGAAGGAACACCTGTTTATCCGCATGTAAACTGTCTGCCTTTGCACCACCATAATATTGTGCAATAGTGATTTACAAGTATGCATGTCTTTAAACCTTAGCAGTTTGACTTTGGTTGTACTTAATGCTGCTGACATTATTTGGACCATAAAGTAAGTAGCATTTAGGGTAGACCTTGGTCATCAAATGTGAAGGGACAAAAGTTGAGCCGTGACATGACAAAATCAACAATGTGGCTGTGCGCCTAGCGCAGACTCAAATCAGCCTGGGCATCCGCCCAGTCTGATCAGAGTCTTCACTGTCTGCATGGAGGTAGCTTAGACCCTTAGCTACCATTTGGGCACTTAAGGAAGAGTCTGATCAAACTAAGCTGTGCCCAGGCTGGTCTGAATCTGTGCTGGGCGCACATCCACTTTGTTGGTTTTCTCATGTCGCGGTTCAATTATAGATCTGCAAGCTTGGCTGGCTGCACAGTGTACCACCATAATACTCTGAAATGGTAACTTCAGCTATAAGACGGGTTTTTCCCATGAAAACTTTCCCAAAATCCAGATCTTTGGGATTGGTTTGGAAGAGAAAAAGCAATTTTTAGCTCGCCTGAACGAAAGTTCAGGAAGAGCTATTGTTGTCACCTTGGCGTCGGCGTCCGCGTCAGCGTCCGCGTCGGCGTCCGGATTGGATGTTTTGGTTTAAGTTTTTTAAAGACCTATATCTCCCTAACCCATGGATGGATTCTTTTGATACTTGCACTGTAGTTAGATATTGGTCCAAAGTTTAACAGGGTACCACCCCCACCCCACTTCGTGACCTTGATGTCTAGGTCATGGACTTAGAAAATTGGGAGTTTTTTTGGACTGGATGTTTTGGTTAAAGTTTTATAAAGCCCAATAGCTCCTTAACCCATGGATGGATTCCTTTGATACTTGCACTATAGTTAGATATTGGTTCAAAGTTTTCCAAGGTACTACCCCCACACCCCTTAGTGACCTTGATGTCAAGGTCATGGACTTAGAAAATTGTCCTTTTATTGATTGGATGTTTTGGTTAAAGTTTTTTAAAGACACATATCTCCTGAACCCATAGATGAATTCTTTTTGTATTTGCACTGTAGTTATATATTAGTATAAACTTTTACTTAGTACTACCCCAACCCCGCTCAGTGACCTTGATGTCAAGGTCAGGGACTTAGGAAATTTGGTCTTTATTAAAGTGTTCTAATTGCATACTGATCCATAATGCTTGACAGAGATTTAGTTTACACTTGAACTGATGTTAGACACTTTTTACAAAACACTATATACTTACCCCACTGGATGTCCTTGAAATCAAGGTTATCAACTTTGAATTTTGTCTACAAGATTTTGGTTAAAGTTATATATTTATAAGACATAATTTCACAGGGCCACAATGGACTCAGTTGATACTAATACTTGGACTGATATTGGATAATGGTTCAAGGTTTTGATACATCCTTTTTGATACACCCCTTACCCCTCTACCCCTTAGTTCTTTGTCCTCAAGCTCATGGACTTTGAAATTTCATGTGGATTTTTTTTATTTTTATTTTATTTTAAGACTTATTTCTGAGATAGCGTTTGTTTATAAATGTGTTGTCATTATGGACATGCTTGTTTGAAGTTTTCTGCCTAGCAGTCCACACCACCATAGCAACTGTGTCATGGGCAAGCACTTATTCAGGCGAGCTATGCTGTCAGGCGACAGCTCTTGTATAGCTGAATTATGACTGATTAACATTTTTGTGATAATTTTTGAAGGGTAAAATTCAATCTTATATCCAAATTAATACGGCAGTAATCAGCATATTGGCTGTTGTTGCTTTATATACACCACTTGAAAGCAGGCATAGTTTTGACTTTGATTAGAGTGTATGTCTGTTTATGTTTGCTTAGATATATGAATACATCTTGTTGTTTGCTTGCAATTATTGTTGCTTTGGTGATAGTAGTATTTACTAATGGGAGCTTTACAGTTGTCAAACTGGGGCCGTATTTATAAAACGACTTAAGTGGTTGCTATGCTGTTGCTAAGGCTTAATTTCTATGAAGGAGATTCCCTACAACTACGAAATTTGCTCTGGAGGAACAGTCTCAAAAGACTGTTCCTCCAGAGCAAATTTCATAGTTGTAGGGAATCTCCTTCATAGAAATGTAGCCTTAGCAACAGCATAGCAACGACTTAAGTCGTTTTATAAATACGGCCCCTGTTTTACATTTTTAAATCTTGACACTTGCAGGTCTGTTAAGAATATGTAAATCAAGCTCCTCTTCTTATATCTGTAGTACCTTGAATTTAGATATGAGCCAACGATCATTTAAAATATGGAATGGAACTTGCTTCAAATTGTCCTGCAAGGGGATAGTTTGAATGCAATATCAAGCTATTTTTCTTGTGAAAAATATATAACACATTTTGTTGTCTGTTAATTGAGCTGCGACACGAGAAAACCAGCAATGTGGTTGTGGGCCCAGAGCAGACTCAGATCAACCTGGGCATACACCCAGTCTGATCAGACTCTTCGCTAAGCGCTTAATGGGTAGCTAAGGGTCTAAGCTACCTCCATGCGGACAGCGAAGACTCTGATCAGACTGGGCGGATGCCCAGGCTGATCTGAGTCTGTGCTGGGCGCACAACCACATTGTTGGTTTTCTCATGTTGCGGCTCATATGTAAATCAAGCTCCTCTTCTTATATCTGTAGTACCTTGAATTTAGATATGAGCCAACAATCATTTAAAATATGGAATGGAACTTGCTTCAAATTGTCCTGCAAGCGGATAATTTGAATGCAATATCAAGCCATTTTTCTTGTGAAAAACATATAACACATTTTGTTGTCTGTTAATTGAGCTGCGACATTAGAAAACCAACGTGGTTGTGCGCCCAGCGCGGACTCAGATCAGCCTGGGCACCCACCCAGTCTGATCAGAGTCCTCCTTAAGCGCTTAAAAGGAAGCTAAGGGTCTAAGCTACCTTCATGTGGATAGTGAAGACTCTGATCAGACTGGGCGGATGCCCAGGCCGATCTGAGTCTGCGCTGTGTGCACAACCACATTGTTGGTTTTCTCGTGTCGCGGCACAATTTTGTTTTATGCTATTAAAGATTAACCCTATTTCGACCAGAGATTAGTTTTGGGGATATAAGCAGACAGTGCAGATCCAGTTCACATGCCATAAAATGTAGCGTCTGATCATGGTCTGCACTTTTGCTACAAGGAATTTCTATGCAACATACAATAAAAGTGAAAACCTTCACCAGAAACCCCTAAACCTAGAAATGGACTCATCCCAATAATAAAGCTGGACAAGTCTGCTGATCAAAACAGGGTTAATGGTGCATGGAACTTATCTATAGCCATATATATTTGCATAAAGTTCAGTGTTAAAAATATTTTTAGAGTTGCAAATTTTATGGACTGAATTGAAACTGGCTCCGAGGTTATAAAACTTTTTTCATGCTCAACTCAGCTGAGCATGAAATTTTCTCTGCTGATAAATATGAAAATGCCAACTAATGTTGGCATTTTCATATTCATTAGCAGAGAAAATTACATACTCATGTAAACTGAGCAAGAAAACCACTATAATTACCAGTAATTTGCTATTTATTAGCAGGTAAAATTTCATGCTCAGCTGAGTTGAGCATGAAAAAAGTTTTATAACCTCGGGGCTAGATCAGTTATTAGATTCTGGGATTGTCTCAAAGAATCAGTTACCTTCGTTTCTGACAAGTAGTATGTGGCCAAAATCATGTCTAATGTAAATTTGACATGCTTTTGATGCATACAAAAATTAATTTTGCTTCTCTTTATACACTGCTCAAAATATTTAAAGGAACACCTAATATTTTTCCATAGACGACAGTGCAAATGAACAAATGAATGTCTTTCAAGATGACCCTTACTGAGAAGATCCCTTTGAACTGAAGTTGATGAGATTCTATAGACTTCAGCAAAATTACTCAATTTCAGAAAATAAGAAAACTTGTACCATGGAAACGAGCAGGGCATCTGTTGTGTTGAAATTCTGGTTGCCTTAAACTTCGATTCTTTTTAAAAGTGCTGAAAAAAGATGGAAAATCTTGCCCACTGACGGTCAGATTTATGGGCCGTTAAACTTGGCATATGTTGCAGTAACATCTATGGGAAAATACCTGCTGTTCCTTTAAATATTTTTAGCAGTGTAGTTACAGTTATACATTTTAACCAGTGTTTTACAAAGATTTCAGATATTCGGTCTGGTATATTTTGGATATTATTGCTTCTGAATAATGACTTTGTCTTTATTTTTTATTTTGAGGTATATTCAACAGTGTGAATTCAAAATTACATTGAATTTGAATGGAATTGGTGTTAACTTTTGATAATGTGCAGATAACAAGATCTATAGAAAATTATTTTTGTAGAGATAACATTACTTTGAAGGCAAGCATACATAGTTAAATTTGTTATTGGTATGATATCCGCAAATTTCTGTAGGAGCATAAAAATTCTAAGTATTGGGACAGGTAGATCTGTGCAAACAGTGCAGTCCCAGATCAGACTGCTCCTCCTGAGGAGCAGTCTGATCTGGTTCTGCTCTGTTTGCCATACAGTTTACATGTTTTCGGTGCATTACTACATTAAACATGTATATGTAAAACCTAAATGATCCATTGTAGGACAGTTACGGTAATTATTATATGTGTCCCAATTTTTTTTAGAATTTCTATGGTAAACAGTTGGAGCTGTTCAGAAGCACAGGTGATAAGAACCAGCATGGTGTCTCTGTTGTGTGCTGCAGATGAACGTGGTGTGTGGCTGTTGTCGCGATATTAGATTCCACTGCTCGTGTTCTAGTCACTTCTAGTAGTCGGGGAAAAAAATAAATAAAAGTAATGCTTACATAATTGTTGTCATTTTTTTCCTTGTGGGGTTCTACTGAAGAAATAGAAACTTCTTCTTCTTATAGCTTTCGGCCAATAATCATACCCTTTTATTATTGATGAAAGGACAAAGACAAAGTCTGACAGGGGCAGTTTCAAAGTATTAGATTATTTAGGCCCATTCTGATGTACATCAGGGACATGACTTGAATTTCATCCTGGTATGCATCAAGAGCAACTATACTCAGAAAGTACCGTAATCAACCCATTTACCGCACCGTGCGCTTACCTTTTTCAAAATAACAACAAAAAGGTGTGATTAAAAATGTATCTAATAACCGCACACTCAGAACAATTAAATGCAGGTTGACTGGAATGAGGCAACATGGAGTAGGACTGGAAATACATGTGTTTATACTTGTCGAGGGACAGGAAATGATACGAAAGCCTTGAGTTCCCTGTTGAAACAGGAATAGTAAATGGTTGTGGTTTGTGAGAGTTTCAAAAGGAAAAGTAGTGTGCGCTTGTGCAGTTTTTTTCCGGAAATGGCCTTGGTGTGCGGTTATAGGGGCATGTGCGGTAAATGGGTCGATTACGGTATACACTTTTTGAATGGCATTATGCCCATATTTTACACTGCTCAGGTCAGAATTTTAGCATGATTTATTATTACTTAAGGTATACCAATGTAGTGAAGTAAAAATTACTGATTTCAATGCTTGACTAGTGGCACTGTACATACAAGGCAATTTTGCATGAAAGGGGCAGTTGTTAGTTACTGGCGAGAGTATATGCACTTAGTACTGGTTAACCCCTTAGGAGGTCTAAGCCTGCCCAGGAATAGTGTGGTTAGGTTAACTGACCGTCCCGACATGACCTAAGCTGTTTACCGTGGACGTAAAGCAACAAATCAAACAATTTTGCATGTTTTACATATGCAGCTAACTGAACGATAGGATATTGCTGTTAATCTGCATTCGAAACTTCGGTTGTTTTCCTAATCTGACCACAAGGTTGCTACTAAGACGTAAGTATAGCGTATTTGTGCACAATTCTTACTCTGAATTAAAAGAAATGGTGTTTTTGTAAGGTAAAAGTTATCTTTGACTAATCGTTGTGTCTCAATATTGTTCTGCTAGCAGAGGATAGTTTTTTTTCTGTGAGCATTGGTTTGATATAAGTGAAGCTCTCTTGAAAGCTTGAAAGGGCCGTAACCCAACCAATCAAAAAAAAAAAAATCTAAAAAAAAAATTACAAAAGACTTGGGGAGTATAAGGTAAGTAATGTTTTGATTCTCATAACAATGGTCTACAGGCTGCTCAGCAGAGGGAATCCATGGCTGCATCTCCTTGCACCAATATGTTCTATAAAAGGGTTATCCTTTGGAAGCAAGGATCACACCAAAGAACTGAAAACTGTTGCGTGTACAAGTTTTCTGGGCCAGACTAGCTAGTTTCGGCCAATAAGGCCTCATCCGTATGAGACACCGCAGAAACCATGTCAACAGAAAGAGACTGAGTTGCAGCAAGTGCGGGGAAACGAATCATGGAACACGGGATTGCAGGCATGCTCAACAGCTACAGTGTAACCTTTGTGGCTACTATGGTCACAAACCATACAGATGTGAAAATCTATAGGGACTCGGCAATGTTGCCAATTGTCATCATCACGAATTAACATTCAGGAATAAATTTTCTTCTCTGTCCAGCATATGTTCTGAGTGTAATATATCAGTTTGTAACTGTTTATTTAGACAAAGCTGTTCAAACAGCCTTATTGAAACTACTGGAGAAGAGTGCAATACTCTTCCAATTGACAGTAAAGTTGAAAGTTATTGTACAAACTCAGTTAATACGAAGCAGACTTATGAGGACAATGTTTCTTGTGACTCTCTACTAACACCCAAGACATCAGATTGTGCTGTGCCTCATTATGATACAGCACTGCATCCTAGCATAAATTTTAGTGAAAATGAATGTTCTGAACAGGAATTGTATTTGTCACATGATGCTATTGTAAATGGTGTTGCTAATTCTTCCATGAGGTACCACACTGTGGATATAGGTAACACAACTTTATCTACTTCCAATTTAAGTAATGGTACTAGTAGTGTAAGTTATTCTTTGTTTTCAGGTGCAAATATTTCTATAGGTAATCAGACTCCTGCTGAGCAAGAGGGTTCTCATTCTGACACTTTGTTATCTGCAGGTACTCCAGGTAGTGACCACACTAGCTCCTCTGTGCATTCTACACAGGAGTCTGTTAACACATCTATTACAATGCATGAACTGTCAGAAGGTAATACATCTAATCAATTCAGGTCAAATTACCTACTTGACCTAGGTTTAAAATGTAAAGGTTTCAGAATGGGGCACATCAACATACAAGGTGTAAGCAATAAAATTGACCAAGTGCGGCTTTTATTAGAGTCTGATAAAAATCAAATTCATGTCCTAGGTTTAAGTGAGAGTAAATTAAATGCCATACACCCAGACTCAGCCTTTGAAATTAATGGCTTCCAAAAACCCTATAGGAAGGACAGAGAAACAAACTCTGGGGGTGGTATTTTGGTTTATGTTAAGGATGGAATCTGTGCCAGCAGAAGAACTGATCTTGAATATGAAAACCTTGAATGTGTTTGGATTGAAATTAAACCAGTTAAAAGTAAATCATTTCTAGTAGGTAATATTTACAGGCCTCCAAATTCAACTATTCAATGGAATACAATTTTTGAAGAATGCATAGAAAATGTATTAGGGGAAGATAAGGAAATATACCTAATGGGTGACATCAACAGGGATCTTTTAAATAATCAAATCAAAAATGCATGGACAGATTATATGGACCCTTTCGGTTTAACACAGTTAGTTTCTGAAGCAACAAGAATAACATATGATTCCAGAACTTTGATAGACCATATTTATTCTAATTGTCCTGAAAATGTGAATTCTTTGGATGTACCCAAGATAGGGCTTAGTGATCACTTCCCCATATTTTTCACACGAAAAATGCATGTCCAGCCCCAAAAGACAAATCACTACACTATATCATACAGAAGTTTTAAAAATTTTGATGATGCAAAATTTACCGAAGATCTTCAGTCTGTTCCATGGGATACAATACAGCTGTTTGATGATACAGATGACATAATGGAAGCCTGGTTAGATCTGTTTTTACAGGTAGTGGACAAACATGTCCCAATAATAAAACATAGGGTTAAACATAAAAATCAGCCTCGGTGGATGTCACCAGAAATACTTGATGCAATAAAATGCAGAGATAGGCACAAATCTATAGGAAATTATGATGAATACAAGGTCTGGAGAAATCAAGTTATCAAACTCATTCAGAATGCCAAAAAAGTTCAATATCAAACATTCATTGAAAACAATAAATTTAACCCAGGTAGTATTTATAAAATATTTCAGGAAGTAGGGGCAGGTAAAAGCCCACATCAACGTTCTGCGATAGGGTCAGTAAAAGTTGATGACACTCTTATAGAAGATCCTGTGGGAATAGCAAATGAATTTAATGACTTTTTTGTAAACATTGCATCAAAGTTAAAGGAACCTGTAACAAGCACAAACCATGATAAATTAAAGGAATTCTGTCAGGCAAATCTTTCTGGAGATACAAAATGTGTAATTCCACCAATTCAAAAAGAATCAGTTTCAAAATTTCTCTCCAACATTGACATCAATAAAGCAACAGGCACTGACATGATTGGGCCACGTCTTCTGAAACTTGCAGCCCCATGTATAGCTGACGAAATCACGTTTATTTGTAACCATAGTATCACAAACTCTGTTTTTCCAAGCAAATGGAAAGAAGCTAAGGATACCCCCCTTTATAAAAATGGCCCTCAAGAGGAAGTAAATAATTATCGTCCCATTTCAATTTTGCCTGTCTTGTCTAAAGTACTGGAAAAGCATATTCATGAGAGTCTCATGGACTTTTTACATAGAAATAATTTACTACATAAAACTCAGTCAGGTTTCCGAACACAACATTCATGTGAAACAGCCCTTGTAAATATGGTAGATATATGGTTGAATGCTATAGATAATGGTAAAATGGCTGGCATTGTGTTAGTTGATTTCAAGAAAGCTTTTGACCTCGTGGATCACCAAATTCTTATGAATAAACTGGAAATATATGGCATAAAAGATGAAGCTTTAATGTGGTTTAATACTTACCTTACTAAAAGAAAGCAGATGGTGTCAGTTCATAACAGTATGTCAGATTTTAAACATATTTCATATGGTATCCCACAAGGATCTATTTTAGGACCACTTTTATTTCTGCTTTTTATCAATGATCTGCCTTTATATACTGGCAATGTTTTTACTGATCTTTATGCCGATGACACAACTTTGTATGATGTTCAGGATTCCATCGAACAAATAGAGAATAATCTTCAGTCTGCTTTGAACAATCTACACATCTGGTGTAAAAGTAATGGTATGATTCTGAATTCATCAAAAACAAAAGTTATGCTTGTAACAACAAAACAGAAGCGACAAAGGCTCAATACTGATAATCTTGATCTTAAATTCAATGATGAATCTCTTAATATGATTTCAAATGATAAAATTTTAGGTGTGTTTGTTGACAATAATTTGACTTGGTCTGATCACATCAAACATGTAACCAAAAAAAATGCCTCGAATATTTGGCTTCTATCAAAAATTAAAAAATTCTTGTCGCAAGCTCATAGAGTTCAATTTTACAAGTCATACATACAACCGCATATTGACTTTTGCAATATTGTATGGGGAAGTTCGTCTGAGTCCAATAAACTCAAGATATTAAAATTACAAAAACGTGCATGTAGGATAATCCTTGATTACAATGTAGATGATTCCAGAGAGGCAATGAAATCTTTGAAGGTTATGTCTATATATGATAGGCTTTATCTAAGAAAAGCTAAATTTATGTTTAAAGTCTATAATAACACAGCTCCAGGGTATATCTCTGAAAATTTCGCTCTACGGAATGATACAAATACCAGTGAAACATCCTTGCTGGATGTTTGTTTATCTCCAAGAATCGGTGTGAGGCCGAATCATACTTCCGCGAGTGTTCAGTCTAAAATTGTTACCTTATGCGGTTATGTCACAGCATAACCCTTGTTTCCCCATTTCCCTTAGGTCCCTGTGTTGGGCTCATGCCATTGAAGTTACATAAATCCATCTTAGTTGGCTCTATTTGGCAAAAATGAATGGTACTGGAAATGTCAACCACATTTCATGTAAGCCGCCATATTAACTTCAGCAGTTTGAGTGGACAGCCAATCAAATCGCAATGTCCGAGGACCGCAGTATTTGATTGGCGGATCCACGGACACTTTGGGGTAACTGAAACGACTGGTTGCTAAATGGTCGTAGCAACAGGGAAAGAACCAACATCCAATGCATGAGCTCAGTATACGGACCAGACTGCAGGATTGGGTGAGCCGCGGACAACTTTGGGGTACCCGGAAAGTTGTCCGCAACACCCGATTTGGTATATAAGCGGATGTTTGGAACGCTCCATTGGAAACTTTTGTGCCGAGAACCTTTGGGCTGTTTCCACGTCGGTTTCTACCGAGAATTCACAAATCAAACCCATTTCAACATAAAACACAACTTCAAAACATAATTACAATCAACTAAGTCAGGCTAGAAGACAGTGAGTAGCAACTCTATCAAGAATTTACGAGTTTCTTGGATTCTTTTGCTGCAATTTATCTTCAAAGTAAATCTTAGATCTGGTTGTGGAAAAGCATTCTTGACCTTGCATTTAGTTCTTTATTATTGAAATTGCACCCAAGATTTATTCGGGTGGTTGCATTCTAGTTGTAAACTTATAGGCTACGGTCTAGAGGTGCTCGCATGAAGATTTTAAGGCCATGGAGTAAACTAGTCTGGCAGAGGAGCGCTCGGGTTGGATGTTATTGAGCCTTAGGGAAATAGGCTTATATCAGTTTTACTGTGTGGGTATCCACTAGCTAGTATTCACACTGTGGGTCAAGACTGCTTTAGGAAATAAATAAGTTAGCTTGCATAGTTGGCCAAATGTAAGTTGTTAGTTGTAAGATACTTAAATTGCAGCTTGGGAACTCAATTATACTCGGGCCCTCACATCACAAATATTCAATGCTCACCGCCTGACATATCCCTACTCCTACAACTCCCCAAACCAGTTCCATGCCCCATACTATCCTGTGATTAGCGCAATAGCAATGTATCAATAGCAATGTATCAATAGCAATGTATCAATAGCAATGTGTCATTAGCAATTTTGCAATAAGCAATAGCAATTTTGCAATAAGCAATAGCAATAAGCAATAGTAATCTAATGGAATTGTGTGGTTAACTGGTTATAGAAGCAGTAATGTGTGAATATTGAATGTTGCTTTGCATGTTAGTTAATGCTCGGCTAGTTACGCTACCATATATTAGAAGTAGAGATAAGTTCAGACTTCGTGATTCAGAACGAAGTTGCTTTGTGCTAAGTGTATTTTGACTTCGTGATTAGGAACGAGGTCTTAGTTCTCACATCATCATCAATCATTAGAGCTAAGTGTACATACTCATACTATCATTCATCTCTCGCTTGAGTCGCATTATTAGTTATATGACATATGTTATAGCTTCGTGATCTGGAACGAAGCATTAGTTAACAATAAGGTGTTTTATCATCAGTGGCATTTAACACAATTCATGAATGTTAGGAGAAAATGAGATAAATGATTAAGCAGCAGACAGGCTTCTAGCAGTATTTTCTACCCTTAACTAACTGAACCTAGAGAGGGGGCGCATCTAGCAACGTGAGGGACGCCACAGAAATTTGGTGGCAGCGGTGGGATGTGTCTTTAAAATCAGTTTGACTTCGCTTGATTAAATAACTTGATCTAAGAAATAACCAGTATTCTTTTGTCTTCGTGAGTTTGAATGAATTTTGACGTAATGTATGAAACACTGTGAAATAGCCTACGTTAAATTATATGACGTTATTTCAAAGAAAAGCTGGTTAATTTTTTTTTCTAAAATAAAATTATAAAAGAAGTGAAGCAATGCCTAGACGTACCCTCGTTTGTGTACCCCCTTTCTATTAAGTTAAAAGAAAAAAAAAACATTGCTATTGCGCTTGAACAGTAACTAGTCCTGTACATACTTAGTTTCATAGTTGTTATATTAGTTGTTTTGGAAATGGCTTCTTGTGATGATCTTGGCACCAGTGTACACACTGATGCTGCAATATTAGATAGGGAAACCAGCCTTGGTGAGACCAGAGACCTAGGGACCGGATCGTCAGGCGAAGGACGACCTCCCCAGCATAATCCCGACCTCGGCACAGGTTTCCCGCCGTCCTTCGCCAGCGACGATCCCTTTGTCAATGGTACTCCCAGTGGCGAGGTTCAGTGGCGCGTGCCACGACGCTTGGATAATATGGGTGAGCCAGCCCAAAGTTCGAATCCCAGCGATCGAAATAAAGATATAGAAGAGTTGCGGAAAGAGCTTTCAACTCTCTCTTCCACAGTGCAAACATCGTTTGCGAGAATAGCAGATAGATTAGAAAATAGAGATTTTGGCATGCGCAGACATATGAGTGATCAAAGAATGACTCTGAACGATCGCAGCGCTAGTGTCCCCGCACCCTACCCGAGTAGGTCGACATCCGGTGATCCTAGGAGTAGTAACTTCAGTGATGCATATAATTATAACGCATATGATCCCCGTCGCGACAGATCGTTGTCCCCGCATCAAAACCAAAATTGTTCATCTTTTCCTGCTAGATCCGCGAACGTCAATTACGGAAATAGGTCAAATGATTACATTAAAGTGGCGCAGTATGATGGAAAATCTAGCTGGACCGATTATCTGGTCCAATTCGAACTCGCTGCTCATGCAAATCGATGGGATAAGCCCACGAGCGCAATTAGGCTAGCATGCAGCCTACGCGGTAGTGCACAAGCACTACTTAGCGATCTGACCCCCGAGGTCAGATATGACTACGATCGTCTTGTCACAACACTGACAGAGCGTTTTGAGCCTGAGAACCAGTGCGAAATTTATAAGGCACAAATGAAACAAAGAATTCGGAAAAAAGATGAACCCATACCGGAGTTAGCTCAAGATATAAAGCGTCTCACTCGTATGGCATATCCTTCTGCAGTGACAAATCTAAGAGACACATTATCCAAAGATTGTTTTATTGAGTCTTTGAATGATCCCGAGCTGGAATTATTTATATGTCAGAAGGAGCCCGAGCGGTTAGACGACGCTGTGAGAATCGCGTTAAAATATGAAGCCTTTGCCCAAAGCAGACGTAAGAGACTTACGTCAGCTAAAACTGGCATTCGAATGCAGTTCGAAGATAGTTCGCATGATACAATTTCTCGAAATGAGTTTCAGGAAATGAAGGCTGAGCTAAGGGAGTTAAAAACCAGTAATCAAACGCATACTGGTAAGGAAGGGCGAGCTCGGGGCAATCGCGGCTGTTTTAAGTGCGGTGATTTATCGCACATACAAATAAATTGTCCATTAAATAATCAAGTAAACAGTTATCCACGTTTTTCTGATACGAATCGTAGCCAGAATCATGGCGGATATAATCAAGGAAATCGGAACGGTCGCTTTAATGGAAACTTTAACAACAATCAAAGTACTGGAAGTACGGTACGGCAAAATCGTTTTCAACAAAATGCGCGACAAAATAGGTTTCAGGGAAACTGCCAGCAGCTGAGACCGTGGGTCAGGCCCCAGCTGTAGAGCAGACCCCTCAGAAAAGACCCAACACCCCCAGAGAGAACGTTAACGATGCACAAAATGGCTTATACATTTCAATCAAAGTCCATAGTATTGAGACCGAAGCATTACTTGATACGGGCAGCTCTATATCAGTTTTAAGCCCAAAGCTTTTTGAAAGAATTCCAGATTCAATGAAGCCCGCAATTTTACCCTCCGACCGGAGTTTGCGTATGGCAAATGGCGATACCACCCACCCGCGAGGTAACGCTGTTTTTGAGCTTTCTGTAAACGGTACCAGCCTATGCCATAAAATGACCATAGCAGACATCGAAGTTCCGGTGATAATAGGATATGACTTTCTGTACGAACATGACTGCTCCATAAACATTAAAAATAGCTGTTTAAGATTCGGGCAAGAGTATATTAAATGCCATTCCAGGAGTCAGCATGTTAGTTCGGTATTTAGAATCTGTCTTGATGAAACCGTGACGGTACCCCCAGGAGCCGAAACGATTGTCAAGGGTAAAATAGACAAAGAAGGATATTATTTTCCGCAGGCATCCGAAATGATAATAGAATCAAAATGTGATAGTGTTCTCGCAAAGCAGGGAATATTAGTTGCGAAGGCCCTGGTAAACCCTGACAATAGTAGCGTCCCCTTGCGATTAATGAACTTGACTAGTAAACCCCAGTTATTATATCCAGAGACTGTAGCAGCGACTGCAGAATTTGTGGAGACCGTGACGGAGTTAGAAAATAACTCTTGTGACCTTGACCCCTGTGACCTTGTTAATTCGGTCAAGGACTTCGACCCAGTAAACTTACCTGACCACCTTCAAATTGTCTGGGAGGCGAATGCGAGTAGTTTAAACGATATGCAAAAGCGCATTTTCTTCAACTTACTGATTAAGCATCAGCATGTGTTTGCAAAGTCGAAATATGACCTTGGCCGCACAGACTTAGTTCAGCACGAAATTGACACAGGTAATCACAGACCTATAAAACAAAATGTGAGGCGGTTACCCCTTAATAAGCGGGAAATTGTGGAGAAAGAAGTGGAAGTTATGCTTGAACATGGTATCATTGAACCCTCCAAAAGTGCCTGGAGTAGTCCTATTGTTTTAGTTAAGAAGAAAGATAATACAACTAGGTTTTGTTTGGATTACCGTGCTCTGAATGACATAACTAAAAAAGATTCATATCCCCTCCCAAGAATTGATGATTGTTTCGATGCCTTAGGAGGCACCAGTTGGTTCAGTTCAATAGACCTGCAATCAGGGTATTGGCAAGTAGCTATGAACCCGGATGATGCCCCCAAAACTGCTTTCTCCTGTACATCTGGGCTCTTCCAGTTTCGGGTTCTTCCATTTGGAGTTTGCAACGGACCTCCCACATTCCAGCGACTGATGGAGCATGTTTTGTCAGGTCTACAATGGAAAATTTGCCTTCTATATCTGGACGATATCATTGTATTCTCCAAAACATTCGAACAGCATGTTGAGCAACTTAGCCAAGTTCTCACGCGTGTTAGTGAGGCTGGCTTAAAAATAGCTCCCAAGAAATGTCATTTCTTCCAATCACAGGTCAATTTTCTAGGTCACATTGTCTCAAAAGAAGGCGTTGCAACAGATCCTGAGAAAACTCGGTGCGTTTCTGAGTGGCCCCGGCCTGAGAATATTAAGCATGTTCGCCAGTTTCTGGGTCTTTGCTCATACTATAGGCGCTATGTAAAAGACTTTGCGCAGATTGCTAAACCCCTTCATAAACTCACAGAAAAAGACCGCCTTTTTGTATGGACTACAGAGTGTCAAACTGCCCTTGATGAGCTTAAACGTTTACTGACATCAAGCCCCATTCTTGCTTATCTTATAGTTGGGAATGACTATCTAATCGACTCAGATTCCAGTAACGAGGCTCTAGGTAGCGTGTTGTCTCAGATTCAAGATGGCAAGGAACGTGTGATTTCATATTACAGTAGGTCGTTTACTAAGCAAGAAAGAAACTACTGTGTCACTAGGAAAGAATTACTGGCCATTGTGGACAGTGTGAAGCACTTTCATCACTATCTGTATGGCTCGAAATGTTTAGTCAGGACTGATCATGGAGCCTTGACATGGTTATTAAGGTTCAAAAATCCTGAAGGTCAGTTAGCGCGCTGGTTCGAAGTACTCTCACAATATGACATTACCATCAAATTTAGGCCTGGCCGGTTAAATGCCAATGCGGACGCCATTTCTCGTATCCCCTGTAAAAGCTGTGGTCACTGCTCAAAACAAGAAACGCTAGAGGCGGAGCGCGCCGTAAATAAGAACATGTCGTGTCAACCTGTAATGAAAATGGTACTTAGGTCAAGCACTCAGGCTGACGATGACGATTCTATAGAAGATACTCCCCAAAGCTCGGCGTGGCTTAAAATGAAAACACCAAATGACCTTAGAGAAGGTCAGATGAGTGACCCTTCCATTAAACTAGTTTTAGGCTGGAAAGAGAATCATCAGAACAGACCTGTATGGGATGAAATCTCTCACCTTGGTTCGGGCAGTAAATACTACTGGTCACAATGGGAAAGAATTAAGGTTATTGACGGGGTCCTTTACAGGGAATGGCATGAGCCCGAGGGTGGTTCTGTAAGGCAACAGTTACTTTTACCCGAAGCATGGCGTGACGAAGTGATGACCCTCTTGCACGACAACATCTGTGCAGGTCACCTGGGAATCCAAAGAACTATTGCTCGGGTCAGAGCAAGATTCTATTGGGTGGGTTACAAACAAGATATTATTGATAAATGTACTTCCTGTCAGGTATGTCAAGCCAGGAAAATGTCAACAAAGCCCACAAAAGCCCCTCTTAAGCCCTATATTGTTGGACTTCCCATGGAACGTATTCAAATGGATTTAATGGGACCACTTCCAGAGAGTTATTCAGGCAATAAGTATGTCCTTTCCGTGACATGCTGCTTTACAAAATGGATAGAGAGTTTTCCTCTCAAGTCAATTACAGCAAAAACAGTCGCTTCAGTACTAGTTGACCAGTTTGTATGCCGCTTTGGTGTTCCAAGAGAGATACACACTGATCAAGGTCGCCAGTTCGAGTCTGAATTGTTCAAGGAACTTTGTGAGTTATTAGATATCAATAAGACCCGAACCACGGCCTTTCACCCGCAAAGCGACGGCTTAATAGAGCGCGCGCAACGTACATTAGAAGACATGTTAAGTAAATATGTAGAAACAAATCAAAGAAACTGGGACGAGATTCTTCCCATTATATTAATGGCATATCGCTCCTCGAAACATGAAAGTACCAAAATGACACCCAATATGATGATGCTAGGTCGTGAAATAGACTTACCTGTCGATCTTATCTATCCACCCCCTCCATCCGGATCAAAGTTGCCTTGCAACGAGTATGTGGCGGAATTACAAAATCAAATGAAGAAGGTACATGAAATCGCTAGGGTGTCTCTTTTAGAGGCAGGACAAAAGCAGAAACGACTGTATGACAGAAAGATAAAAATACACCAGTATCGTAAAGGTGACGCAGTCTGGTTATGGTTATACGTTAAACCTAAAGGCTTGTCTAAGAAACTGCAGCTGAAATGGGAAGGTCCTTTCAAGGTGATTGACAGGATCTCTGACTTAACATTGAAAATACAAAAGAATAAACGGTCGAATTGTAAGATTGTTCACTTTAACAGACTGAAGCCTCACGTTGGAAAATTGAATGCGTGGTTTACTCAGAGGAGTTAGTTATATGAGCATTAGTGTTCCTACCAGAAGCCATTTTCATAATTCTCATTGTTTAATCTGTCTTGACTGTCGGAGTGCTATTTCTGTGATGTTAACATGCATGCGACTAGGGGATTGCGGGATGCCAGACAAGTGTCTTGGCATCCTTCAGTCCACGCGGCGCATTATTTTCTTTTTGCCAAGTTTGAAGTTATCTTAACTCTGACAGATTGGACTGTTTGATGAATAGTTATATTTTAAAAGTTTATGCATAAAAATATATGTGTTTGTATTTTTAGCAAATACGTGCGAACTTGATACAGTTTCAGTGGTGCTGTAACTGTATTAAGACGTATTTGCTTATGCAATTTCGTATAGATTGAGACTGTTTGGACATGTTTGCTGGATGTGATTCATTAATGTTGGAAACCTGTAGTACATGATTGTTTATTAATGCAGTTCACACTGTAAGCAACTGTATTAAGCTATGCTTGTTTAATACAGTTCAGTTTGAACTGAAACTGTCGTTTGGAATTTGATCTATTGCTCTTGAGCAGTAGCTTAATACAGGTTTTCCTAAATACTGAGATGCAGCGAAACAGTGATTTCGTGATACTTGCCCAGCAACACCATCTGTTTTGCTGGACAGTGTCACGATACCATATCGCTTCGTCTCCATTTTAATAGATGCTCTCGGTAGCAGATAGCAGAAAAGAAAAATACATGCATTTGCCTGCAAGTTTTACTTTAAATTCATGGACTGAGGGAATACAGTCAAACCGCCTTAACGGGTCACCCAAGGGAAACAATTCTACTGACTGCTGACGGCAGGGGATCCCTTGATAAAGGTGATCACTTAAGCAGGTTTGAGTGTAGTTGTCTTAACATATATATATAACCAGGGATCATTTTCTGGCGCGATTTCGCGATATTCTCGCATTTTTTTACACGAAATCGCAAAAAAGTTCGCTGATTGAGAAAAAAAATCGCTCCGAGAAATTCTTTCAATTCGCACCGTGTTTTTCTGTATTCGCACATGCGGACCATTTCGGTACATTCGGATTGTTTTGTAGGCTTTGGTTTCCGGAAATGTTTGGCGCCAAACGACTTGCATTACATATGCGGGTAACCAGCATCGTCTATGTCACTGCAAAGCTTCTTGCGAAAATCTACTATCAGTGTTTCATATTTTGCAAGCGCTTTTGTAGTTCACATCGCAAAATGGAGTCTTCAAAGGCAGAAACGAAGAAAAGAAAACTGATATCGGCCCAAACGAGCCGAGAGGGCATTTTGAAATAGTTTTGCTCCACTGTAGAGACCTCGGCGACCCCATTATCTGCCTTCAAAGACTCCGCGACCGAGAAAGTGGATAAACAAGCCGAAAACCCGGGGGGGGGGGGGGGGGGGGGTCGACGAAAATAATAACAGCAAGACCCTTGTCAAATCACACTTCTGATTATCAACCAGTCAGATTTCTTGATGTAATTTATTCTTACAATTTCAGAAACTGAATGACAAAGAGTGAAGATCCAGATCAGATAGCTTCTTCAGAAGCCATCTGATCTCAATCTGCACTGTTTGCAAAGATGGGGCATATCCAGGTTCAGCATGACAAGGGTTAATTACTGTAATGTTCCTAAATTTTTTGACAGCCAAAAAAAATTGCTGTAAACCTAAAGTTCAAAAAAAGACTTGAGGTTCTACCTACCATACAGTAATGCCTACAAAAGATGCAGGTGGAATGGCAAACAGTGAAGACCCTGATCTAGGAGCAGTCTGGTCTGGGTCTGCACTGCTTGCCCAGACATATCTGTCAAAAAACTTGGGATCATTACGGTTATACGGTATGAGATAAACTGTTTGAAAGTTGATATTTGATCATTTTAATGAAATTATTTTCCTTAATAAATTGTTGGAAATAAAGAAAAACAAAACCTAATTTCTATATATTAACCATTATGATTTATATTTCATGCAATGAGAAGAATCAACAGGAACTGAAATTTTCTCACTAACTTTGACCCAGCGAGAGACAAAATCTCATCAGATTTGAAAATTTCTCATTAATTTTGACCTAATGGGATTTTTTATCTCACAAAAATCTTGGGCCAGAATAATCCCTGTATAACAATGTGACAAGGACAACTAACATTTTTCTCACAAGCAAGAAGTGATAAAACAGGAAAAACTGTTGTGCACAATCGTGACTTTGGGTGTGTTTGGAGCAATGCTGCTCGCTAAGATGGTGCCCTCGAGTAATAAGAGTGACAAAAATGATCGGATACATTCAACAATGTGGAGGTTACCTACTAAAGATAAGCGGGACTGATCTGAAATGCTAATGTAGCATAATGGAACCTAGTAGTATACATATTTGAAGGAAAAGTTTTAAGAGACAAACCAACAAGTGCAATAACTCTTCTTTCAGAGGATAATTCCTGAAAAACAATAACTCTATGAACACATTTATTCGGCATACAACAAAGTTAAAATGCCAGGATGATATTTCAAGCAGTTAGTTAAGTACATGAGAAAATGACTGTTGTGGCTTAGCCGCAGTACAGGGACTCAGATGCCCACAGTGAAATGAGATAGAGATGGTGTTTACTGTATGCCATATCTGAATGATCTGGTTGTTTATTTAAAGTGAAGGTTTACTCCAGTGGACACAATTAAATATATACTGGCGTAACGTTAAAAGAAATACTCACGCTTTGAAATATATGGAACAAAAATCCAAACTGTGCTCGTAGAAGTTCCTGTTGAGGCTAGTGGACACTGTACATTTTAATTTAACCCAAAATACGTGATCAAAAGCAACTGAAAGATAATAAACTAGTGTTCTTGTAGCCCGAGTGCGAAGCTCGAGGAATAGTTACTAGTTATTTGACATTCCAAGTTCTTCTATCAGTACGATATCGTCGATAAGTCACTCTTCTCATAGGATGGATGGGTACCATCTGGCGGGTTAGCACGATTTTCCAAACTCACATTTCGTTTGAAACTCGAGACTTAATGGGTGCACAACCTTACCTCTATTTCAGAAATATGAGCTCAGCCAAGTTCATTCAGCCTTGTCCTGGTAAGGACCTTCGTGTCAGCAGGGTGCTGCAGTGGACCTGTGTAATTTGTAGCAAGGCTTTTGAGAAGAAGAACTCTTTGCAGAGACATATTAAGGATAAACACTTAGAAAAGCTCAGTTGCGAGTTTTGTTCATTTAAGGTGCCCAAGGGAAGGCAGGCACGTTTGGAGAAACACATGCTAACAAAACATAACTTTCCGGTGCCACCAGCGTTTCAGAGACAGCAGGCCAGCCCACAGCCGGTGAAGGAGGAGATTGTAACCACGTCTATTGTTGATTATGATGTAACCCCCATGCCAAGTCCAGACCCTACCCCTTTGCCAGACTATACCCACCTTTTTCCTGTGGAGGAGCCGGATGTTTCTGGCATTCCTGTGATCCACTTACCTGACTCCCCTATGCAAATACCCACCCGTAGCTCAACCCCTTTGTTGGATGAGCTGCCCTTTTCCCCGCCTCCGGCTATGGCTGAGGGCATTCCCATCCCTGCTGCCCCCGAGGCAGAGGCCTCAAGTCCTGTGGCCCCTTCCCCTATTACGGAAGGTGAAAGGCTCACCATTCCAGCGGCTACAAACTTGCCGTCCCCAGCTACCGCGGAAGCCCCAACCATTCCAGAGCCAGAAACCTCCACCCCTGAGGTACTGGCGGCTGTGGCTTCCATTATGCCTCAATTGGAATCAGAGGCATCACCTGAACTTTGTCCGGACCAACCTGTTTCCGCCCCAATTGATATCTTGGCGGAAGCTTGCCGGGCAATTCCACCGGAAACTCTAGAAGCCCACCCAGTTCCGGTGGATTATCAAACAGTCCCAGCGGATCTTACCGATCCACGTTATTTTTTTCATGGCGCCCCCAGTGAGTTGGAGGATGATTCCTCGAACGCACGCCTCATACGTGAGGCAAGGGAACGTGCCTTGGATTCATGGTACGGGAGCTACCGAGTGGAGTTCACCGCCATGAATATCTTTTGTGTACAGAAAAGGGAGATGGTGACTCTGCCCGATGGGACAGAATACTCCCTCGCCTCTTACTGGTGTGAGGAGCCCACCCCCATCTCCGAGGTCAATTAGTGGACCTCTTAACCCTTTTTATTCCCTAAGGTAAGGAAATATGACCCCATGCTCGCTAGACCCACAGTGCACCTCTCAATTCCCTGTCAATCTGACCCCACTCAAGCATTTGTCCCTAGTCCGCCCAAGTCCAAGCCCCATTGGTTGTATATACTTGTTAAATGTTCTTTTTCTTAAAAAAAAAATAGATAAATAGTAATAATAATAATAATAATAATAATAATAATAAATAAATAAATAAATAATAATTAGGGTACTGAGAATTTTAAGCCTATTTTGACTAAGGGAAGTAACTGAAACATGTATTAGAACTATCATTTAAGATGTATTACCTCCCCTCAATTCTGTTTTTTTTTCCTGTCAACCTCTGCATAATATTAATTGTTTCATCATATTTTTTTAAAAGAAAAACTTCTGCAATATTACTTTAATATTTTTTTTCCCTAAACTCTGCATCACATTAAGTAAAAAAAAAATACAAAGATACAAATAGAGAGAAATGAGAATTGTTTATTAGTTTTGTGTGATTTCTTCAGTACCTTCACAGACGGATATTGTCTGTTATAGCAGGGCTAATGTACAAATGTTCGGGACTTCTCTGCTTGCTAGGACATTTTACCCAATATTATCTACAAAGTATTGTAGCAAACTATTTTATGCATATAGGAAAGCTTCATTTGCATGTCCTTGAGGGTAGCCTAGTCTTGGTCTGCGCTGTTTGCTCAAGGACATCTTCAAGCATATTTATAAATGCCTTGATGTCTGAGTTCTTAGAATCCATATATTACTCATGCAAGAGGAGAAGACTCTGATCAGGTTGTGCAGAGACTGGAAAGCTGAAGGAAAGCACTGGACTGTTCTTCTTGTGACCCTGTGGTGTGTTCTTTGTTCCTTTTCCCAAGAGCTGCAAACATAATAATGATGAATGATGTGTGAAATTATGCTATTAGGAAGTACAGTCCAGTTCAATAGAAATATTGAAGTATAGAGTAGTTCAGTGTAAATTACTCATACCATTGAGTATAAAAAGAGGAAGGCTCATACCGATTCTTGATACATTTGTAAGTTCGGGACGAACTATTTTTGAAGGTAGGGGGTAATGAAACATCCTTGCTGGATGTTTGTTTATCTCCAAGAATCGGTGTGAGGCCGAATCATACTTCCGCGAGTGTTCAGTCTAAAATTGTTACCTTATGCGGTTATGTCACAGCATAACCCTTGTTTCCCCATTTCCCTTAGGTCCCTGTGTTGGGCTCATGCCATTGAAGTTACATAAATCCATCTTAGTTGGCTCTATTTGGCAAAAATGAATGGTACTGGAAATGTCAACCACATTTCATGTAAGCCGCCATATTAACTTCAGCAGTTTGAGTGGACAGCCAATCAAATCGCAATGTCCGAGGACCACAGTATTTGATTGGCGGATCCACGGACACTTTGGGGTAACTGAAACGACTGGTTGCTAAATGGTCGTAGCAACAGGGAAAGAACCAACATCCAATGCATGAGCTCAGTATACGGACCAGACTGCAGGATTGGGTGAGCCGCGGACAACTTTGGGGTACCCGGAAAGTTGTCCGCAACACCCGATTTGGTATATAAGCGGATGTTTGGAACGCTCCATTGGAAACTTTTGTGCCGAGAACCTTTGGGCTGTTTCCACGTCGGTTTCTACCGAGAATTCACAAATCAAACCCATTTCAACATAAAACACAACTTCAAAACATAATTACAATCAACTAAGTCAGGCTAGAAGACAGTGAGTAGCAACTCTATCAAGAATTTACGAGTTTCTTGGATTCTTTTGCTGCAATTTATCTTCAAAGTAAATCTTAGATCTGGTTGTGGAAAAGCATTCTTGACCTTGCATTTAGTTCTTTATTATTGAAATTGCACCCAAGATTTATTCGGGTGGTTGCATTCTAGTTGTAAACTTATAGGCTACGGTCTAGAGGTGCTCGCATGAAGATTTTAAGGCCATGGAGTAAACTAGTCTGGCAGAGGAGCGCTCGGGTTGGATGTTATTGAGCCTTAGGGAAATAGGCTTATATCAGTTTTACTGTGTGGGTATCCACTAGCTAGTATTCACACTGTGGGTCAAGACTGCTTTAGGAAATAAATAAGTTAGCTTGCATAGTTGGCCAAATGTAAGTTGTTAGTTGTAAGATACTTAAATTGCAGCTTGGGAACTCAATTATACTCGGGCCCTCACATCACAAATATTCAATGCTCACCGCCTGACATATCCCTACTCCTACAACTCCCCAAACCAGTTCCATGCCCCATACTATCCTGTGATTAGCGCAATAGCAATGTATCAATAGCAATGTATCAATAGCAATGTATCAATAGCAATGTGTCATTAGCAATTTTGCAATAAGCAATAGCAATTTTGCAATAAGCAATAGCAATAAGCAATAGTAATCTAATGGAATTGTGTGGTTAACTGGTTATAGAAGCAGTAATGTGTGAATATTGAATGTTGCTTTGCATGTTAGTTAATGCTCGGCTAGTTACGCTACCATATATTAGAAGTAGAGATAAGTTCAGACTTCGTGATTCAGAACGAAGTTGCTTTGTGCTAAGTGTATTTTGACTTCGTGATTAGGAACGAGGTCTTAGTTCTCACATCATCATCAATCATTAGAGCTAAGTGTACATACTCATACTATCATTCATCTCTCGCTTGAGTCGCATTATTAGTTATATGACATATGTTATAGCTTCGTGATCTGGAACGAAGCATTAGTTAACAATTTGGTGTTTTATCATCAGTGGCATTTAACACAATTCATGAATGTTAGGAGAAAATGAGATAAATGATTAAGCAGCAGACAGGCTTCTAGCAGTATTTTCTACCCTTAACTAACTGAACCTAGAGAGGGGGCGCATCTAGCAACGTGAGGGACGCCACAACCAGTATACATCTTAGATCATCTTCTGCTGGCTGTTTTATCCCACCCAAGCCTAGAACAGAATACTTCAAACAGAGTTTGAGATACTCTGGGTGTCTGGTATGGAATAGTCTACCAACAGAAGTTAAAAATGCCCAGACTATTGATACATTTCATAACAGGTGTTTAAAATGGCTTGTAAACTGAAGCAAGAATTCAAACATACAACATGTGCAACTGTATATAATTTTTTTTTTTTTTTAGCTGTTCATAAATACTTTCTTGAAAATTCTGTCAGGTGGTGTTTTGAGAGAGCAATTACATAATCTATGTTTATAATTGTTTTTTTGTTTTTTTTTTTTTGTTTTTTTCCTTCTGTTTACTTTCTAAACTGTTGTGTATGTACATTAGTTGTTGCATGTATATATATATATATTTTTTCCCCATCCTTTTATGTCTATATATATAAAAAAAAAAAATGTTTTTTTTTTTTTGTTTTTTTTTATTATTATCATTTTTATCATTATTTCATTTCTCAAAGATCTACATAGCAAATATAGAAAAAAGCAACCTATACTGATGTGAAGATTTGTCATTTCACAATTTCATAAATGTTTTTCTTATTGTTGTTTTGCCATTGCATGTTATATTTCTAAGTTTAGTTGAACCTTCTAAGTTTCAGCATCCCAGCTTTACTTGTCTGTTTGATATTTTTGTGGTTAAGTGTTTATTTGAGGTCGGGTCATTTCTTCTACATCAGTTGTTGCATACCTTTTCATGTGCACTGTATCATGGATCTCTTGCGTTTTGTTCTGATAATGTATCTATCTAATGGGAGAAACATGGCTACTGTGTGCAATGGAAGGTTTCACAAATTCAGAGCTCAAGTAGACACATAATGACAATAATTATGTCCCCCCACCAAAGGTGAGGGGGGACATATTGTTTTCAGTGCGGATCCCGGGCGTTGGCGTCGGCGTGACAGATTTCTTGCGTGCGCGATATCTCTTGAACCAATTGTTGGAATTTCACCAAACTTGCATGGATACATCATTGGGACAAGTTTAAGAGCTGATTAGATTTTGGTGACCTTGACCTCATTTTCAAGGTCACTGGAGGACTTAGATGACAATTTCTTGTACCCACTATATCTCCTGAACCAATGGATTGAATTTCACCAAACTGGCATGGATACATCATTGGAACAAGTTTAAGAGGTGATTAGGTTTTTGTGACCTTGACCTCATTTTCAAGGTCACTGGAGGACTTAGATGACAATTTCTTGTACTAGTGATATATATTGAACCAAAGGATGGAATTTCACCAAACTTGCATGGATACATCATTGAGACAAGTTTAAGAGCTGATTAGATATTGGTGACCTTGACCTCATTTTCAAGGTCAATGGAGGACTTAGATGACAATTTTTTGTGCCCACTATATCTCCTGAACCAATGGATTGAATTTCACCAAACTGGCATGGATACATCATTGGAACAAGTTTAAGAGGTGATTAGATTTTAGTGACCTTTACCTCATTTTCAAGGTCACTGGAGGACTTAGATGACAATTTCTTGTACTAGTGATATATATTGAACCAATGGATGGAATTTCACCAAACTTGCAAGGATACATCATTGAGACAAGTTTTACGAGCTGATTAGATTTTGGTGACCTTGACCTCATTTTCAAGGTCACTGGAGGACTTAGATGTCAATTTCTTGTTCCCACTATATCTCCTGAACCAATGGATGGAATTTCACCAAACTTGCATGGATGCGTTATTGGGACAAGTTTAATAGCTGATTAGGTTTTGGTGTTCTTGGCCTCATTTACAAGGTCACTGGAGGACTTAGATGACATTTTCTTGTACTACTATATCTCCTGAACGAATTGATGGAATTTCACCAAACTTGCATGGATACATCACTTGGACAAGTTTAAGAGCTGATTGGATTTTGGTGACCTTGACTTCATTTTCAAGGTCACTGGAAGCTTACATGACAATATCTTGTACCCACTGTATCTCCTGAACCAATGAATGGAATTTGTACAAACTTGCGTGGATACATTGTTGCAACAAGTTTAAGAGCTGGTCAGATTTTGGTGACCTTGACCTTATTTTCAAGGTCACTGGAGAACTTAGATGACAATTTCTTATACCAGTGATATCTCCTGAACGAATTGATGGAATTTCACCAAACTTGCATGGATACATCATTTGGACAAGTTTAAGAGGTGATTTGATTTTGGTGACCTTGACCTCATGTTCGAGGTCATAGTCATCTATGTAGGATATCTTAAGAACCAGTAGATGGATTTTCTCCAAACTTGTCTAGATATTTTACTTGTTCAGGCTTTTTAGCTCACCTGAGACGAAGGCTCACAGGTGAGCTTATAGTATAGGCAGGCATCCGTCGTCCGTCGTCCGTCCGTCCGTCCGTCCGTTGTCCATCTGTCAATATTTTCAAACAACATCTCCTCTGAAACTACAAGGCCCATTATTACCAAATTTTATATATAGCATCTATAGGCAGGGGGAACCAATAATACTGTTTTTTATCCAAATCGCTTCAGAACTTTGGTTGCTATGGCAACTTAAAGTTTCCATTGACTTGTAGCGGAAAAATTGAAAATTTGCATTTATTGCTATGTCACTGCAGATATTTTGACAAAACTTTTACAGAAATTTCAACAAGTTTAAGAGCTGATTAGATTTTCATGACCTTGACCTCATTTTCAAGGTCACTAGAGGACTTAGATGACAATTTCTTGTACCAGTGATATCTCTTGAACCAATGGAAGGAATTTCACCAAACTTGCATGGATACATCAGTCGGACAAGTTTTAGAGATGATTTGATTTTGGTGACCTTGAACTCATTTTCAAGGTCATAGTCACCTATGTAGGGTATCTTTACAACCAGAGGATGGATTTTCTCCAAACTTGCCTAGATATTTTACTTGTTCAGGCTTTTTATTCATTGGAGGGGATGGGAAATGGGATGGTGGGGGGACATCAGTTTTTCTCTGAAAAACATTTCTAGTTTAATTTCTGTTTAATTGTTTATTTTTGTATATATGTATATATAGAGGGCCTCATGGAAGATTAGCTATTACATGTATTTATGTATGCGCTAAATGTTGTTACCCTCGATAAATAAAGTCTTTACTTACTTACTTATCAGTGACCATCAAATATTTTTAAAGTTCTACAATGGAATCAATGATCCCAAAGGACTAGAAAATAAAGTCTACACTATGATGAAGGGCAGGTCAGTCCATTGTCCAATTGGTATATAAAGCAATGAAACACTAGCTTTAACGTTTTCTGTTTCATTTATTACGTCTAAGAATGAGATTAATGTATATATTACAAAAATTAGTACTTCAGTTACACCCACAACCATTAAGGTGAATGGACACATCTCTAAGGGACAGCACTCTAGCTTGACAGTATTTGCCTCCCTTTGTAGAGGAACTGTCCTCCAGCAGGCAAGAATTTGCTTCCCTGGGCCCTGTCAAAACTACGTCTTTCATTAAAAAGACATTAACAAGACATTAAATTTTCAAACATATTGGACACAAAAACACTGCCATTTTTTGCTGAAAAACTGTGAGGAGCTTTTGCAGTCCTCACTATTTTTCAGCAAAAAATATAAGCAACTTGATTTAAAATTTTTGTTTTCTAGAAGACTAATGACTTCATTACGCTAACTGCTGGGCCCTGGGGCCATATTCATAAAACAACTTAAGTGGTTGCTATGCTGTTGCTAAGGCTAAATTTCTATGTTGGAGATTCCCTACAACAATGAAATTTGCTCTGGAGGAACAGTCTTACAAAGACTGTTCCTCCAGAACAAATTTCATAGTTGTATGGAATCTCCTTTATAGATATTTAGCCTTAGAAACAGCATAGCAATGACTTAAGTGGCTTTATGAATACAGCCCCTGGTGTTTAATCCATTCTGATCATGCTGGTCTTTATGAAAAATTTTCAGCTTCCTGTAGAAGCAAGTTCTTTCCTTTCAGCTCAGCCTCGTATCACAAGGGAGACAACTGCTTCAAGGCCAAGGTGATCTCCCTTGGAGGTGTATCTGTTCACCTTAGGCATATTAAAGTCCTTATAATATTCTGTATAATAGTTTGAGCAAAAGAGAAATAAATTTAGCTGCAACATGCATAGAAGGTCTTTAGTTCAAATTTTATTCAGACCTGTAAATTAAAAATTCAGTCTTAAAATCCAAAATATAACAATGCTACAAAACTTGTATGTATGTAAAGCATACTTGTGAACAATAATTGCTTTGAAGTACAAGAACTGATGGAAAAATCACAGTGCTTCTGAAAGTAGCCAAACCGAATTTTGGGTTTGGCAAGTTTCAGGAGTTTGGGAGAACTCAAGGGTCCAGTTTGAGATATTCACGTTTGAAATTTTAACAAAACGTTTGCAAACGACGTCTATAGTTTTGAACAACCAGACCCGGATGTTTATCTTCGACAAAAGGCTGAAATTTTTGTAGTAATAAATTTACATACTGGTATATCAGTATATGGGTCAAATTTGAGTTATATTATGGCTATCCATTTGAAAAAGCCTGAATTTTTCATTTCCAGTTGGCAATGGAATTACGCGCTTACCAGTCATCACAAAAGCAAACAGCAAAAACTCGCGCAGAGTTTACAGTCCACTCTTAATATCTCAAACACAGATATCTCAAAATATTTACGTTCTTAGTGTATTTACTGAAAAGCCCTATAGTAAACCATTGGAACCCAATGTAGTTTACATTCCAATAATTACATTGAGCCACGCAACGTCAATGACGTCAAAATAAACAATGACTCTCTACAGTCTGATTGGACGTCGGCGACGCCATGACATCATTCACGCTGTTCCGCTGCTAGCAGAAAACTGCATGTACATGTTTTACTGTTTCAATTTTAGCGTTTATATATGATTTTTCATCGAGGTTTTGATTGAAATGAATGTAAATATAAGCAATGAACTTAATTTTTCTGAGATTTATCGAAGCGTAAACTACATTGGGTCACTAGCAAAGTTTACATGAACCCCTTTGGGGTTCATTCACTTTGCATGTGACCCAATGTAGTTTACATTGGGTCACTAGCAAAGTTTACATGAACCCCTTTGGGGTTCATTCACTTTGCACGTGACCCAATGTAGTTTACACTTCGATAAACCTCAGAAAAATGAAATTCATTCCTTAAGTACTCCCTTATATCAATGAATATAATTTGGAAACATTGCCTATTTTGCCTGACATTTCAACACCTATTATCTCAAACTACTGGTATCTCAAAGTAAATTTTCTGGGACCAGAAAATTTACTTTGAGATATCAGTAGTTTCAGATGAACTTCGACTTTGAGATATCA
The DNA here is from genome assembly GCA_963989385.1 of Ctena decussata. Taxonomy (NCBI): domain Eukaryota; kingdom Metazoa; phylum Mollusca; class Bivalvia; order Lucinida; family Lucinidae; genus Ctena; species Ctena decussata. Next base: position 83,117,305 of record OZ022504.1, on the reverse strand, counting down.
AGAGTTAAATGTATGTTGTTTAAACTTGCAATATATAATCCCTGAGGAATCTAGAGTGAATAGTGCTCTTTCTAGACTACATAACTAAGCTGGCTGATTTTGTCTTCTTTATTCGCATATGCAATAAAAACTTTTTATGTGTGATGCAGCTATTTAAGACCATCAGGGATGCTAACCTATGTCAAATGTGTTATCTATTCATGCATCCTGCTGAGGTGGGATTAATTTTTTTCTGTCGAATTTCAAACAAAACACTGCAAAAACTGCAAGCCTTATATTAATCTAATTTCTAGATTACAAGGAAATACAGCATTTATATGTATTTTATAAGCAATGCTGGAATGTCCCTTCTAATATCTGTGTGAAACAAGACCTGTCAGCAGGAAAGGACAGCTCGCTTGACAGCCCCTTGCCCATCACCTAAAAAACTTTAACGTAAAACTTTAACATTTTGCTAGCGCTGACGCTGCTAACGCCGACGCCGGGGGTAGTACAATAGCTCTTCCTGAACTTCGTTCAGGCCAGCTAAAAATGCTAGATGATTTCAACATGGTACGAATCACATTTGCAATTCTTAACAAACTGTAAAATTTTGAATACCATACCTGTTTCACAGTAATAGTGTATGAAACGAAATATTTCAAATTTTGCTAAGTAAGTCATAGGAGATCTCATGTAAACAAGGCTGCTTACAAGGTCTAAAACAATGTCTAATCTTTTGGTTTTATCTTATGTACCTTGCCCAGAGGTTATAAAACTTGAGTACATTCTCAAACTCAAAATAAAGCACACTGATTGGCTGCTTCCGAGCACATGCTCGGAAGCAGCCAATCAGTGTGCTTTATTTTGAGTTTGAGATTATTCTCAAGTTTTATAACCTCGAACCCCTACTTGCTGCCACAGGTAACATCCCAAGGTTTATGGGTACACCTGCATGTTTTTTTCACCATTTTTACAAAACCAAACAATGTTAAGGACTTCACTTTCCCTTCCCAGAATGAGGAAACCCTTCCTAAATGAGGTCCACTCTTTAAAGAATCTGTACCTAAAAAAGCAGTTCTTTCCCTCAAGAGTAGACCCCTATTTAGAAATGAGGCAAAAATGAGAATGGCAGAGTTCTTTCCCCTGAAAGAAATCAGAATATATTTACGAAACTCTTGAAATTCTGACTGTCTAATCTAACAAATACATCTCAAAATATCTGGGCCAAGCTGTTCAAAACTAATGACGTCGAAGTTAAATTTTAAAATGTATCCAAAATCAAAGCCATTTTATGCCCCACTCCCCCCCCCCCCCCCCCCCCCCCCCCCCCCCCCAGTCTGACCAGACTCTTCGCTAAGCGCTTAATGGGTAGCTAAGGGTCTAAGCTACCTCCATGCGGACAGCGAAGACTCTGATCAGACTGGGCGGATGCCCAGGCTGATCTGAGTCTGCGCTGGGCGCACAACCACATTGTTGGTTTTCTCGTGTCGCAGCTCATGTAAATCAAGCTCCTCTTCTTATATCTGTAGTACCTTGAATTTAGATTATATGAGCCAACGATCATTTAAAATATGGAATGGAACTTGCTTCAAATTGTCCGGGATAATTTGGTTGCAATATCAAGCCATTTTTCTTGTGAAAAATATATAACACATTTTGTTGTCTGTTAATTGAGCTGTGACACTAGAAAACCAACAATGTGGTTGTGCGCCCAGCGCAGACTCAGATCAGCCTGGGCACCCACCCAGTCTGATCAGAGGCCTCCTTAAGTGCTTAAAAGGAAGCTAAGGGTCTAAGCTACCTTCATGCGGATAGTGAAGACTCTGATCAGACTGGGCGGATGCCCAGGCTGATCTGAGTCTGCGCTGGGGGCACAACCACATTGTTGGTTTTCTCTTGTCGCTGCTCAATTTTGTTTTATGCTACTTAAGATTAACCCTATTTCGACCAGAGATTAGTTTTGGGGATATAAGCAGACAGTGCAGATCCAGTTCACATGGCATAAAATGTAGCGTCTGATCATGGTCTGCACTTTTGCTACAAGGAATTTCTATGCAACATACAATAAAAGTGAAAACCTTCACCAGAAACCCCTAAACCTAGAAATGAACTCATCCAAATAATAAAGCTGGACAAGTATGCTGATCAAAAAAGGGTTAATGGTGCATGGAACTTATCTATAGCCATATATATTAAGCACCATTTGCATAACGTTCAGTGTTAAAAATATTTTTAGAGTTGCAAATTTTATGGCCTGAATTGAAACAGATCAGTTATTAGCTCACCTGTCAAGGTGAGCTTATAGTATAGACTTGGTCCGTCTTCCGTCGTCGTCGGCGTCCACAATTTTAAACATCTTCTTCTCAGAAACCACTGGGTGGATTGAAGCCAAATTTCATTTGGAGCCTTAACAGGATGGGGGAAAGAAAGTTTGTATATTTGTCCAGGTCACATGACCAAGATGGCCGCCACGCCCATATATGGTAAAAACCCTTCAAAAATCTTCTTCTCCAGAACCAAAAGGCCTATGACCTTGAAACTTTGTATGTAGCATCGGGCATGCAAGCTCATCATAATTTATATAAATCATGACCTTGTGATGACCTTGACTTAATTTATGACATGGTCAACTTTGGTACGTTAGGCTTTTATATGGGAAAACGCTTAAACGGTGGATTTCTCAGAAACTATTTAAGTCTTAGGTACAATACTTGGTATACATGGTTGACTAAATGACCAGATGAAGATATTATGTCACTAAAGGTCAAGGTCATTCCGTCGGACCATCCGTCGTCAAGATTTTCAAACATATTCTCCTCTGAAACCACTGGGCCGATTGAAGCCAAATTTCATATGGAGTCACAGTGGGATGGGGGAAAGAAAGTTTATACATTTGGTTCAGGTCACATGACCAAGATGGCCCCATGCCCATATTTGGTAAAAACCCTTCAAAAATCTTCTTCTCCAGGACCAAAAGGCCTATGACCTTGAAACTTGGTGTGTAGCATCGGGCATACGGGCCCATCAAAGTTTATACAAATCATGACCTTGCGTTGACCTTGATCTAATTTACGGCATGGTCAACTTTGGTATGTTAGGCTTTTATATTGGAAAACGCTTAAACAGTGGATTTCTCAGAAACTATTTAAGTCTAAGGTACAATACTTGGTATATATGGTCGACTAAATGACCAGATGAAGATATTATGTCACTAAAGGTCAAGGTCATTCCGTCGGACCATCCGTCGTCAAGATTTTCAAACATCTTCTCCTCTGAAAACAATAGGCAGATTGAAGCCAAATTTCATATGGAGTCTCAGTGGGATGGGGGAACGAAAGTTTTGTATATTTGGTCCAGGTCACATGACCAAGATGGCCGCCACGCCCATATACGGTAAAAACCCTTCAAAAATCATCTACTCCAGAACCAAAAGGCCTATGACCTTGAAACGTGGTATGTAGCATCGGGCATGCGGGCCCATCATATTTTATGCAAATCATGATCTTGCGTTGACCTTGACCTAATTTACGGGATGGTCAACTTTGGTACATTAGGCTTTTATATGGGAAAACGCTTAAACAGTGGATTTCTCAGAAACTATTTAAGTATAAGGTACAATACTTGGTATACATGGTCGACTAAATGACCAGATGAAGATATTATGTCACTAAAGGTCAAGGTCATTCTGTCGGACCATCCGTCGTCAAGATTTTCAAACATCTTCTCCTCTGAAACCACTGGGCCGACTGAAGCCAAATTTCATATGGAGTCTCAGTGGGATGGGGGAACGAAAGTTTATACCCGGGGTCTGGGTCACATGACCAAGATGGCCCCCATGCCCATATATGTTAAAAACCCTTCGAAAATCTTCTTCTCTAGAAGCAAAAGGCCTATGACCTTGAAACTTGGTATGTAGCATCGGACATGCTGGCCCATCATAGTTTATACAAATGATGACCATGTGTTTACCTTGAATTAATTGACGACATGGTCAACTTTGGTATGTTAGGCTTTTATATGGGAAAACGCTTATACAGTGGATTTCTCAGAAACTATTTAAGTCTTATGTACAATACATGGTATATATGGTCAGCTAAATGACCAGATGAAGATATTATGTCACTGAAAGGTCAAGGTCATTTTGTCGGTCTGTCCGTCATCAAGATTTTCAAAACATCTACTCCTCTGAAACCACTGGTCTGATTGAAGAGAAATTTCATATGGAGTCTAAGTGTGATCAGGGAATAAAAGTTTGTTCTCAGGGTCTTGACCAAGATGGCCGCCATGCCCGTATATGGTAAAAACCCTTCAAAATCTTCTTCTCCAGAACCAAAAGGTGTATGACCTTGAAACTTGGTATGTAGCTTTGGGCACTCAAGCCCATCATAGTTTATACAAATGATCGTGCGTTGACCTTGACCTAATTTATGACACTGTCAACTTTGGTACATTATGTAGGCTTTTATATGGGAAAATGCTTAAACAGTGGATTTTTCAGAAACTATTTAAGTCTAAGGTGCAATATTTGGTATATATGGTTGACTAAATGACCAGATGAAGATATTGTGTCGTTAAAGGTCAAGGTCATTCTTCGACTTTTGTACAAGGTCATTGAGATTCTGTCACCCGTCAACATTTTCAAACATCTTCTCAGTGGCCACTAGGGTCATATTTCATATGGAGCTTCACCGGCTTAAAGGAACCATAGTTTGTTCAGATGGTCTTTGTCACTTGACCAAGATGGCCACCATGCCCATATATGGTAAAAACTCTTCAAACGTCTTTTTCTCGAGAACAGAAAGGCCTATAACCTTGAAACTTGGTACCGGTATGTAGCATTGGGCACTCAGGCCCATCATAGTATATACAAATGATTACTGTGTTTCATATATTATGGAGCTTTAATACTGGGTCAAAGGAATCAAAGTTTGTTCAGATGGTCATGGTTGTATGAACATGGTGGCCGCCACACCCATTTATGATAAAAACCCTTCAGAAATCTTTGTCCAGAAACAAAGGCCTAGTGACCTTGTGGCTTGGTATATAGAATTGGGACTCAATCCCCAAGGGAGGGGGGTTATCTGCCCCTGCCCTGGTGCTATATACATGTATAAAAGCATTAAAATATATATCAGGACCAAGTGTGAGGTGAGCTACAGGACCATTGGTCCTCTTGTTAGATTCTGGGATTGTCTCAAAGGATCAGTTACCTTCGTTTCTGACAAGTAGTATGTGGCCAAAATCATGTCTAATGTAAATTTGACATGCTTTTGATGCATACAAAAATTTATTTTGCTTCTCTTTATACACTGCTCAAAATATTTAAAGGAACACCTAATATTTTTCCATAGACGACAGTGCAAATGAACAAATGAATGTCTTTCAAGATGACCCTTACTGAGAAGATCCCTTTGAACTGAAGTTGATGAGATTCTATAGACTTCAGCAAAATTACTCAATTTCAGAAAATAAGAAAACTTGTACCATGGAAACGAGCAGGGCATCTGTTGTGTTGAAATTCTGGTTGGTTGGTTGGTTGATTTGATGCTTAACGTCCACGGTAAACAACTAAGGTCATGTCGGGACCGTGAAATTCTGGTTGCCTTAAACTTCGATTCTTTTTAAAAGTGCTGAAAAAAGATGGAAAATCTTGCCCACTGACGGTCAAATTTATGGGTCGTTAAACTTGGCATATGTTGCAGTAACATCTATGGGAAAATACCTGCTGTTCCTTTAAATATTTTTAGCAGTGTAGTTACAGTTATACATTTTAACCAGTGTTTTACAAAGATTTCAGATATTGGGTATGTTATATTTTGGATATTATTGCTTCTGAATAATGATTTTGTCTTTATTTTTTATTTTGAGGTGGGTGGGTGGGTGACTTGCGATTTTACGTCCTTTTCAACAGTATTTCAGTCATATCAGGACGATGGGCTTGTGATAATGAAAGGCTGTGTGCAATGGAATCCCGTTTGCGATGGAAAGAACTCCGCCTCTGGCGGGGCTCGAACCCGCGACCGCTAGATCAGTAGGCCAGCGCTTAACCCACTGAGCTACCGGGGCTCCTTTTATTTTGAGGTATATTCAACAGTGTGAATTCAAAATTACATTGAATTTGAATGGAATTGGTGTTAACTTTTGATAATGTGCAGATTACAAGATCTATAGAAAATTATTTTTGTAGAGATAACATTACTTTGAAGGCAAGCATTCATAGTTAAATTTGTTATTGGTACGATATCCGCAAATTTCTGTAGGAGCATAAAAATTCTAAGTATTGGGACAGGTAGATCTGTGCAAACAGTGCAGTCCCAGATCAGACTGCTCCTCCTGAGGAGCAGTCTGATCAGGTTCTGCTCTGTTTGCCATACAGTTTGCATGATTTCGGTGCATTACTACATTAAACATGTATATGTAAAACCTAAATGATCCATTGTAGGACAGTTATGGTAATTGTCGCACCTGCTTTAGCAAGGTGCGATATAGGAGTTCACTTTTCCGTCCGTCCGTCAGTCCATCCGTTCGTCCGTCCACAATTACGTCGACCCTAGCGTTCGGGTCCATTATTCTCAATCAATGATACCTACGTTCATCAAACCTGGTATAAAGTTTCTTCTTAGAATGGTCTCGAGGAACCTTGAACTTATTTTGACCTTTGACCTATTTTTCATGCTCCAATGACTTCGTAAAATGCTGTGCTGTCCATCCGTCCACAATTACGTCGACCCTAGCTTTCGGGTCCATTATTCTCAATCTATGATACCTACGTTCATCAAACCTGGTATAAAGTTTCTTCTTAGAATGGTCTAGAGGAACCTTGCACTTATTTTGACCTTTGACCTATTTTTCATGCTCTGATGACTTCATAAAATTCTATGCCAAAAGTTACGTCAACCCTAGTGTTTAAGTCCATTTCTCTCCATCTATGATACCTGCAATCTTCAAACCTGGTATAAATATGTTTCTTAGGATGATCTAGAGGAGTGTTGCCTTTATTTTGACCTTTGACCTATATTTCATGCTCTGATGACTTCATAAAATTCTACGTCAAAAATTACGTCAACCCTAGCATACTGGTCCATTTCTCTCAATCTATGATACCTATAGTCATCAAACCTGATATAAAGTTTTTATTTAGGTTGATCTAGAGAATTGTTGCACTTATTTTGACCCATATTTCATGCTCTTTTGACTTCGTAAAATTTTACTTACAAAATTAAATTGACCCTATCATTGAAGTCCATTTCTCTCTGACAATCTATGAGAGCTAGAATCATCAAACCTGGTTTAAAGTTTCATCTGAGAATGAACTTGAGGATTAATTCACTTGTTTCAGCCCTTGATATATATTTTAGGTGCTACTGATTTTGTAAAATTTCACATCCAAAATTGTGTCGACCTTAGGGTTTGAGTCTATCTCTCTTTAAATACAATGGGTGTAATCATCAAACCTGGCTTGAAGATGTCCTGTTTGTACCCTAGACCTTTATATCATGCTCTACTGACCTTATAAATTTTATGTCAACCTGGCATCCATGATTATATGGACAAGAGCATTCAAGTCCGTTTCTCACCAACTATACCACCTACAATCATCAGACATGGCATAAAAGCTGGTGTCCTCGATTATTTGACTGCTTTATACCTTTAACCTATATTTTTAACTCTGTTGACTGCATGTAGAGCTTTATGTATAGAACTACATCTTTTTAGATTGTAAGTCCAGTTTGCTCAAATTTCTACATAAATTCATCAGACCTAGTGTACATTTTCCTGTAACCATGGTATCTACTACTGAGAAAGCATATGGCAGGTGCGACATAGCATTCCGCGGAATTCTTGTTATTATATGTGTCCCAATTTTTTTTAGAATTTCTATGGTAAACAGTTGGAGCTGTTCATAAGCACAGGTGATAAGAACCAGCATGGTGTCTCTGTCGTGTGCTGCAGATGAACGTGGTGTGTGGCTGTTGTCGCGATATTAGATTCCACTGCTCGTGTTCTAGTCACTTCTAGTAGTTGGATAAAAAATAAATAAAAGTAAAGCTTACATAATTGTTGTCATTGTTTTCCTTTTGGGAGGTCTACTGAAGAAATAGAAGCTTCTTCTTCTTATAGCTTTCGGCCAATAATCATACCCTTTTATTATTGATGAAAGGACAAAGACAAACAAAGTCTGACAGGGGCAGTTTCAAAGTATTAGATTATTTAGGCCCATTCTGATGTACATCAGGGACATGACTTGAATTTCATCCTGGTATGCATCAAGAGCAACTATACTCAGAAAGTACCGTAATCAACCCATTTACCGCACTGTGCTCTTACCTTTTTCAAAATAACAACAAAAAGGTGTGGTTAAAAATGTATCTAATAACCGCACACTCAGAACAATTAAATGCAGGTTGACTGGAAAGAGGCAACATGGAGTAGGACTGGAAATACATGTGTTTATACTTGTCAAGGGACAGGAAATGATACGAAAGCCTTGAGTTCCCTGTTGAAACAGGAATAGTAAATGGTTGTGGTTTGTGAGAGTTTCAAAAGGAAAAGTAGTGTGCGCTTGTGCAGTTTTTTTCCGGAAATGGCCTTGGTGTGCGGTTATAGGGGCATGTGCTGTAAATGGGTCGATTACGGTATACACTTTTTGAATGGCATTATGCCCATATTTTACACTGCTCAGGTCGGAATTTTAGCATGATTTATTATTACTCAAGGTATACCAATGTAGTGAAGTAACAAGAGGCCCAAATGGGCCTGATATCCCTAACCTGGCTATTATGCAACGGGACCATTGTGATACAAAATTGGTCCAATTCCACTGAGACTTTCTTATTTTCACATTTTGCTACTTTTAGTAACAGAGGCCAGGTTGCCTGGTCTTTATTTATTTACTTTTGAAACACCTCAATGCGAGAATCATTTTGCCACAAATTTCATCAAAATCCATCCAGGGGCTACTGAGATATTGCCAGTTTCATGTTTTGTGCTATTTTTAGTAACGGCAGATGGCGGCCATCTTGGATTGCCAAAATGCAAAAAATCGAAAAGCCTTCATGCAAGGACCATTTTGACACAAATTTGGTCCATTTCCATAGTAATTTTCCAATTTTCACATTTTGCTATTTTAAGTAACACAGGCCAACTTGACGTATCTATATTTGTTAATTTTTGAAACACCTCAAAGCAAGAATCATTTTGCCACAAATTTCATCTAAATCCATTCAGCGGTTACTGAGATATATTCATTTTCATGTTTTGTGCTATTTTCAGTAACGGCAGATGTCGGCCATCTTGGAATGCCAAAATGGAAAAAATCGAAAAAGCTTAATGAAAGGAACATTCTGAAACAAAATTAGCCCAATTCCATTGACATTTTCTAATTTTCACATTTTTCTATTTTTAGTAACAGAGGTCAATATGACTGGTCTACAGTTAGATATTTTTGAAACATCTCAATGCAAGAATCATTTTGAGACAAATTTCATCAAAATCCATGCAGCGGTTACTGAGATATTGTCATTTTCATGTTTTGTGCTATTTTTAGTAACAGCAGATGGTGGCCATCTTGGAATGCCAAATTGCAATTAATCGAAACGACTTCATGCAAGGAACATTCTGACACATAATTGGTCCAATTCCATTCAAGGGTTCTTGAGTAACTGTCATTTTTATGTTTGTGCTATTTTTAGTAACACCAGATGGCAGCCATCTTGGAATGCCAAATTGCAATTACTTGAAATGGCTTAATGCAAGGAACATTCTGACACAAAATTGGTCCAATTCCATTCAAGGGTTCTTGAGTAATTGTCATTTTTATGTTTGTGCTATTTTTAGTAACACAAGATGGCGGCCATCTTGGAATGCCGAATTGCAATTAATGGAAACGGCTTCATGCAAGGAACATTCTGACACAAAATTGGTCCAATTCCATTCAAGGGTTCTTGAGTAATTGTCATTTTTATCTTTGTGCTATTTTTAGTAATGGCCCCCATGGTGGCCATCTTGGATATTCAACTGGCACAAAATTGAAATAATTCCATTCAAGAACCATTTTTGACCAAATCTGGTCAGAATTGGTTACATTTTCTTGAGATATTGACATTTGAGCAAAATCGGTCTTGTAAACGCTAAGTAGGTCACTGTGACCTAATTCCGCTATAGATTTTTTTTATTTTTACAATTTTTAATACCAAGGCCCCATTAATGTTCCATGCAAACTTTCAACCAAATATACCAAACGGTTCTTGAGAAGAAGTTGATTTTGTTGTTTTTGCTATTTTTAGTAACGGCGGCCATCTTGGATTCTTGACCTGACCCAATTTTACAATTTTGAAACCCTGTAGTCTGGTCATGCTCCATGTGAAATTTGAGATCCATGGGTTCAGTGGTTTAAGAGAAGAAGTTGTTTGAAGTTGTTTAAATAGGTCATTTTTTGACATTGGCATTTGAGCAAAATTACACTCATAAACAGAAAGTAGGTCACTGTGACAAAACTCCGCTACAGATTTTTTTCATTTTTACAATTTTGAATACCAAGGTTTTACTGATGTTCCATGCCAAAATTCAGACAAATATACCCAGTGGTTCTGGAGAAGAAGTTTATTTTGTTGTTTTTGCTATTTTTAGTAACGGCGGCCATCTTGGATTTTCAACCTGACCCAATTTTATAATTCTGAGACCCTGGAGTCAGGTCATGCTCCATGTGAAATTTGAGAACCATGGGACCAGTAGTTTTACAGAAGAAGATGTTTGAATATTTGTTTTTAGGTGTTGACGGACACATTGTGTGACGACGCACGACGCACGCCGGACGCATTGGTATGACAATAGCTCACTATGGCCCTTCGGGCCAGGTGAGCTAAAAATTACTGATTTCAATGCTTGACTAGTGGCAATGTACATACAAGGCATTTTTGCATGAAAGGGACAGTTGCCAGTTACTGGCGAGAGTATATGCACTTAGTTAGTACTGGTTAACCGCTTAGGTCTAAGCCTGCCCAGGAATAGTGTGGTTAGGTTAACTGACCGTCCCGACATGACCTAAGCTGTTTACCGTGGACGTAAAGCAACAAATCAAACATACATATGCAGCTAACTGGACGATAGGATATTGCTGTTAATCTGCGTTCGAAACTTCGGTTGTTTTTCTAATCGGACCACAAGGTTGCTACTAAGACGTAAGTATACCGTATTTGTGCACAATTTTTACTCTGAATTAAAAGAAATGGTGTTTTTGTAAGGTAAAAGTTATCTTTGACTAATCGTTGTGTCTCAATATTGTTCTGCTAGCAGAGGATAGCTTTTTTGCTGTGAGCATTGGTTTGATATAAGTGAAGCTCTCTTGAAAGCTTGAAAGGGCCGTAACCCAAACAATCAAAAATAAAAAAAAATAAAAAAAAAATTACAAAAGACTTGGGGAGTATAAGGTACGTAATGTTTTGATTCTCATAAAATTGGTCTACAGGCTGCTCAGCAGAGGGAATCCATGGCTGCATCTCCTTGCACCAATATGTTCTATAAAAGGGTTATCCTTTGGAAGCAAGGATCACACCAAAGAACTGAAAACTGTTGTGTGTACAAGTTTTCTGGGCCAGACTAGCTAGTTTCGGCCAGTAAGGCCTCATCAGTGACCCTCAAATATTTTTAAAGTTCTACAATGGAATCAATGATCCCAAAGGACTAGAAAATAAAATCTACACTATGATGAAGGGCAGGTCTGTCCATTGTCCAATTGGTATATAAAGCAATGAAACACTAGGTTTAACGTTTTCTGTTTCATTTATTACGTCTAAGAATGAGATTAATGTATATATTACAAAAATTAGTACTTCAGTTACACCCACAACCATTAAGGTGAATGGACACATCTCTCAGGGACAGCACTCTAACTTGACAGTATTTGCCTCCCTTTGTAGAGGAACTGTCCTCCAGCAGGCAAGAATTTGCTTCCCTGGGCCCTGTTGTTCAAAACTACGTCTTTCATTAAAAAGACATTAACAAGACATTAAATTTTCAAACATATTGTACACGAAAACATTGCCATTTTTGCTGAAAAATTGTGAGGAGCTCCTCACAATTTTTCAGCAAAAAAATATAAGCACACTTGATTTAAAATTTATGTTTTCTAGAAGACTATGACTTCATTAAGCTAACTGCTGGGCCCAGGGGCCGTACTCATAAAGCCACTTAAGTCGTTGCTATGCTGTTGCTAAGGCTACATTTCTATGTTGGAGATTCCCTACAACAATGAAATTTGCTCTGGAGAAACAGTCTTACAAAGACTGTTCCTCCAGAACAAATTTCATAGTTGTATGGAATCTCCTTTATAGATATTTAGCCTTAGCAACAGCATAGCAACGACTTAAGTGGCTTTATGAATACAGCCCCTGGTGTTTAATCCATTCTGATCATGCTGGTCTTTATGAAAAATTTTCAGCTTCCTATAGAAGCAAGTTCTTTCCTTTCAGCGCAGCCTAGTATCACAAGGGAGAAAACTACTTCAAGGCCAAGGTGATCTCCCTTGGAGGTGTATCTGTTCACCTTAGGCATATTAAAGTCCTTATAATATTCTGTATAATAGTTTGAGCAAAAGAGAAATAAATTTAGCTGCAACATGCATAGAAGGTCTTTAGTTCAAATTTTATTCAAACCTGTAAATTAAAAATTCAGTCTTAAAATCCAAAATATAACAATGCTACAAAACTTGTATGTATGTAAAGCATACTTGTGCACAATATTTGCCTTAAAGTAAAAGAACTGATGGAAAAATCACGGAGCTTCTGAAAGTGGCCAAACCGAATTTTGGGTTTGGCCAGTTTCAGGAGTTTGGGAGAACTCAAGGGTCCAGTTTGAGATATTCACGTTTGAAATTTTAACAAAACGTTCGCAAACAACGTCTATAGTTTTGAACAACCGGACCCGGAGGTTTATCTTCGACAAAAGGCTGAAATTTTTGTAGTAATAAATTTACATACCGGTATCAGGGCTCGGGAAAACCGGATTTTTTTCGGTCCCAGACCAAAATTCAGAAATTGGGACCGATTGGAAACACCCCAAAGCCCCAAAAAATCGGTCCCATACTGGCCCAATACTTGGGAAATTTTCTCCGATTCGTCCGATAATTGTTACACACGGCCGAATGATCTTGTCCTGAAATATCGACACTGTCTTTAAAATTCTAGCACGTGTCATAACCACAGGGACTTGTAACAATTTATACTTATTTATATAATCATATGTACATGTATACCCTAGGGTATAGATTAATAAGTCTCTTTTGTATATTAATTATTGTTACAAGTCCCTGTAGTCATAACTAATCGGATTAACGCAGGTGTTAGCCAGACGAAAAGACCGCCTACGGGCCAATCGAGATTGTCCGTATGGAGCACTGAACCACATGTCGGACCGCCTTCCTGTCAATAACAAGTGTCACAATGACGCGCACTCTTACGACCGTCTGCAAAACAACTAATCAAAATCACGATGGCTGGGCTTTGGGAAAAGTGTAGATTCAAAACGAAGATACATTGTTAATATTAATAGTCACTATTTCCGACGCGTTATGGTCTACGCTCTTGTAAAAATATACAATGTTTTGAATAATGGAACTATAAAAAAAATATGAAAATGGAAACGTCCATTTCACCGATTTCCTAGTTGTATCGTCATATCGTCATGCAGACCAAAATAGCGCATTCTGATCAGGGTCTACGCGATTATTATATTGGGTATAATACTAACGGTAGCGTTGATATCCAATTACCCGCTCGTTTATGGGTCAAGCACGTTTTGTCTTTGATGTAAAGTTAAAAGACGCCGCTGTGAGTATAACGTACGAAGTGTCATTCTAACTGTATGACGGCTAAAGGTACCTAAGAACACACACAGATAACTAACAATCGTATCAGCCAGCGCAACTAAGCAGTCAGACCGGTCTTTCTTGTTCGCATCTAACATGAATAATAATGAACGGCGACCTAGCGACAACCAAATACTTCGGCGGAAGCTAGTCAAAATACGCTCTTCACACGTTCCGTAAGTCACCATTTCCGACGTGGCCCATTCGGCGGCAGTGGAGGGGAAATCATGCAATTTTGGTACGTTAAACAGTACAACCATCATAACTTGGGCTAGTTAATGCTCAGGACTTACGTATTGTTCACAAACAAACAGGAATGACCGTTAATTTTAATGCAATGGGCTTGAACAGGTTGTCTCCCCTGTCCACCTGTCAATCAAGTGTGATGTCTTCTGTCACGTCCGCTTTGCCTACGAACACGTTCTAGTCTTGTATTTGCTTTTACATACGTAGCTAAACGTCTTCAAATGTTTGAAACCAAGAACTCCACCAAACACAACAATGTACGACCATTGTACGGAAATCGGGATTAATTCATAGGACTTCGCTTGTTGTCATTAGTTTTCGTGACAGGTATCAATTTTTTCTGGGCGTAGAAGTTAAGAAAAACAGAAGTCATGTATAGTTTCTAAGCCTAGAAGTTCTATTATAGAGTTAGTCTAACTAGTAGTTAATGAGTCCCATTGAATTCAGAAATCGACGTTACGAGTTGTTACGTCAATATTGACCCAGTTAATGATAGGTTCCCTTCTTCATTTAAAAGTAAGTAGACTTGGAACCAATATTTCTTCTGGCCGGATTACATCGCGGAATGATTATGTACAAAGTAGTTAGGTATTTTGTCAACGTATATAAGAAGTTTAAGACCTGAGTATCTCCATGTAATACATAAATTTATATAAAAGACGATAACAGATATTTCTAGACTAATATGCACAGTGGAAGGAAAGTAAACGATGATTATTTGAGCGTATGTGTATTCCGATTGGAAGAGTACTTCGGTCGACCACCTAGCTGATGAAATATCTCCGTATTTTCCTAGTGAACATCGTTACGAGATTTGAACAACGTTATCTCAATATTCAATCGACTTTGATACCGCTAAATAATTAATGATCAAAAATAAAAATTCAGTCCATGAAAAATGAATTTAATTGTTGAATTTGAGCTCGCATAACAAAATTTAAGCCGTGACCTAGATATTCGAGACCGTATCGGGACGTTTCGCGCCAGGGACGTTTCGTCCCAGGACGTTTCGTCCCAAACAGGCCAAAAACCCGGGACGATTCGTCTCAGGACCTTTGGACCCATATTCATTTAGATTTCATCGAGAGATCACCGTATCACGCCTGGTAAACTATCACAGGTACCTCCGCCGGAGGTACCGATAAAAAGTTGTGACAGGCATCTGGAGCTGCCTGTGACTGTCAAAAAATGACAACAAACGGTAGATATTCCTCTTTTTGGGCAAAATATTAAATAACCAGGGAGTTTATCAAAAATCAAAAAGTGCTATTCGACCCTTATAGACATAAAGTTTTGTCACACATCATATCCCCCAGAACTTTCGATATTAACCAAAGATACGACTTTTGAAGTGGCTTTGATGTCAGCCCACAGTACTCAAAGCATAAAGAAATCGGCCGTTTTTGGTCTTAAATGCAATGATCTTGCATACGAATCTGTTTTTCAAGGCACATTGATGTTTAGGTAACCTCCTTGCCCAAATATACATGTCGATTGACTACAAATAAGGCTTGATTCTTCAAAACAACAGCTGGAGGTGCCTGCAATGGTGTGGAGGTGCCTGTGATGTAATCAAATATAGTGAAAATCTGAATAGTTTTTGAAGGTGGAAATATTGACATCTTCTCTAAACCACTGCCTGGAAAGAATCATTCAGTCAATGTCCCATTAAGCTATCATAATGCGTACATCATGAAATTCCATGTTACAATTCCTAAAGCACCATCTCAAAGAGTTATCGCCCATTTTGTTTCCGCTTCTGTTAATCAAACATTGACGAATTCACATACATGTAGTTGCTGAAAATTAACTGCCTAATTCAGTGTTAGAATCGTCATAAAATGTGCGCTTAAATAAGAGCCAACATTTTTGTGAATGGTGATAACTGTGATCGGGAGGTGCTGCCTGTGAGTCATTCCAACTCATTAGAAATTGTCGAGGTCACACGTCATGCCAGCTACACGTATGATGTGTCAAATGGGTCAAAATTGCCGATACCCGTCAACAGGCATACACGTACAGGTAGCTATAGTATTGGTCCTTTTGGTACCTCATATGCGTGTAGCTCGCATGTGTCGTATGACACTCGCTGTATATGTTAACCTCGTGATGACTGGAGTGATACGTGCTACAAGTGATTCAGTCTGGCTCGTTTTGAATTGCTGGCGCTAGAATCCAAATACATCCGTAAGGCCTACAAATTACATCATCTGCAGGTGACATATTCTCAAATTACACCTTTTGGTATGTTGAAGTTATCGGAATCTTACTGTAAATTATAACAATTCAATTATAACAATGTGTAATTCAAAGTCTCCGAATAGCCACTGCATCAAGTTTGGTAACAAAAGAGCACTTTTACTACATAAAAGTCATCTTCCGAAACATTGTTGTTTTTACAGACGTTTCGAGTAGCTAGCACGGCGTGTGACCTCGACAATTTCTAACGATTTGAAATGACTAACAGGCAGTCATCACCATTCCCAAAACGTTGCCTTTTATTTAAGCACATTTTATAACTATTCTAACACTGAATTAGGCAGTAAATCTTCAACAGCTACGTAAAACTCGTCAATGTTTGACTAACACATATGGAAACAAAACGGGCAATAACTCTTTGAGATGATATGCTTTGGATTTTGGATTTCTGTTTTGAAGCATCAATGTTACAAGTTCTTATGTCCGCTTGTCTGTAGTCTACTGGCAACAAGGTCACCTGTACAGCTGCCCACTTTGCTTCCTGGTTTGTTTTGTAATTTGAAATGCATTTATAAGATAGGTAAAACAGAAGTTAGCGTTGTTTGCATTTGGGGTAGGTGAATGACCACCTGTCTGGAAAAGAACTCTTTATTCGGTTTACCATGCGTGTCTTTTATGAACTATTGTCAATGTATATTTACTTTCATCTTGGTTTTGAGAGCAGGATGTAGAATCTGATTGTATAAGTTCATGATCATTGTCTGTGGTTTTAACAAAAATATGCTTTATATTCGCATTATGAAAGATTATTGCGACGTTGAATGAACGATTCTTTCAAGGCAGTGGTCTAGAGGTGAAGACTATCAATATTTGCAACCGCAATAAATCTTCAGATTTTTGCTATACTTTCTTACATCACAGGCACCTCCATTCCGTCACAGGCACCTCCAGTTGTTGTTTTTACAAATCCAGCCTTATTTGGAGTTTATCGGCATTTATATTTGTGCAAAGAGGTTTACTTTACGTCAGTGTGTCCAGATCAACAGATTCTTATGCAAGAAAAGTGCATTTAGGACCTAGAACAACCGATTTGTTCTTGTTTTGAGTACTTTCGACGGACCTTAAAGCCACTTCAAAAGCCATATCTTCCGTATATATGTAAAGCTCACGGGGATATATTGTGTGACAAAACTTAATGTATATAACGGTCGAATAGCATTTTTTGATTTTCAATAAACCCCCAGGTTATAATGTATTTTATCAAAAAAGACGAATACCTACCCTTTTTTGTTTATTTTTGGACCGTCACAGGTAGCTCCGGATGCCTGTCACAACTTTTTATCGGTACCTCCGCGGAGGTACCTGTGATAGTTTACCAGGCGTGCGTATCAAAACGAAAGAACGAATCTGAATACAAAATCCGATACATAAGACTGTACACTCATGATTCTCACTGGCTTTAACTTTAATGTTTAGTTAGTAAATTTATTGAAATTCAAACAGATTTCTCAGCCTAAAAAAAACGAGGCTGATTTACATGACCATGCATCATTCTTTAATATTAGTATATAGAGAAAATAGAGAAAAAGAACAAAAGGTTACTCAGTTTTATTTATTTATTTATTTTTCTTAAAATGCAAGTCTTAAGTCAAAAATTGTGTTAGCCTAATATTCTGCACTAGCTTACAAATCTTCTGATCAAAGATATGTTACTGTGGTCATTTTTAACAAAATTAATACATCCAAAAACTAAAGTTTATGCGTGGCTATATCGAAGTAAGATAATTTGTTGGGGTCGAAAACAACACGGAAGAAGCCTCATCAGTCTGCAATGAGATTCAAGTTTCATTTCAACAATCATTGCGACATTTACTTCTATAAACCTGCATAAACTGAGAAGTAAAATCAAACGCCCAATATAACATGACATTTCATGTTATAGTTTTTCTTGTTCCAATGGAAATTAGTTAGGTGATGACGTCATCGGCTGGACCGATTCATTTTTCAATATTTCCCGAGCCCTGACCGGTATACCAGTATATGGGTCAAATTTGAGTTATATTAGGGCTATCCATTTGAAAAAGCCTGAATTTTTTATTTCCAGTTGGCAATGGAATTATGCGCTTACCAGTCATCACAAAAGCAAACAGCAAAAACTCGGGCAGAGTTTACAGGCAACTCTTAATATCTCAAACACAGATATCTCAAAGTACTCCCTTATATCAATGAATATAATTTGGAAACGTTGCCTATTTTGCCTTACATTTCAACACCTATTATCTCAAACTACTGGTATCTCAAAGTAAATTTTCTGGGACCAGAAAATTTACTTTGAGATATCAGTAGTTTCAGATGAACTTCGACTTTGAGATATCAAGAGTTAAATGTATGTTGTTTAAACTTGCAATATATAATCCCTGAGGAATCTAGAGTGAATAGTGCTCTTTCTAGACTACATAACTAAGCTGGCTGATTTTGTCTTATTTATTCGCATATGCAATAAAAACTTTTTATGTGTGATGCAGCTATTTAAGACCATCAGGGATGCTAACCTATGTCAAATGTTTTATCTATCAACGCATCCTGCTGCAGTGGGATTAATTTTTTTCTGTCGGGTTTCGAACAAAACAGTGCAAAAACTGCAAGCATTGTATTGATCTAATTTCTAGATTACAAGGAAATACAGCATTTACATGTATATGTATTTTATAAGCAACGCCGGAAGGTCCTTTCTAATATCTGTGTGAAAAAATGCTAGATGATTTCAACATGGTACGAATCACATTTGCAATTCTTAACAAACTGTAAAATTTTGAATACCATACCTGTTTCACAGTAATAGTGTATGAAACGAAATATTTCATATTTTGCTAGGAAGTCATAGGAGATCTCATGTAAAGAAGGCTGCTTACAAGGTCTAAAACGATGTCTAATCTTTTGGTTTTATCTTATGTACCTTGCCCAGAGGTTATAAAACTTGAGTTCATTCTCAAATTAAAATAAAGCACACTAATTGGCTGCTTCCCAGCATGTGCTCGGAAGCAGCCAACCAGTGTGCTTTATTTTGAGTTTGAGATTATTCTCAAGTTTTATAACCTCGAACCCCTACTTGCTGCCACAGGTAACATCCCAAGGTTTATGGGTACACCTGCATGTTTTTTTCACCATTTTTACAAAATCAAACAATGTTAAGGAAATTTAAAGAGTAACTACACTTCAGGAACTGACGGAATCAGATCCCAAACCCTATCCCCAACATCAAAGGGAAAGATTGACAAAGACATCCCAACAAACAATAAATTACAAGTGATAAGCCGAGTCAGCAGCTCTTTCCCAAATAGATGGCAACTCAGCTATCTTTATTGAACTAAATAATTTAGACCAACAGACGGGTTACAACGGACTAAGCAAATTATATGAAAAACATTTAACGTTTATTTTTACCTATTTTCTATTTTTATGATAGAAGGATTAAACTGAGAACACAATAAATTAAACAGCACCGAACATAAAACAAATACAACCGCAACAAAAGTACCGCCTTGGGACGGTCAGTAATAACTACTGGGGGGTTTAAACCGGTTTTACTGGGCCCTTCACTTTCCCTTCCCAGAATGAGGAAACCCTTTCTAAAAGAGGTCCACTCTTTAAAGAATCTGTACCTACAAAAGCAGTTCTTTCCCTCAAGAGTAGACCCCTATTTAGAAATGAGGCAAAAATGAGAATGGCAGAGTTCTTTCCCCTGAAAGAAATCAGAATATATTTACCAAACTCTTGAAATTCTGACTGTCTCATCTAACAAATACATCTCAAAATATCTGGGCCAAGTTGTTCAAAACTAATGACGTCGAAGTTAAATTTTCAAATGTATCCAAAATCAAAGCCATTTTATGCCCCACTCCCCCCCCCCCCCCCCCCAAAAAAAAAAGTGAGGTGCTTTGCTTTTGCAGTGCAAAAGCTTCTCTCATATTTTCAGCAAAAAAATATCAGCACACTTGATTTTATGTTTACTAAAAGACAGAACAAATCCTTCACTAACAACTTGGTTAAGCTAATGATGCTTTGAACAACTGGCCCCTGGCAGCTAGGATAAAAACAACCTTTCTATTCAAAATTGTCCAGTCAAATGCTAAAGGACATTAATCTTTCAAAGAATATACTGGACAAAATATGAAATAGGTTAGAGTCCCTGACGGTTAACAAAAACAAAAGATCCTTCTTACCAAAGTTACGTAAAAACAAAAACACAACAAAATGTGTGAATCTTCTAAAATATATTTATTCAGCTTGAAACTGATAATTGCACTTAATAGGGTTCAAACAGGAGACATTAGGAAGTTCCCCACCTTGAATAATTAAAGGAAGAAGAGTACTGTAAAGCCTGAAATTTTCACACATGCTTAATTCTACAAATTAATGTTGAAATACATGTATTCATGAAGTTTCAAATTGGCAATTTTTGTAACTGTTCATTGAAATGACAAAAGCCATAAGCATTTCATGATAGTTTCATTTTCACGAAACTTAAGCTGTTGGAAATATCTCCCAATTTACAGTATTTTGTAAAAGTGAGCACCTTAATTCAGTTGGTCAGCTTTGCTATCTCTTTGGGATCGTTTTGGAAAGGACAACCTATCCTATAGCAAAATTACACACAAGTGTTATTATATTTGAAGTCATTCTACAGCGGGAAATCCCAGTCTTATGACCAAAATACATATGGTAGGTGGAGGCTAATAAGCTGTCTAGAGACATTGTAAGCTTAATATTTCCTCACTAATCAACAGAGGCAGATAATTCTGTAACTGAATGCATCTGCTTCCCTTTACAAAACTCTTTCCTTCCCAAACAAAACTGAAGGGCTCTACACTTGTAATGCCTCCTGTTCTCATGATCTTTTTTGCTTAACCCATTGCATTCTGGGTATTTTTTGTTGTCTGCTGAAATTGTCGTCTGCATCAAAAATCAAGAATATTTTGACAATATTGGTCTAACCAACTCTTGTAGAAATGATGTCTAGGCAGCAAACAGTTTGGATCTCACATCAGGCCCCACGCTTGTGGGGCCCGATCTGGATTGAAACTGTTTGCCCGCATACCCCTAAAGGGGTATCCCGAATGGAATGGGTTAAAAAGGTATCAAAAACCACAACATGTCAGGTATCAAACAACAGAGGAAAAAGCCAGCTCTAACAGTAATGGTTTTTAAAGGACGTAAAATTTCTTCATGGATAAAGATATAATTTCAGTTTTGAAACATTTTGATTTATAACAGCCTCTATTCCAACAAAACAGGGTTCGAGGTTATAAAACTTGAGAATGAGAAGTTCTATAATCTCGGAGCCAGGACTTAGGTTGAAATTGTTACTTTGGCACTTCTACACATGTTCACATGTTATGAGATAATACTGTGTCTTTGTTGTGTCTGATAAACTTACTCACAGTGATAAACCCTCTTTTCGGCAGGCTATAAAAGAGTCATCCCTCTAATTTATTCCAGCAAATTGAATTACCTCCCTTAGAGCATGGGACCAGGGGCCGTATTCATAAAGCCACTTAAGTCGTTGCTATGTGGTTGCTAAGGCTAAATATCTATAAAGGAGATGCCCTACAACTATGAAATTTGGTCTGGAGGAACAGTGTAAATTTCATTGTTGTAGGGAATCTCCTTCAAACAATTTAGCCTTAGCAACAGCATAGCAACCACTTAAGTCGTTTTATGAATATGGCCCCAGTTGTCATAAAGCATTAGGTTAAGTGATAAATTGTAAATTGTGCTTTTTCCCTTTTTCTCCTTAAATGTTGTGAGATGTTAATAGGTTAACATTGGTTAATGGGTTTTAATAATATCTGCAACGAGCAGCTTTTTTGTGGAGAAAGAATACAAAAAAAATCTAAATTTTAATATCCCTCAAAATTTGGGATGCCTATTCACAGGGTATAATCGATTCTGCCAATTTTCGCTTCCTGCACAGACTGTACATCATATCTGGCTTCTGCCGAGACTGTCCGCGAACTCTTGCTTCCTGCCGAGACTTCAGTACATGATAAATGGCTTCCTGCAGAGACTGTCAGCATGATTCTGCTTCCTGCCGAGGCTCTCGGCAGGAAGCAGAGTCAGCGGACAGTCTCGGCAGGAAGTCATTTCTCGAGGACAGTAGTCTCTGCAGGAAGCAAGAGTTCGCGGACAGTCTCTGCGGAAGCCAAATATGACGGACAGTCTCTGCAGGAAGCGAAAATTGGTGGAACCGATTATACCCTGTGATTGTCCTGTACAGCTACCCATTATACACTAATTACATTAAGGTTGCAAACCTTTCCAACTTATAATATTGATAACAAGCAGACGTCATTTGCTGCCATAACATGGAAAACTACAGCTAAACACATCTGTAACAACTCTAAAACAGTCTGTGCATTTTTGCAGCCTTACAAGAGCTGTACCCTTTCAGGAGTTGTAAATAGTAAAGCTCTCCAGACTAGTCTACAGCTTTGTAAATAGTAAAGCTCTCCAGACTAGTCTACAGCTTTGTCATCTGCAAGTGCAGAGAGTATGCTGTCGCATATTATAGCTGATTCTACACTGAATAACAGATGCTGATTTTTTTCCCCAAAATTAAATACATGTTTAATTAATAAATACTGGGGTAAAGAGATATATAGAAAAACATCTAATGTAAAAATAATCAACAAGAGATCTTTTTTAAAAAGGGAAGCCAGATTGGCCAATAAAATTTGCATGCTCTATAAAAAGTCTGTTTTGAAAATTCTGAAACTATTGAGGCTATTCTGATAAGGGGCCACAATGTAACACATTTATTCAGTAATAAGACAGGGGTTTCCCCCAAAAAATGTAGATAAGATCTGCATTTTTGGAATTTCTTTGGTAGGGAAAACCACATCTTAACAGAGGAACTACACAAGATTAACATACATATTTGGGGTCATTTTAACAAGGGTAAAGCCCATGTCTTATAGCTGAGCAAATACCCTGCACTGTTATAGAGCAATAAAAGAAGCTACACATCTCAGAACTAACCAGAACTCTAGAGGGAGTGTGTGTTGATTATTGAGGGATAACTTTTATTTATTTCTCATTTAAACCATATGGTGTGACCCCTCATCTGAACTGTCTCATCGAGACGGTTCAGATGAGAGGTCACAAATATGTTTTTATCCGAAATTAACCAAATACTCCCTCTTATTGAGAGCTAAGACTTAACGTCAAATTCTTTCCTTGTATGAAGCTTATATCAACATACAGAAAAGGATGCACAGTCAGGCTGAGCCTCAGCACTCTCAGATCTCAAAGACTGTTATCACAGGGTATAATCGATTCCGCCAATTTTCGCTTCCTGCAGAGACTGTACATCATATTTGGCTTCTGCCGAGACTGTCCGCGAACTCTTGCTTCCTGCAGGGACTACTGTCCTCGAAAAATGGCTTCCTGCGAGACTGTCCGCAGGATTCTGCTTTCTGCCGAGAGCCTTGGCAGGAAGCAGAATCACGCGGACAGTCTCTGCAGGAAGCCTCGGCAGGAAGCAGAATCACGCGGACAGTCTCTGCAGGAAGCCATTTATCATGTACAGAAGTCTCGGCAGGAAGCAATATTTGCGGACAGTCTCGGCAGAAGCCAAATATGATGTACAGTCTCTGCAGGAAGCGAAAATTAGCGGAATCGATTATACCCTGTGGTTATCTCAAAGTACTCTTTTATATAAAAAATATAGTGTGGACACAGTCCTTTTTTTCTTTACTTTTCAATTCCTGTTATCTCTAACTATTGGAATCAGAAAATTTACTTTGAAGTATCAGTAATTTGAGATAAACTTCGACTTTGAGATATTGAGCATTAACTGTACTTTCTTTATTCATTCTCAGAAAAATTCCTTATCAGAGGACATGGGTGTGCAAAATGTCTGGTAGCTGCCATTCATATCCAGAGCTCTAGATAAGGGGGGTATTTGAAGATAATTGAAGGATGATTTTTTTTATTCCTCATTGAAACCATATGTTGTGACCCCTCATCTGAACCGTCTTGACGAGACGGTTCAGATGAGGGGTCACAACATATGTTTTTATGCAGAAATTACGAAAATTATCCTTCATTATCACCAAATATTCCCTCTTATCTATGGCTCTGATATTGTCAAGTCTTTGATTGATACAGCTCATACAGGTACTTACAAAAGTGTATTCCTTTACGCATGGAAAATAACCGTTAAATGCCAACAAAACAAAATAACAACAGAAAAGCCACTTTCAATGAAGTCCCTGAATAGTTGCCAATATCTCACATCAAAATACATAGTCACTCTAAAATACGGTTTGTCTACAACTATATGGCACAACATATTTCATAAATCTCTAATGCTTAATCAATCTCAGTCTGCTAAAGTTCCCTTATGACCATGAAACACTGGAACGGATCTGCCCAAGCATACAATGAAGTCCTGAAGTCCTAGACCAGCAGGTACACGTCAAAATGATGTCATAATGACATCAATGTGACGTCATTACATCACATTGACGTCAGTATGACGTCATTTCAAAGCCATTTGCCTGCTGGGAGATTACCATAAAATTCTAAGTATTGGTAGAGATAGGTCCAAGCAAACAATGCAGACCAAGATCAGGCTGCTCCTAAGGACAGTGATCAGGATCTACAGTGTTTGTCATTCCATTCCCATCTTTTGGAGGTTTTACACAGGGTATTATCGATTCTGCTAATTTTCGCTTCCTGCAGAGACTGTACATCATATTTGGCTTCCGTCAAGACTGTCTGCAATGTCTTGCTTCCTGCCGAGACTTCTGTACATGATAAATGGCTTCCTGCAGAGACTGTCCACGTGATTCTGCTTCCTGCCGAGGCTCTCGGCAGGAAGCAGAGTCATGCAGACAGTCTGGGCAGGAAGCTAATTTTCAAGGGCAGCAGTCCCTGGAGGAAGCAAGACATCCCGGACAGTCTTGGCAGGAGCCAAATATGATGTACAGTCTCTGCAGGAAGCGAAAATTAGCGGAATCGATTATACCCTATGTTTTTCTGCCTTGTAAAACCTAAGTGATCTATTTTAGGATACTTATGGTATCTATGTTATGTCTCTATTTTTAGAAATATTTTCCTTACAGTCGTCTTCTCTTGTAGGAAAGGTCTGATCTGGGTTTGCAATGTCTGCCATTCCACAAGGGCAAATCTTGACAAATTCTTGGTCAATAAAGTCAGCTTGTGTCAATATCACCATAATTTCAAAATCCATTGACCATGTCCCTATATTTAGGGTGATTACCCTAACCCATATGAAATTATCTCAAACCTAACTTTAAAATCAGCAATAAAATTGGTTAAAAATTAAACTATTAGTAGCTGTATATACAACATATGTAATCTCATAACTCTACATACAGGCCCCAAGTCTTGTGCTACAATATTATAAGTTAGGTTCTCCAGAGTTGTCCCACTAAGGCAATTCAAATTATGTCATTTTGTTGTGTGAAGTCTTTCAAAATAAGGAAAGTGAATCTTTATACTGGGAGACGTTACTGTATATCTCCCTTAAGGCATATGGTTTGGCTGCCATTTTTACAAGGGATACAACTTTTTTCCCTAGTTGGTCATTCTTCTTTGGGAGGAGTGTGGGGTGGGTAATAAACTGTAGGAAGCTTAACGGTCACAGTGACAATGCTGATTCTGATTGGCTGACATTAAATTTTGCATTGCTGAAAACACTTGCTTAAGCTTCAAATATATTAGAAATTGTCATCTGTGGACACAATATGCCAGGTTTATGGTTCCTAATTGTGTTTTATGGCTCCGCTGACTTGGTACCTTAAAAAAGAATTGCAACCACAAAACCGACAATTTACCTCCCCAAATGACAATGTGAGTACAGTTACACCAAACTGATGTTTACTCCTTGCAGCACATTCACTTCCTTTTCCCAAAACTGGTCAAGAGGAATAATTCTGTAATGTATTCAATTCCAATAATACTAGGTTTAGTGATTGTGAGTGATTAAGCATGAGAGTAATAGCCCTTGTTAATTCATTTTCACTTCTTTCAGAAGTCAACATTTTTCAATCCTCAACCATTAAACCATACAATTTTGCATATTCACAACATTAACTCTTTAAGCCACAGTGACGAAAATAGCAAAATTTGCAAACAGCCTAGATCATAATGAGCCGCCTCATGTGGATCTACACTGTTTGCCCTCTAGTCTTTGAATTCTCAATGTGAAATGTCTTGGACAAGGCTTTTTTTATTTTATTTTGCAGACGTAAATTTTGTCGTCTGCTTTTTGGTGTTTAAAGAGTTAACCAGTGATACACATCTCTTAAGGGAGGTAATTCAAGGATTGATGACTTTTACGTATACCCGCTCAATAAACATGGCAAGAGTTGAGTCCTTTTCAGACAATCCACAACATTCGTGGGTACTCAGGGTAATATCAACCTGAAAACAAAATTCATTTCAATTTTAGGCCGTAAAGTGCCAAAAACAAAAATAGTTGAATCTGCAAACAGTGTAGATCAAGATGAGGCAGCTCATGGTGAGCCACCTCATCTGGGTTTACACTGTTTGCCTTCTAGTCTTTCAATTCTCAATATGATATAGCTTGGGCAAAACATTTTCTGAAGATATGCAGATGTAAATTTTGTCATTTGCTCTTTTGGCGATTTAAGAGTTAGGCTACCATATAAACGGCATTTGGTCATATAAAACCTCGGAATCATTCTAGGGTATTAGAACTTCCAACAAATCATCAGTTCTTCATAACAACTGAAATGTAAACACACTGGTCTGGCATTCAACACAGGCAATGAAGACAATGTACAGGAAATTTGCTTGTTCTGCTCGTAAGGACAAATTTGTTTCAGAAGTAAAGTCTCACGGATCATCCGACCCCCGACTCTTGAAACAGGAATCAAAAGTCTTACTGAATTGATATGCATATTCAAGAAATACTTGAAAACCATTTTTGGGCTACAACGACCATGACAACATCTTATTCAAGCACTGCATTTATACTAGACGGAATTTCTTCGAAAATCTGGTCTGACTAAGAGGTCTAACAAACTGCCGGGTCCGTAAGAATGATAGTTTGAAATTAATGTAAGGAAGTATGCTAAAACATTGGAATTTTATAGTATGTTGCCTTCGTTGCCTGTGTTGAATGCCAGATGTAAGGAAGTATGCTAAAACATTGGAATTTTATAGTATGTTGCCTTCGTTGCCTGTGTTGAATGCCAGACAAGTGTGGTAAAGGTAACACTGAAACAACAGCACAACTCGTTTATACACAAATAGTGAGCTAGGTCCATTTGTCTGAAGCTCAGTTAACATAATTAGGGGATAACTGTACTAAAAATGGTCATTTGGGAAGGTAAATCGTCAGTTTTATGGTTGCAAATTGCATTTTACGGCGATGCACCAGCACAGCCGTAAAACGCAATTTGCGACCATAAAACTAAGGATTCACCTCCCAAAAAGACAATGTTCAATACAGTGCATACAAAACACTTGAAAGTTAACTATTGACACTGCTTATTCAGAATAATCAGACGAGTAAGATACTGACAAGATTGCTTCTAAGATCTGAGTTTACAACATTTCTTCCTTGAAAATACATGGTGGACTAAGCAAACAGTGTATACACTGATCAGATCTGGCCCCGAGGTTATAAAACTTGAGAACATTCTCAAACTCAAAATAAAGCATACTGATTGGCTGCTTCCGAGCACATGCTCAGAAGCAGCCAATCAGTGTGCTTTATTTGGGGAGTAAGAGATTATTCTCAAGTTTTATAACCTCGAACCCTGATCTGGGTCTGCAATGGTTGCATTTTAGTCAGAAACTATGAGTAAATTTTCAGAGCATTGACAATACTACAAGATTTTATCACTTAAAGCGCCAGTGATGAAAATGGCAGAATTTGCAAACAGTGCAGATCCTGATGAGGTGGCTCATAATGAGCCACCTCATCTAGATCTACACTGTTTGCCCTCTAGTTTTTGTATTTTCAATATGATATAGCTTGGATGAAACATACTTTGAAATTTTTGCAGACGTAAAGTTTGCCGTCTGCTTTTTGGCGATTGAAGGGTTAATGAGACAACACATTTCAGCAAACCTGCCCGTTTTATTGCAAAACAAAAACAGAGCTCTAGATACAAAAGGGTACATGTAACAGGTACAATTTCTCAACAAAAACATATGTTGTGACCCCATATAAGAACTGTTTCGGTGAGATGGTTCCGAGGGGTCACAATGTGTATGGAAAAATTTGGAAAATTATCCCTAAATTATCCCAGACACCCCTTCTTATCGGGAGCACTGCAAAAACATTTGACATCAAACATATAATAACAGAACACATGCTAATATCATTGGAATATTTTGGCAGTTATTTTGAGATGAGTATTTGCTGTGTATATTTATGACAAATTATACATTATCCCTTTTGCCAAACAATGTTCCCATGATCCACCCTATCTCATATGAAAATTCAAACATAACAGAATACCAGTCTCAAGATGGCTGCCAGTTTAAGCACTTTTTAATACCAATATATACAACAACAGCCCCGGATCCAGGGTATGGGCTTTGGGGCCTCAGCCCCGCCATCTGGGTTCTGTGTTATGTATAATGTGTAGGCCCCTGATGACAGTTGAGATAATTTATCTATGTGCTAAGATTGAAATATATGTTGTGACATCTCAATAGAATCGCCTCGGTGAGGCGATTCTAATGATATATCACATCATATATTTGAAGGTAAAAAAGACATTATCAAAATTCGCATCAAAGTGATCCCGAATTCTGTCATTCATTTTCAAGCCTCCCCCCCCCCCCCCCCATACACACACACACATCTCGGCACCATCCAGCCCCACCAGTTATCCAGAGCCCCACCAGTACGTGGTGGTCTGGATCCGGGCATGCAACAAAACATCAAACAGAGCTCTATTTAAGCCAAAAATATGGGGGTGAAATTCAACTTTTATATTTCTCTATAAAAAGTATGCTGTGGGATCTGTTTAGCAAATTAAACCATGTTTAGTTGGATTTGGGTGACAAGGCAATTCTATTGAAGTTTCAAAATGTATATCAGTTAGGAAGAAATCTGGTACAACTGTTGATTTTTTACAGAAACTATTTCTGTGAAAGTGTAGAAATATATCATATCTGCAATGTCATGTAGTGGGGCCAAGTTGGATACACAACTATCAAACAGATGTAGCTTTTGAGATATAAGGATCACCAAAATACTATATGCCCCTGGTTATGCAAATAGCGGAGGGTTATAAAAGCCCCTCTATTTCAACCCCAAAATTTCAGCTTAACTGGGGCTCTGGGAAAAAAGTTTATAACAGGTCTCTGAAAATTTTACTGGAATCTAATAATAGTTTTTTCAACATTTGGCTTTTTTTGGCGAACTCTCTTCAGACTTTTCAGGTGTTGAAAAATAGGGTTGTGCAACCGAATCAATAAATTCTCCTAGCGTTACATCCCTTTTAGATAGCCCTCTACATTCATGGGTGCTCAGAGTTATGTCAACCTGAAAGTATAGTCAGAGCCACCCATAAACTAAAATTTGGGGTGATCTATTTCAACCAGTTGAGGGGATCCAATTTGAACTCTTGTCTTTGTTTCTCCTAATAAACATTTGCTTAACATCTTCATTTGAAACAATTCATTCAGGTCCACCACATGATTTGGAGGAGAAATAGCAATGTCCACAAACAGGATACAGTAATTTTTTTCTCTATATAAGTGGTGCCCCTAAAAGGCACCAGTCCCAATTCAAAATAGTATTTTTTCCAATGCAAACTGAATAAAAGCACCGCAGACACTACATGATACCCCGCCACCGCTGGACATCGTAACTTATTTTTTGAAATATATAATAGCTAAATAGCCACAGAACTGGGATAGACAGAGATATGATGTCCACTCTGCAAATAGATATTACTATAAACCAATCATACATGGCAGTCTTGTGAGATTTCTAACAATGTGGGGCATTCAGACCAGTGTAGATTTAAATCAGGCAGTAAAGCATTTCTTTGAGCTGAGAAACTCCGTTTCTTATTCTATAGTGTTAAACATATCTGTAAAATTTCATTCAGATATTGCTTATAGTAGAGGAACTATCAAAGGTAAATAACTCATGAAATGGAAAGGTCAGAGTGATCATCCTTATTTACAATATGTAAGTTTGATGTTAAACATATCTGTGAAGTATCATTTAGATATTCCATACAGAAAAAGAACAACAGGTCATAAAACATTTTTCAGATCTATCTAGGGCAAATAACAAATGAACTGGAAAGGTAAGAGTGACCGTCCTTGGTCACAATATGTAAACTTTGATGTTCAACATATCTGTGAAGTTTCATTCAGATATTCAATATAGTAAAGGAACAACCGTTCAAAAACCTTTTTCAGATCAATCAAGGGCATAAAAATCATGAACTGGAAACTTAAGAGTAACAGTTCTTAATCACAATATGTAACCCTAGATGTCCTACTTATCTGTGAAGTTTCATTCAAATATTCCTTATAGTAAAGGAACTACAGGTCAAAAAACATTTTTCAGACCTGTCAAGGGTGGATAACTCTTGAACTGGAAAGGTCAGAATGACAGTTCTTTGTCACAATATGTATCCTTTGATGTTCAACATATTTGTGAAGTTTCATTCAGATGTTCCATATAGTAAAGGAACTACAGGTAAAACTAGAAAATGTGTTTATGAAACACTATGCCCCCAACCATATGCTTGTCTCTAGAGAAGGTTCATCCAATAATGCTTGTACCTTTGTACCATAGGCTTACAATGCACTAAGTCGAAAAAGGGGCTTAACTCAGTCAAAAATTTACGAATTGTTTTCGAAAGTTAATCAGGTCATCTACACCTTGGGCAATATCAACCTGCAAAAATCATGATCCTAGCATCAGGGGTTCTCCAGATATTTTAATTACAAGCTTCCATAGGCAAATAATGCACTAAGTTGAAAAAGGGGCACAACTCGATCCAAAATTTAACAATTATTTTCAAAAGTTAATCAGGTCATCTACACCACAGGCAGTATCTTCCTGCATAAAATCATGCTCCTAGCATCAGGTGTTCTTGAGATATTATGTTAACAAGGTTCCATAGGCTTACAATGCACTAAGTCGAAAAAGGGGCATAACTCAATCAAAAGTTAATCAGGTCATCTACACCACAGGCAGTATCTTCCTGCAAAAATTCATGCTCCTAACATCAGGGGTTCTTGAGATAATTTGTTCACAAGGTTCCATAGGCTTACGATGCACGAAGTCGAAAAAGGGGCATAACTTTGTCAAAAATTCACGAATTTGTTTCAAAAGTTAATCAGGTCATCTACACCTTGGGCATTGTCATCCTGCAAAACCTCATGATCCTAGCATCAGGGGTTCTTGAGATATTTTGTTCACAAGCTTCCATAGGCAAATAATGCACTAAGTTGAAAAAGGGGCATAACTCAATCCAAAATTTACAAATTATTTTCAAAAGTTAATCAGGTCATCTACACCACAGGCAGTATCTTCCTGCATAAAATCATGCTCCTAGCATCAGGGGTTCTTGAGATATTTTGTTCACAAGGTTCCACAGGCTAAGTCGAAAAAGGGGCATCACTCTGGAAATACATTGCCGGCGGAAAAATAAAAAAATACAGGTCTGCTTATTTTCCATACTGATTATGTGTATAAAGTTTCAAGTTCCTAGCTCTTATTGTTCTTGACTATATGTAAGGGTACCTTTGTACCATAGGCCTCAATGCACTAAGTCGAAAAAGGGGAATAACTCGATCCAAAATTCACGAATTTTTTTCAAAAGTTAATCAGGTCATCTACACCACAGGCAGTATCTTCCTGCAAATAATCATGCTCCTAGCTTCAGGGGTTCTTGAGATATTTTGTTCACAAGGTTCCATAGGCTTACAATGCACTAAGTCGAAAAAGGGGCATAACTCGGTCAAAAATTCACGAATTTGTTTCAAAAGTTAATCAGGTCATCTACACCTTGGGCATTCTCATCTTGCAAAGCCTCATGATCCTAGCATCAGGGGTTCTTGAGATATTTAGTTCACAAGGTTCCACAGGCTAAGTCGAAAAAGGGGCATAACTCTGGAAATACATTGCCGGCGGAAAAAAAAAAAAATACGGGTCTGCTTATTTTCCATACTGATCATGTGTATAAAGTTTCAAGTTCCTAGCTCTTATTGTTCTTCACTATATGTAAGGGTACCTTTGTACCATAGGCCTCAATGCACTAAGTCAAAAAAGGGAAATAACTTGATCCAAAATTCATGAGTTTTTTTCAAAAAAGTAATCAGGTCATCTACACCACAGGCAGTATCATCCTGCAAAAAATCATGCTCCTAGCTTCAGGGGTTCTTGAGATATTTTGTTCACAAGGTTCCATAGGCTTACAATGCACTAAGTCAAAAAAGGGGCATAACTCGGTCAAAAATTCACGAATTTGTTTCAAAAGTTAATCAGGTCATCTACACCTTAAGCATTCTCATCCTGCAAAACCTCATGATCCTAGCATCAGGGGTTCTTGAGATATTTTGTTCACAAGGTTCCACAGGCTAAGTCGAAAAAGGGGCATAACTCTTGAAATATGTGACCCGCGGAAAAAAGAAAAAACATGTGTTCGCTTATTTTTCATACTGATCATGTGTATAAAGTTTCAAGCTCCTAGCTCTTACGGTTCTTGAGATAGAGGACAGACGGACAGACGGACGGACGGACAGGCCCAAACCAATATGCCCCCACAATTTCTCCGAAATTGGGGGCATAAAAACATTTTTCAGACCTATTAAGGGCGTATAAATCATGAACTGGAAAGGTCAGAGTGACTGTCCTTAGTCACAATATGTAACCTTTGATGTTCAACATATCTGTGAAGTTTCATTCAGATATTCCTTATAGTAAAGGAACTACAGGTAAAAAATAATTTTTCAGACCTGTCTAGGGAGATAACTCATGAACTTGAAAGGTCAGAGTGACGGCCCTTAGTCACAATATGTAACCTTTGATGTTCAACATAACTATGAAGTTTCATTCAAGTATCATAAACAGTAAAGGAATAACAGGCCAGAAACCATTTTTCCAATATGATCAAAGGCAGTAACTCTGTTAAAAATGGACGGATTTTGCCCATTAACAATCGCACATACTCGGAAGCAGCCAATCAGTGTGCTTTATTTTGAGTTTGAGATTATTCTCAAGTTTTATAATCTGGAACCCTGGTAGCCTTAGGCAACAGTGCACCTGGTCCTGTGGGTATAAAACTTTTTTCATCCTCAACTCAGCTGAGCATGGAATGCATTAGTTGGCATTTTCATATTTATCAGCTGAGAAAATTCCATGCTCAGGTAATAAATGTGAAAATGACAACTAATATTGGTATTTTTATATTCATAAGCAGAGAAAATTTCATACTCAGCTAAACTGAGCAAGAAAACAACTATTCATGTACTTATCAATAATTTTCCCAGTTATTAGCAAGTAAAATTTCATGCTCAGCTCAGCTGAGCATGAAAAAAGTTTTATAACATCGGGGCCTGGTCATCCTCAGCACTTTAAGGCAATTTTGCCCACAATGGCATGAAATTGTTGTCTCACTGCTATTCTTATGAACAGCCCACAAAAAACACCAAGCTATCAATATCATAACTATGACATCACATACCTTATTATAGACATTATACCATTCGGGATGATGATCCATCTTTTCTGCCTGCATAGCTACTCTGGACATGAAGCCCCAGGCCTAAAATACAAAATACATGAAAACTGAAATACTATATTTCTTCCAATAAATACCCCCTCTCTAATAAATGTCCCCTTTCTAATAAATGCACCCTCACCTTTACTGTAAAATAGGGACTAAATACCACCAAAGTTGGCTCTTGACAATAACAATTTGAAACTAGAAATGCTTTTCACAAACAAATGCCCCCCTACTAGCCCACCCCCAACCTGTCTCATCCCCCATGAGTGTGTTCCCACCCACTTGTTTATAATTATCTGTTGATATTACAATGATATATATCCAAGTCTGGTGACTTGCCATCCGTATGTTAAAGAAATATCTCATTTTTAAGGAAAATTTAACACTTGCAAGTTGGCTATTGAGCATGAAAATCAGGTCAAGGTCACCAACTTAATCAGTCAATTCTTGGGTGAGTCCCAAAGATATATCTATGCAAGTTTGGTGGATATCAAACCATACATTCATGAGATATATCAATTTTAGTGATTTTTTTTTTCACCTTGAAAATAAGGTTAAGGTCACCAAATTTAAATCAGCTCTTAAACTTGTCTCAATGATATATCTGCGCAAGTTTGGAGAAAATTCATAAACTGGTTCAAAAGATATCCTACATACAAGATTATGACCATGAAAAAGAGGTCAAGGTCACTAAAAGCTAAATATTTCTTAAACCTGTCACAATGATATATCCATGCAAGTCTGATGAATATCCATCCATTGGTTCAAGAAATATCTCATTTTAATCCATTGGTTCAAGAAATATCTCATTTTTAAAATAAAGTACACTGACTGGCTGCTTCAGAGCATGTGCTCGGATGCAGCCGATCAGTGTGCTTTATTTTGAGTTTGAGATTATTCTCAAGTTTTATAACCTCGATCCCAGGATAATTTGAAACCGCATAGTTCACTCTGTATTATCAGCAAGGTGGGGTAAGTATCCGCCCTCTAATCCCATGATATTTTGTTGTCACTACAAGCCAGCCACCTGCCGTTGACGTAGC
This sequence comes from Ctena decussata, assembly GCA_963989385.1. NCBI lineage: Eukaryota > Metazoa > Mollusca > Bivalvia > Lucinida > Lucinidae > Ctena > Ctena decussata. The sequence continues at coordinate 83,082,203 of OZ022504.1, read as the reverse complement.
TTTTTCTTAATATCATGTATATTTGCGATTGCAGGTCGCTACAACAAAGAGGTGTTCTTGTAAGGGTCATACGAAATACTAAAGAGCATGGAACATCTGAATAGGTCCGGGATTATTGGTACTATAGCTGATAATATTATTGCTACCTGGACAATTTTAACGACCACTATTCAAAAGAATGGTCAAGTATGTAGTAGTGTTGGTAGACATCATTTCTTTACTATACCACATCATTGCACTCAGATCGTGGGAAAATTATAGTTTTAGACCTGAGCAACTAAAAGTAAGAACAAGCAAGTTTGATGAATTTTAGCATATCAGGCTCAACCAGAAACTCGTCGGACTGGCTCGGCAAGCCTCGCCATTCCTGTGCTGTTTCTGGTCTCGCCTGATAAACTTGATATCAGAAGACACTAACATGGTATTCACTATTTATCATTACTTAAATGATAAGATACCTGTTCACACAACACCATTTAATTGATTACTGAATCGTACTGCATGAAACATTTAGTCTGTTCAAATATATACTCAGATTCTTCATTTACTTTCGAGCTAGCCCACGTAGATTCTAAGTGTATTCCCTATAGCTCTAGGGATCGCAGGTTTGAACCCCAGTCACCACAGATTAATTTTCACTGACTTAAGTGAGGCAGTGGCCACAAGGGCTACGGCGGGCACTCTGGCAAGCTGATCACTAACATTCTGCACAGACATGTGCTTGCCACAGCTCTAATGGTCCAAGACGTGTAGTCAAATGGACGACCATGCAAAATAAGCCTGTAAGCACAAAGTTGCCAGTATTTGGATACAAATCTTATGTTGTTAACCTTCAAAGAGGGTGGCTGTACTACCCATCAGATAGTTATGGTCAATTTTTATCATCATGAGTTTACTTTCTCTTCCAAAAACAAGAGGGCCACGATGGCCCTGGATCGCTCACCTGAGTATCCTGTGAACTTAACCTCATAGACATCCATATGACCGACAGATAGAGTTTCACAAAGATTTAATGGAAAATGAACCTTTATTGTGTACCTCAGGTGTTTGTAAGATTTAACCTAATGACCTAGTTTTTGACCCCACATGACCCGATTTCAAAGCTGGTCTGGATTTCATGTAAATAAACATTCTGACAAAGATGCATGATGATTGAATCATTTCTGTGCCCTCTGTGTCATTCTAAGATTTATTTCTATTTTTAGCTCTGGCGTTTTGTTCAGCGGAGTGGAACCATTTTAGCAATTTTTGTTCAGGGCCGTGAGTCAAACATTTCTGTAAATGTTTTTGGAAATCGAGCCATTGGCTTCAGAAACGATGTTGTTTTAAGCTTTTTTATTTTTAGCTCTGGTGGCCATATTGTTCAGAGGAGCAGAACTGTTTGAGCAATTTTGGTAGAGGGTTTCCTAAGGAACATTTCTGTGGAATTATTTCCAAATCTGCCCAGCATATCTCCCATATTTGGGAGCCCCATATCTCCCTTTTCATAGGCCCCAGAACATTCAAACTTCATCAGTGCATGCACCATACCACTTCAGGTCATCTCCAACAAAGCTAGGTCCCTCTGACCTACTTTCACAAAAAACTACCACATATTTAGTTTTCTAGGTCAGCCTGTTATCTCTCTTCTCATAAGCCCCAGAACATTGCTACTTCATCAGTGCATGCACCTTACCACTCCAGGTCACCTACAACAAAACTAGGTTGCTGTGACCTACTTTCAAGAAAGAGTCAACATATTTAGCTTTCTAGGTCAGCCCCATATCTTTCTTTTCCTTGGCCCCAGAACATTGAAACTTCATAAGTGCATGCAGCTTACCACTCCAGGCCACCTACAACAAAACTAGGTCGCTATGACCAACTTTCATGAACAAGAGGACCATTGGTCCTGTAGCTCACCTAAGTCCATTCAGCCTCAGTACTCTAGAGTAAGTCACTCTAAGGCCATCAGTCAACTGGTTCTGGAGAAGAAGATTTTTAAAGGTTTTTACCATATATGAGCATGAAGGCCATATTGGTCATGTGACCTGGACATTTGAACAAATTTTCATTCCCTCAACCCCTGGAGGCTCTATATGAAATTTGGTTTCAGAATTTGGCCCAGTGACTTTTGAAGAGATTGTTTGATGTTGTCAAAATGAGACAGTTCTGGGTCAAAACTCAAAGAATGACCTTGACCTCTTGTACTCATAAATCTTCCTGTGCTCATTATGATGACTGTAGATACCAATTTTTAGGCCTAAATCTTCAAAACTTCCCATGAAATCTTATGTTCTAGAATTTTCCCATATTTGACCTTGCTGTAAAATGGTCAAGGTCAACCCAAGGTCATAATTTGAACAATCTTGATAGTACTCGAGTACCCAATGATACATACCAAGTTTCAAGGGCATCTGTCAATTGGTTCAGGAGAAAAGGATTTTTAAAGGCTTTTACCATATAGGCGGCAATGTTGGTCATGTGATCTGGACCGTTTGAACAAATTTTCATTCTCTCAAACACTGGAGGCTCTATATGAAATTTGGTTACAATTGGCCCAGTGGTTTTTGAGGAGATTGTTTGAAATTGTCAAAGTATGAGGGTTCTGGGTCGAAGGTCAAAGAAAGACCTTGACCTCCTGTACTCACAAATCTTCATGTACTAATTAAGATGACTGTATATACCAATTTTTAGGCCAAAACATTCAACAGTTTCCATGAAATCTTATGTTCGAGCATTTTCCCATATTTGACCTTGCTGTAAAAAGGTCAAAGTCAACCGAAGGTCATAATTTGAACAATCTTCATAGTACTTGAGTACCCAAAGCTACATACCAAATTTCAAGGCCATTCGTCGGTCAACTGGATCTGGAGAAAATTTTAAAGGTTTTTATCATATATGGGCACAGCAGCCATGTTGGTCATGTGACCAAGACCTTTTGAACAAATTTTTGTGCCCTCAACTCCAGGAGGCTCTATATGAAATATGGTTTCAACTGGCCAAGTGGCTTTTGAGGAGATTGTTTGGAACTATCAAAATATGAGAGTCCTGGGTCAAAGGTCAAAGAATGACCTTGACTTCTTGTATTCACAAATCTTCATGTATTCATTGAGATGACTGTAAATGCCAATTTGTAGGGCTAAATCTTCAAAACTTTCCATGAAATCTTATGTTCTAGCATTTTCCCATATTTGACCTTGCTGTAAAAAAGGTCAAGGTCAACCCAAGGGTCATAATTTGAACAATCTTGATAGTACTTGAGTACCCAAAGCTACATATCAAATTTCAAGGCATTCAGTCAATTGGTACTGGAGAAGATTTTTAAATGTTTATACCATAAATGGGTATGGTGGCCATGTTGATCATGTGACCTGGATGGTTCAAACACATTTTTGTTCCCTCAACTCCTGGAGGCTCTATATGAAATTTGTTTCAATTGGCCCAGTGGCTTTTGAGGAGATTGTTTGGAACTGTCAAAATATGAGAGTTCTGGGTCAAAAGTCAAAGAATGACCTTGACCTCTTGTACTCATAAATCTTCATGTACTCATTAAGATGACTGTATATACCAATTTTTAGGCCAAATTTTTCAATAGTTTCCTAGAAATCGTATGTTCTAGCATTTTGCAATATAAAAGCACAAGGAAACAAATTTGACCTAACCGTAAAATAGGTCAAGGTCAACTCAAGGTCATAATTGAAAAATCTTGGTAACACTCGCGTACCCAATGCTTCATACCAAGTTTCAGGGCCATTGGCCTATTGGTTCTGGAGAAGATTTATTTAAGGTTTTTACCATATGTTGGCTTGAACTCGCCGGGAACACCGAAAAAAGTTCGAACGATCAGTAGTTCGAGCCAATGCAGACCAACTCAACATGATCCAACTTTAAGTATTATGTTTTTCTATCATAACAACGACCACTTCCGGTATTTTGATCGGTCACTCTTTGATCCTTTGCACTTTCAGATAGATAAAACAAAACAACACAGAAAATTATGTTTATAATTTTATTTACAATATTTACAATATAAAAAGACCAAAATAAGCACCTGATGACCAATACTTGTAATCGGTAAGATCTACATTTAGTCCGGTCATTAAACTTGGAAAATGTTTTACAAGGAAATAGGTGCGAGCCATCGGTGTTTTTTTTACATAGAAAGTGGTTTCAAGGGACCAGACTTGGGGTTCGAGCGTTCGAGCCATCGTTGTTCGAGCCAAGGGTGGCATATTAAGTTAAATGAATAGGGATTTTGCCGGGACTGGAAAGTCAGTTCGACCGAAACATGGTGTTCGAGCCTTCCGAGTTCGAGCCAGTGAAGTTCGACTGTATGGGCATGGTGGCCACGTTAGTCATGTGACCAAGACTGTTTGAGCAACTTTCCGTTCCTAAGACCCCAGGAGGCTATATACGAAATTTGATTACAATTGGCCCAGCAGTTTCAGAGGAGAAATTGTTTGAAACTGTTGACGGATGGACAGACGGATGATTGAGCCTACCTATCCTATAAGCTCCCCCCGGATCCGCTGGCTCAGGTGAGCTAAAAAGTACCACATATTTTGTTTTCATCTGCAGCCCCTTATCTCCATTTTCATAGGCCCCAGAACATTGAAACTCCATCACTGCATGCTCCTTACCACTCCAGGTCACCTCCAACAAAACAGGAGGCCCATTCTGATACAAAATTGGTCCAATTCCACTGAGATTTTCTCATTTTGCTACTTTTAGTAACTGAGGCCAACTTGCCTGGTCTTTATATATTTATTTTTGAAACACCTCAATGCAAGAATCATTTTGCCACAAATTTCATCAAAATCCATTCAAAGGTTACTGAGATATTGTCGGTTTCATGTTTTGTGCTATTCTGAGTAACGGCAGATGGCAGCCATCTTGGAATGTCAAAATGCAAAAAATCCAAAAGCTTTCATGCAAGGACCATTTGACACAAAACTGGTCCAGTTCCATTGTAATTTTCTAATTTTCATATTTTGCTATTTTAAGTAACAGAGGCCAACTTGACGGGTCTATATTTGTTAATTTTTGAAACACCACAAAGCAAGAATAATTTTGCCACAAATTTTGTCTAAATCCATTTAGCAGTTACTAAGATATTGTCATTTTCATGTTTTGTTCTTTTTTAAGTAATGGCAGATGGCGGCCATCTTGGAATGCCAAAATGCAAAATATCGAAAAAAACTTAATGAATGGACCATTCTGACACAAAATTAGTCCAATTCCATTGAGATTTTCTAATTTTCACATTTTTTCTGTTTTTAGCAACAGAGGCCAACATGACTGATCTGTGGTTAGTTATTTTTGAAACATCTCAATGACAACGTTGAGTTACCTAACATCATAATGGACGATGACGCACCAGTTCTAGACAATATTATTCTCTATTCCCATGAAGTAAAGGATGTTTTGCTAAGTCTGAAACTGGGAAAATCATCAGGTCCTGATGGTATAAATAATAGAGTGCTAAAAGAATTGTCTTCACAAATCGCTGACCCACTTTGTACATTGTTTAACTTTTCCTTATCGCATAGCGTCGTTCCTGCCTCCTGGAAAGAAGCAAATGTGACGCCTATTCATAAAAAAGATGATAAGTCAGATATTACTAACTATAGACCTATATCTCTTCTGAATACTATTGGGAAAGTTTTTGAAAAACTAGTGAATAAACATGTCTATAACTTCTTTGTTTTGAACAATACTATTTCTTGCCTGCAGTCTGGATTCGTTCAAGGTGACTCGACGGTTAACCAATTGGTTAGTATATATAATACATTCTGTAATGCATTAGATGATGGAAAAGAGGTTCGTGCTGTTTTTCTCGACATAAGCAAAGCCTTTGATAGGGTGTGGCATAAGGGTTTACTTTTAAAATTAAAGTCTGTTGGCATTAAGGGGTCTCTACTTCTCTGGTTCTCCGATTACTTAACAAACAGAAGACAACGTGTCGTATTACCCGGTGATTGTTCTGATTGGACCTTTACGAAAGCTGGGGTACCACAAGGGTCTATTCTTGGACCCCTTTTGTTTTTAATCTTTATAAATGACATAGTTTTGGATATTGAAACTAATATACGGCTATTTGCAGATGATACCAGTCTTTATATTATAGTAGAAACTCCGCAGTCTGCCGCCCTTAAACTTAACAGTGATCTGTCGAAGATAAAAGCTTGGGCCTCGAAATGGCTAGTAACTTTCAATCCTTCTAAATCTGAAGCCCTTCTCATTTCACGGAAACGTTCTAATATTTACCATCCAGACCTACGCATGGATAATGATGTAATACAGGAAGTCGACTCTCATAAACACTTAGGCCTTACCTTTTCAAATGATGGAACATGGCATGAACACATTACTAATATTACTGCGAAAGCATGGACAAGAATTAACATAATGCGTAAGCTTAAACACAAACTTGATAGACGAGCACTTGAGATTATTTATTTTTCGTTCATAAGACCGATTCTCGAATATGCATGTGTAATATTTGACAATTGTACACAATACGAATTAAATGACATTGAGAAAATCCAACTAGAGGCCGCAAGAATCGTCTCCGGTACTACAAAACTCGTATCATTAGCCCTACTACACGAGGAGCTTGGTTGGGAGCAACTCAGTTCTCGAAGACGTAAATACAAATTGATTTTATTTTACAAAATGCAGAATGGACTTTGTCCTGCTTATTTGACTCAATTAGTACCGAATCCGGTTGGTCAGGCATCGTCGTACAATTTACGAAACGCAAGAAATCTACAGACTATACATGCCGCAACACAGCTGTACTACAATTCCTTTCTTCCTTCTGTTATAAGAGATTGGAACTCTCTACCAACAAGTATTCGAACCTTACCCTCAGTAGAATCCTTTAAACGTTCGTTGAATACCCACATACATCGAAAACCGTCATATTATTTCTGTGGTGATAGGTTTGGACAGATTCACCAAGCCAGATTACGCACAAATTGTAGTTCTTTAAGATATTACCTCTACCATAAAAATATTATTGATAACCCCAACTGCGACTGCGGCAGTCTTGAAACAAACAATCACTTTTTGCTAGAGTGTAACCGATATAATGATATTAGAGTGGACTTACTGAACGAAGTCTCACAGTTTTGCACACCTACATTAAATTCACTCTTGTTTGGAAATCTGGCACTAAGCGACGAGGCAAATGGGTCTATTTTCAAGTCAGTACATAAATTTATTTCTAGAAGTAAACGTTTTGAGCATACGGAATAAACATACGGAGTAAACATATTAGGAAGTCTTTCAACCGAATACGAAATGCAATTGACTGTAAATCAGCTAAGGTTAGTATGATGATTGAAATAGCAACTTGGGTTAAAACGATTGATGTTGCTCTGCTCACCGAGGGCCCCCCTAAGGATACCAACTTGTGAGAGCTCTTTCTCTTATTCTACTTATCTCTCTATTGCTAATATTTTTCTTATCTTATTCTTTTTTCATCTTTCTTTTCCAGCTTAGCCGGATCCTATATAAATTATTTCAGATGCATTTTATAGGTATTACTTGCTGGAGTTTGCATATATTGGTAGAGCTAATTACTATTATGTATTATGTCTTGATCACAAGACGTTTATTCTCCACAATGACTGTTAAAGGGAGACGAATTCATATAAGCCACTTGGCTTTTTTCGAATCCCATTTGTATACATGTATTGATATATAAATTACTGTGTCTTGCTCTTGAACTGTTAGACATATTATGCAAATAAACAAGTTTAAACCAAACATCTCAATGCAAGAATCATTTTGACACAAATTTTGTCAAAATCCATTCAACAGTTACTGAGAATTGTCATTTTCATGTTTTGTGCTATTTTTAGTAACGGCAGATGGCGGCCATCTTGGAATGCCAAATTGCAATTAATCGAAACAGCTTTATGCAAGGAACATTCTGACACATAATTGGTCCAATTCCAGTCAAGGGTTCTTAAGTTATTGTCATTTTAATGTTTGTGCTATTTTTAGTAACGGCAGATGGTGGCCATCTTGGAATGCCAAATTGCAATTAATCAAAACAGCTTCATGGAAGGAACATTCTTACACGAAATTGGTCCAATTCCATTCAAGGGTTCTTGAGTAATTGTCATTTTCATGTTTGTGCTATTTTTAGTAACGGCCCCCACAGTGGCCATCTTGGATAGTCAACTGGCATAAAATTGAAATAATTCCAATCAAAGACCGTTTCTAACCAAATCTGACCAGAATTAACTGAGGTTACTTGAGATACTGACATATGAGCAAAATCGGTCTTGTAAATGCTAAGTAGGTCACTGTGATCTAAATCCGCTATAGATTTTTTTTTATCTTTACAATTTTTAATTCCAAGGCCCCATTAATCTTCCATGCAAACTTTCAACCATATATACCATATGGTTCTTGAGAAGACGTTCATTTTGTTGTTTTTGCTATTTTTAGTAACGGTGGCCATCTTGGATTCTTGACCTGACCCTATTTTCAATTTTGAAACCCTGCATTCTGGTCATGTTCCATGTGAAATTTGAGACACATGGGTTCAGTGGTTTTAGAGAAGAAGTTGTTTGAATAAGTTGTTTTTTGACATTGGCATTTGAGCAAAATTACACTCATAAACAGAAAGTAGGTCACAGTGACAAAACTCCGCTACAGATCTTTTTTCATTTTTACAATTTTGAATAACAAGATTTCACTGATGTTCCATGCCAAAATTCAGACAAATATACCCAGTGGTTCTGGAGAAGCAGTTGATTTTGTTGTTTTTGCTATTTTTAGTAACGGTGGCCATTTTGATTTTCAACCTGACCCAATTTTACAATTCTGAGACCCATGGGCCGTATTCATAAAGCCTAAGTCGTCGTTGTAAGACTGTTCCTCCAGAGCAAATTTCATAGTTGTAGGGAATCTCCTTCAAAGAAATTTAGCCTTAGAAACCGCATAGCAACGACTTAAGTGGCTTTATGAATACGGCCCCTGGAGTCAGGTCATGCTCCATGTGAAATTTGAGAACCATGGGACCAGTAGTTTTACAGAAGATGTTTGAAATTTTGTTTTTAGGTGTTGACGGATGATGCACGGGAAGACGCACGACACACGCATTGTAATGACAATAGCTCACTATGGCCCTTCAGCCAGGTGAGCTAACTAGGTTGCTGTGACCTACTTCCACAAATAGGGACCACATATTTAGTTTTCTAGGTCAGCCCCATATCTTTATTTTCATAGTCTCCAGAATTTTGAAACTTCATCAGTGCATGCACCTTACCACTCCAGGTCACCTACAACAAAACTAGGTCGCTGTGACCTACTTTCACGAAAAAGCATTTTCACTACTGTCAAAGTGCCAACAGGCTCGACATGCTGGCCACGGCCATCTAGTTTTTAAATGGAATTTCTCACAATTTTATGCATGAATAAAGTCCCATGGCCGGGCAGATAACCAAGGTGGTTTGTATTCTACTTGTAACAGGAAGGTTGTTATTTCAATTATTTCTTTAAAATCTCATCAAGATATACCAAGTGTTTCATTATATATAGATTTTTTCCATGATTTCATACCTGTTTATAGCCCTGTGTCAGGAGCAGATAACCCCTGGGGACAAAATTTTGACCACAACAGGAAGCTTGTATTACTTGCACAATTTGTTGCAAGTTTCAGAAAAATCCCTTACAACCCTGATTTTATTAAGTTTTTTTCTTGATTTAATGCATGTATGTAGGCCGGGCCAGAGGCAGACAAGCCAGGCGGGCAAAATTTTGCTTGCAATAGAAAGCTTGTATTATTTCAATCACTTCTGTGAAATCTCACGAGATATATCAAACTCTGAAGGAACTAGAGACCTAAAACCACTTTTAAGATACTGACAAAGGCAATAACTCTTTTATAAGATAACTAAATTTGCCCATTAACAATCCCAACCGAGATATTTCAAGACAAATGCACACATCAAGTTTAACAAGAGGCCCAAATGGGCCTGATATCGCTCACCTGGCTATTGTGCAACGGAACCATTCTAATACAAAATTGGTCCAATTCCACTGAGAATTTCTCATTTTCACACTTTGCTACTTTTAGTAACAGAGGCCAACTTGCCTGGTCTTTATATATTTACTTTTGTAACACCTCAATGCAAGAATCATTTTGCCACAAATTTCATCAAAATCCATTCAGGGGTTACTGAGATATTGCCAGTTTCATGTTTTGTGCTATTTTTAGTAACGGCAGATGGCGGCCATCTTGGATTGCTACAATGCGAAAAATCGAAAAGCCTTCATGCAAGGACCATTTTGACACAAATTTGGTCCAATTCCATTGAGATTTTCTGATTTTCACATTTTTCTATTTTTAGTAACAGAGGCCAATATGACTAGTCTTACAGTTAGATATTTTTGAAACATCTCAATGCAAGAATCATTTTGACACAAATTTCGTCAAAATCCATTCAGTGGTTACTGAGATATTGTCATTTTCATGTTTTGTGCTATTTTTAGTAACGGCAAATGGCGGCCATCTTGGAATGCCAAAATGCAAAAAATCGAAAAAGCTTAATGAAAGGACCATTCTGACACAAAATTAATCCAACTCCATTGAGATTTTCTAATTTTCACATTTTTCTATTTTTAGTAACAGAGGCCAATATGAATGGTCTACAGTTAGATATTTTTGAAACATCTCAATGCAAGAATCATTTTGACACAAATTTCGTCAAAATCCATTCAGCTGTTACTGAGATATTGTCATTTTCATGTTTTGTGCTATTTTTAGTAACGGCAGATGGCGGCCATCTTGGAATGCCAATTTGCAATTAATCAAAACGACTTCATGGAAGGAACATTCTGACACAAAATTGGTCCAATTTCATTCAAGGGTTCTTGAGTAATTGTCATTTTTATGTTTGTGCTATTTTTAGTAACACCAGATGGCGGCCATCTTGGAATGCCAAATTGCAATTAATCGAAACGGCTTCATGCAAGGAACATTCTGACACAAAATTGGTTCAATTCCATTCAAGGGTTCTTGAGTAATTGTCATTTTTATGTTTCTGCTATTTTTAGTAACGGCCCCCATGGTGGCCATCTTGGATAGTCAACTGGCACAAAATTGAAATAATTCCATTCAAGAACCAATTCTGACCAAATCTGGTCAGAATTGGTTGCATTTTCTTTAGATATTGACATTTGAGCAAAATCGGCCTTGTAAACGCTAAGTAGGTCACTGTGACCTAATTCCGCTATAGATTTTTTTTATTTTTACAATTTTAAATACCAAGGTCCAACTTATGTTCCATGCAAACTTTCAACCAAATATACAAACTGGTTCTGGAGAAGAAGTTGGTTTTGTTGTTTTTGCTATTTTTAGTAACAGCAGCCATCTTGGATTCTTGACCTGACCCAATTTTACAATTTTGAAACCCTGCAGTCTAGTCATGCTCCATGTGAAATTTGAGATCCATGGGCTCAGTGGTTTTAGAGAAGAAATTGTTTAAAGTTGTTTAAACAGGTCATTTTTTGACATTGGCATTTGAGCAAAATTACACACGTAAACAGAAAGTAGGTCACTGTGACAAAACTCCGCTACAGATTTTTTTCATTTTTACAATTTTGAATACCAAGGTTTCACTGATGTTCCATGCCAAAATTCAAACAAATATACCCAGTGGTTCTGGAGAAGAAGTTTATTTTGTTGTTTTTGCTATTTTTAGTAACAGCGGCCATCTTGGATTTTCAACCTGACCCAATTTTACAATTCTAAGACCCTGGAGTCAGGTCATGCTCCATGTGAAATTTGAGAACCATGGGACCAGTAGTTTTACAGAAGAAGATGTTTGAATATTTGTTTTTAGGTGTTGACGGACAAATTCCGTGACGACGCACGACGCACGACGCACTACGCACGACGCACGCCGGACGCATTGGTATGACAATAGCTCACTATGGCCCTTCGGGCCAGGTGAGCTAATAAAAATCAATCAAAACATACTCAAGTTATAGCACTGAAACGAAGTGCTCACACAGATGGACGGACAGACAGACAGATGTATGACGGACAGACAGACACACGGATAGCCAGCAGGAAAACATAATACCCCGCCACTAACATGTGGTCGGGTATAAAAATCTAGATCCATCTCATAAGATAGATCCAAGTTTTGGGAATTGCTTTAGAAGGGAAAACCCCATCCCCAAGCAGAATTTCACATGACCAATTTACATTTTGGGGTACTTTATGGAGAGAGAAATCACCGTCTTGAAGCCGAATAAATAGGGTAAGGGCATCCAATAAGTTCATTCTTTCTTTGCCTCTGAATATATTATATTTTAGAGGTGATCTAGGGTCAAGTCAGGTAACTTCGGACTGCGGGTAAATTTGGACATACCATTGCAAACAGTGAAAATTCTGCTGAGATGGCTCATCATGAGCCATCTCATCAGGATTTTCACTGTTTGCTCATCATGAGCCATCTCATCAGGATTTTCACTGTTTGCTCATCATGAGCCATCTCATCAGGATTTTCACTGTTTGCTCATCATGAGCCATCTCATCAGGATTTTCACTGTTTGCTCATCATGAGCCATCTCATCAGGATTTTCACTGTTTGCTCATCATGAGCCATCTCATCAGGATTTTCACTGTTTGCTCATCATGAGCCATCTCATCAGGATTTTCACTGTTTGCTCATCATGAGCCATCTCATCAGGATTTTCACTGTTTGCTCATCATGAGCCATCTCATCAGGATTTTCACTGTTTGCTCATCATGAGCCATCTCATCAGGATTTTCACTGTTTGCTCAGTTAATATTGTTAATAATTTCAAACAACTGACAAATAAAGGAAACACTGTCACTGTCCGAATTTACCCTACTTTACCCTATTTTTGTACTCTTAAAATGTAGACAAACTTCAAAAACTGTTTATTCCAACTTACCATGGGCCGTATTCATAAAACGACTTAAGTTGTTGCTACGCTGTTGCTAATGCTAAATTTCTTTGAAGGAGATTCCCTACAACTATGAAATTTGCTCTGGAGGAACAGTCTTAAAAAGACTGTTCCTCCAGACCAAATTTCATAGTTGTAGGGAATCTCTTTTATAGATATTTAGCCTTAGCAACCGCATAGCAACGACTTAAGCGGCTTTATGAATACGGCCCCATTAGTAGAATTCAAAGAGTAGAAGGCAAAAAGTGTAGATCTAGACGAGGCAGCTCATCACCAGCCACCCCATCTGGATCTATGCTGTCCTCAAATTCATATTTGGCTCTTTCGGTGTACACATGTATATAGATTTAACCCTTTAAGCGCCAGTGACAAAAATAGCAGAATTTGCAAACAGTGTAAATCTAGATGAGGCGGCTCCTTATGAGCCGCCTCATCTAGATCTACACTGTTTGTCCTCTATTATTTGACTTCTTGATCTGAAATTTCTTGGACACGGCATTTTTTGAAATTTTGCAGACGTAATTTTCGTCGTCTGTTTTTTGGCGCTTAGAGAGATAAAAAAAAAAAGTTGCTGTACCTGATTGAAATTTTTAAACACGAATTCTTTCCTTATGGCATCTCTATCATCACAAATCGTCCAGCCATTGCAAAGCAAGGGCTCAATTCCAAGTTTTCTGTCTTCAGGAGCCAACTTTTGAATCTTTGGATAAGACGACTGCAACAGAAAATGTATTGTTATAAAGGCACTTACTACAGTTAAGCCGTTGAGCCTAGATGCTTCAAACTTGCCAGGGACAGTGCAGAAAGTTTGACAGATTGGTAGTCATCAGCTGATGCATATGGGTCGCGACACGAGAAAACTAAACCAGAGGGCCAATGGCCCTATATCGCTCACCTGAGCACTGAGGCATTGAGGTTACAGCAACAAAACACCATGCACAACAGCAATAAAAAACACCATTTATGTAGAGAATAATATCACAAACATTTATGCAAAAAAAATAAAGCTTTATCCCCCATTAATGGCTTCTCAGAAGATCTTTGGCAAAAAAAAAAGTGAAAATTTGGCCTTTCAGCTGCAATGGCAACCAATCAAAATCGGGTAATTCGGAAAAAATCATATGGCTGGTAGAGGACTACTCCAGGATTATTTCTGTGAAGTTTTGTCAAAATATCTGCAGTAACACAGAAATAAATAGCAAATGTCCACTTTCCTCATTATAAGTCTATGGAAACTTTAAGTTGCCGTAGCAACAAATTCACATGGGCAATGATAATATAAAACATACTTTAGGTAGAGGTTAAAATTATTAATATGTATGCTAAGTATCAGCTTCATCCCCCTCATGGCTTCACTTTTCCCATTATGAGTCAATGGAAACTATAAGTCGCCATAGCAACCAAAGTTCTTATGGGATTGGAAGAAAAAGAATAAAATTTATGTAGAAACTACTGTCATCAATATGTTTGCACAATATCAGCTTCATCCCCTATATTGCTTCTGAGCAGAAGATTTTTTTTTTTTTTTTTCAAAATTTACACTATATTTTGCCATGGCAACCAATCAAATTCAGCGATTTGAAGAAAATTCATATGAATCATAGAGGACTACTCAAGAAACATTTCTGTAGAAATTTTTTTAAATAACTGCAGTTAGTTAGACAGCAAAAATTGCAAATTTCCATTTTCCTCATTATAAGTCAATGGAAACTCTTAGTTGCCATAGCAACCAAACTGCTGGAGCAATTGCCATGAAAAACAATAATTCTATAAAGGCTAGTACTAAGGTTCTTTCTGTAAAGTTTGAGCTTTATTGGGCCACACAGTTTCTGCGAAGATGATTTTTTAATATTTTTCTATTTTTAACCATTCGGTTGCAATAGCAACCAGCCAAATTGCGCAATTTGCATAAATTTAACATGGCTGGTTAAAGACTACTCAAGGTACATTTCTATGAAAGTTTTGTCAAAATATCCACAGTGGCATAGCAATAAATGCAAATTTTCCATTTTGCCATTAGAAGTCAATGGCAACTTTCAGTTCCCATAGCAACCAAACTGCTAGAGCAATTGCCAAGAAAAACAGTACTTTTATAGAAGCTAGTACTAAGATCCTTTCTGTGAAGTTTGAGCTTTATTGGTTGCATAGTTTCTGAGGAGATGGTTTTTGAATTTTTTTTCTATTTTTTAACCATTCGGTTGCCATTGCAACCAGCCAAATTGTGCAATTTACATAAAGTTCATGTGGTTGATAGAGGAATACTCAAGGAACATTTCTGTAAAAGTTTTGTCAAAATATCTGCAGTGACATAGCAATAAATGCAAATTTTCAATTTTTCCCATACAAGTCAATGGAAACTTGAAGTTGCCATAGCAACCAAAGTTCTGAAGCGATTTGGATAAAAAAGAGTATTATTGGTTCCCCCTGCCTATAGATGCTATATATGAAATTTGGTAACAATGGGCCTTGTAGTTTCAGAGAAGATGTCGTTTGAAAATATTGACGGACGGACGACGGACGGACAACGGACGACGGATGCCTGCCTATACTATAAACTCACCTGTGAGCCTTCGGCTCAGGTGAGCTAAAAAGTGGCATTATGTGCCTAGTGAAGACCTAGATCAGCCCAGTCTGACCAGTCTTTGCCGTGCTCTTAAAGGGTAGCTAAAGGTCAGCTACCTCCATGCAGACAGTGAAGACTCTGATCAGATTCCAAGGCTGATCTAAGTCTTTGCCGAGCTCACATGCCACTTTGATGGTTTTGTCATGCTGTGGCTCATAATGCATGTATTCTTGAACATGACATGTATTCTTGAACATGACATGTACTGACCAGCTGATGGATAGTAAAAGGATCTATGCAGAATTGGTGAGTAAAAGATTAACAAGAGGTTCAAATGGTCTTGATATCCCTCACTTAAGTATTTTGCCATAATGTATCAAAATCTTCCAATGGATTGTCAAAATTTGCCTGAATTTGCAAATGTCAATAGAAACTCCATGTTTTTTTAAATTTTCTCATTTTCATATTTTGCCATAATAATAAACATTTGATGGTCATCTTGGGTGGTCTGTTTTTGCACTTCATGAAAAGATCATTTTCATATACTTTTTGTGAAAATCTGTTTAGAACTTCACCAGATTTCCTATTTTCCCCATTTTATATTAACAGTGGGTTACAGCCTTCTCAATCTGCATAAATCTGGGTTCGAGGTTATAAAACTTGAGAATAATCTCAAACTCAAAATAAAGCACACAGATTGGCTGCTTTCAAGCATGTGCTCGGAAGCAGCCAATCAGTGTGCTTTATTTTGAGTTTGAGAATGTACTCAACTTTTATAACCTCTGGCCCTGCAATATGCTCACAGACCGATGATTCTGGCCAGATCTAGTCATACGGTACATGCATGCTAGTTAGGTGGAAACCATGCCTGAGTGGCTCAAGAGATATTTCATTGTTTAGTGATAATTTCACCTATTTACCCCCTGTGAGCTTTAAAATAAGGTCATGATGAGCAAAATCTACTCAGTTCTCATAATACATTAATGCAAGCTTCGTGAAAATCCATAATTTGGTTCAATTTGTGAAACTGTCACCCTGACATAAAAAATTTAAGTCTAAGACTTTCTGTGACCTTGAAAATAGAGTCAAAGTCACCAAAACCTAATCAGCTCTTCGGCTTGTCCCAATCATGCATCCATGCAAGCTTATACTGTGGGTACAAATTGTCATGCTGTCTCAGACATAGACACCAACAGGATCCGCACTGAAAACAATCCCCTGCCCCCACCCCCCCCTACACACACACATGCCCCCCCCCCCCCCTCCACACACACACACTCATGCATACCCTGGCCAGTGTTACCACTTGAATGTAGGCAATTCAAAAAGGTTTGATGTAAAACTCTGATGAATGGATGAACAAATGCACAAAGAAGCTATATACCATGTGATGTACTTTATGCCATATAAGAGGCCAGAATAAATGTTTTATGGAAATTATCTTTACTTATAAGGCACCATAAAATATTATCATCATGCCACAGTCTTTTCTAATTTGCCTAAAAACAAACAAGAGGGCCATGAGGCCCTGAATTGCTCACCTGAGCAATTGGCAACATGGCTTTTTCTTATCATGTCTGAAATTGTCAAAATATGAGTCTTGGGTCAAAAGTCAAAGAATGACCACGACTACTTGTACTCATAAATCTTCATGTACTCATTAAGACAACCATATATACCATTTTTAGGCCAAAATCTTCAAAACTTTCCATGAAAGCTTATTTTCTAGCATTTTCCCAAATTTGACCATGCCGCAAGAAAGGTCAAGGTAAACCCAAGGTCATCATTTGAACAGTCTTGGTGGTACTCTAGTACTCCATGCTACTTACCAAGTTTCAAGGCCATAGGTGTATTGGTTCTGGAGAAGAAAAATATTAAAGATTTATACCATAAATGGTAATGACGGCCATGTTGGTAATGTGACCTGGACCTCTGAACAAATTTTCATTCAATCAACCCCTGGAGGCTCTATATGAAATGTGTTTACAATTGGTCCTTTGGCTTTTGCGGTATGTTTGAAAATGTCAAAATGTGACAGATCTGGATTAAAGATCTAGAAATGACCTTGACCTCTTGTACTTATAATTCTTTTTTTTCTTATAATTCTTCATGACCTCATTAAGACAACTGTATATACCAATTTTTAGGCCAAAATCTTTAAAACTTTCCATGAAATCTTATGTTCTAGCATTCTCCCATATTTGACTTTGCTGTAAAAACGTCAAGGTCAACCCAAAGTCATAATTTGAATAATCTTGATAGTACTGGAGTACCCAAAGCTACATACCAACTCTCAAGGCCATTGATCAATTGGTTCTGGAGAAGAAGATTTTTAAAGGTTTTTACCATATATGGGCGTAGTGGCCATGTTGGTCATGTGACCAGGACCATTAGAAAATTTTTTCATTCCCTCAAGCCCTGGAGGCTCTATATGAAATTTTGTCACAACTGGCCGAGTGGTTTTTGAGGAGATAGTTTGAAATTGTCAAAATATGAAAGTTCTGAGTCAAAGAATGACCTTGACCACTTGTACTCACAAATCTTCATGTACTCATTAAGATGACTGTATAGACCAATTTTAGGCCAAAATCTTCCATTAAATCTTATGTTCTAGCATTTTCCCAAATTTGACCTTGCCATAAAAAAGGTCAAGGTCTACCCAGTGTCATGATTTGAACAATCTTGATAGTACCCAATGCTACATACATGTACCAAGTTCCAAGGCCATCTGTCGGCTGGTTCTGGAGAAGAAGATTTTTAAAGGTTTTTACCATATGTGGGCATAGTGGCCATGATGGTCAGGACCATATAAGTAAATTTTCGTTCGCTCAACCCCTTAAAGCTCTATTTGAAATTTTGAGGATATTGTTAGAACTTGTCAAAACATGAGAGTTCTGGGTCAAAGGTCAAAGAATGACCTTGACCTCTTGTACTCATACACCTTCATGTACTCATTAAGATGACTGTAGATACCATTTTTTAGCCCAAAATCTTCAATAGTTTCCAAGGTATCTTATATTGTCGCATTTTGCCATTTAAAAGCATAAGGAAGCAAATTTGACCTTACCGTACAAAAGGTCAAGGTCAACCCAAGGTCATAATTTGAACAATCTTGGTACCTGATGCTACTTACCAAGTTTGAAGGCCATCGGCCTATTGGTTATAGAGAAGATTTTTTTAGGTTTTTATCATATATGGGCATGGCAGCCATGTTGGTCATGTAACCTGGATTGTTTGAACAATTTTTCGTTCCTAAAGTCCCAGGAGGCTCTATATGAAATTTGGTTAAAATCGTCTCAGCAGTTTCAGAGGAGAAGTCGTTTGAAATCGTGGATGGACGGACGACAAACGGACTGAGTGATGACGGAGTCTTACCATCCTATAAGCTCCCCCGAAGCCGCTGGCTCAGGTGAGCTAAAAAGAATACAACACAGTCCTTTTGCCAAGCTATCACAACATGCAACAATCATACAAAACCCATATATAAGAAGCACAACTTCTAACCAACCACTTGCTTTGTCGTCAACAAAGTCATAATTATTTATGATAGTTATGATACTTTTAATTTGATAAATAGAGGATCTTACACAAGTGGTCATTTCATATGAAATTTATGAAACGAGCTTTCGGCGAGTTTCATAAATTTCATATGAAAATGACCACTCGTGTCAGATTGCATCTGTTTATCATATGACCCCTAAAATGGGATTTTTTGCCATCAAAATGAACATTATTTCAATAGGAAAAACACACTAATAACACGGGCGTTGTCAAAGACGTTATCTGTACGCGCCAAAGTGTTATTAAATGTGTGGTCATACAGTTTTTATAACATGACACTATCCACTGAATAACAGCATGGTCATATGATAAATAGATTTTATAAATATTGATTTGAGATAAATACAAATATTACATTTTTTCTGGCAGTTAAGGCTGCACATGTGCCCCCATTTTAAAAAATTGAAAGGATTTGGACTGAGGAAAGATCTTTGAAGTTGTGAAAGTAACTGCAAAATATGTATTAGACTGATTCTTTATGATGGTTTCTCAAGTTCAATTATCATATTCTACATATGAGCCATGACACGAGAAAACCAACAAAGTGGTTGTGCACCCATCACAGACTCAGATCAGCCTGGGCATCCGCCCAGGTTGACCAGACTCTTTGTTAAGTGCTCAAAGGGTAGCTAAGGGTCTAAGCTACCACTATGCGGACAGCAAAGACTCTGATCAGACTGGGCATATGCCCAGGCTGATCTGAGTCTGCGCTGAGCGCACAACACTTTGTTGGCTTTCTCGCATTGCGGCTCATACTATTCACACAAGTAAAAAGCTTATGCTGACTCGATTCCAAAATGTGGTTCTGTCCTGCTGAAATGTTGTGATGTTCGGAAATGTCAGGGGGAACCTGAATTTTTAGTACTTTGATAAGGGGTTTATTTAAGTGTTACCTGACTTTACATACCAACACATCAAATTATTTCAAATTGAAAAAATGTGTTTGATAGTTCATGCTGCTTTGAAGAAAAATTGGGAATATGTAAGTGGTCAGTTAGAAGCTGGTTCTAGTATATTTAACCTGAATTACAGTTACACATATTTTTAATTTCATATAGCCAAACAATCTCTGTAAAACTGCTGAAGCTAAAGCAAAAGCATTTTAAACAAAGCTGACTCTTGTTATCTCAAACTACTGGTATCTCAAAGTACCCTCTTATATCAGAGCTCCAGATAAGAGGGGGTATCGAGGATAATTCAAAGATAATTTTTCATATTTCTCAACAAAAACATATGTTGTGACCCCTCATTAGAACCGTCTCGATGAGACGGTTCTAATCATAGGTCACAAAATATGTTTTTGTGGAGAAATATGAATCATTATCCCTAAATTATCTTTGTTACCCCTTCTTATCTGGAGCACTATTGTTTGGACACATTGCCTATTTTTGTTAACATTTCAAGTCCCAATATCTCATGGTACTGGTATCTCAAAGTAAATATTTTTGGGTCAAGAAAATTTACTTTGAGATATCAGTAGTTTGACATGAACTTTGACTTTGAGGTATCCAGAGCTGACAATATGCCTGTATCATCTGACACACCAAACTTCACTATCATGCATTATTACAACAAAAATCAAGTGTATGTAAGCATGCAAATTTTTCGTAAGTACCACATAAATTAATTTTATCTATTTATTATTACAATATTTATTAATTCATCAGATGGGGTTTTTCCCTTTCAAAACAACCTAAAAAAATTTGATCTGTCTTAACCCTTTGTTGACTGTAACGTTGGACTTGTCCATCCTTATCATTTGGATGAGTCCATTTCTAGTTTTAGGAGTTTCTAGTGGATGCTTTCACTTTCTATTTTGCGTAGAAATTTCTGTAACAAACAGTGTAAACCCTGATCAGATGCCGCATTCTGCGGCATCTGAACTGGGTCATCACAGTTTGCATGTGTCCCTAAAACGGGTTTCCCACCTGAAAAGGGTTTGAAGATAGATCAAGATTTTTGGGTATGGTCTGTTATAGCAGAATTACTGACTGAAGGTGTTCAGGGTCATTCTTCAAGAGGAAACCCCCATCTTATCAACTGAACGAATGCATGAACGCAGTACTTTTGGTCCACCTTCTGAAATAAGAGGGCCTCTCACAGATAAGCCCAAAATGATAATGCTTCTATGATTGCAATAAGGCTGGGTTTCTGGTGGGAACGGGAGACAAGCGGCAGATTGCTATGCCTCGCCTGTCTGATGCAAAGTTCACGCCGCCAACACTGCAGCCAGAAGATAATACCCATGTCATCCCCCTGCTAGTCATAGACAGAGCCTTAAACAAGAGGGAGTATTTGGTGATAATAAGAGATAATTTTTCTTAATTCTTGATAAAACCATATGTTGTGGCCCCTCATCTGAACCGTCTCAGCGAGACGGTTCAGATGAGGGGTCACAACATGTGGTTTCAATAAGAAATAAAGAAAATTATCCCTCATTTATCATCAAATACCCCTCTTATCTAGAGCCCTGCATAGGTGATGCAAAAATTGGCTAATCATATTCTTCTGTTATAAGAAAGGGTCATTTCTCTGCCAAAACAATCTACAACAAGGGCTTCGCAAGCGGCGCATAATACGCCCGTTTAAATGTCATAAAGGAGTTACAGAATGAACAAGACTGTTTACAAATGGATAGACAGACAGACAAACTATAATAAATGAATTCAACTATTCAACATTAGTATAGCGAGTCAAGGGAGATAAACTAAATATACTAGATATAGCATTCTTGGTTGTATTACACTCCCTTGGCATCACTACAATATTTTAAACAGCTGAAATAGGATATTTATGCAAGGGCAGGTAATTCAGTAAGTAAGACAGAGTTGTGGTTCTTGCTCAGGATACATTGCCTCATTATTATACACATTCCTACAAAGTTTCATTCTAATATTTCAAAAGTTTAAGGAGATATGGAGTGAATGAGAAACGCCTAAAAAGTACTAATCAAAGGGAGGTTACTCCAAAATTAAGAAAGGGGGAGCAACCATTCTTATGTGACACACTGTCTTGTGATCATGCACATTGTTATAAAGTTTCATCATGATATTCCAAATGGTTTCCAAGTTAAGGTATGCACAAGGTTAGTATACACAAAAATAGTCAGCAAGAACTAATGAAAGGGGTGTAACTCTAAAATGAAGAAGGGGAGAGCAGCCATTGTTGTACGCGACACATCATTGGGTCTTCATACACATTGCAATGAAGTTTCATAAAGTTATCCCAAACGGTTATCTAGTTATGGCGCGCACAAGACTTGCAGGGAAAAAATTAATCAAAGGGGCATAACTTGGAAACTAAGGAAAGGGGAGCAACCACTTCTGTACGCGACACGTTCCCCCAACCTAATATATATTCCTACCAAATATCATGAATATATCCCAAACGGTTAATGAGTTATGGCGCGCACAAGAATGTTTACGGACGGACGGACGGACGGACGGACGGACAGCGCCATGACATAATACGTCCGTTTTTTCAAAACGGGCGTATAAAAACTACATCAATCTTATAAGATGGGCTTTTGGGATTGTTTTGGGAGAGAAAAAACCCTTTCTGTAGGTGAAATACCCAAGACTGATTTACATGTCTATGGTAATTTGGAAGAGTAAAATCCTGTCTTATAACTAGATAAATACAGAATCTGCAAGTATACAAGGTTTTTGTGTCAAAGCAGTGGCTTTTCAAGCTGTTTTGGATTTGGGCAGGTGTATAATATAGAGTCATTCATTTTCATTTATTATCCTGCTAATATAAGCTTTTAATTTGATACAAGTTTTATTACCTTCTTTGTGAGTCCCTCCTATAACACAAAACCTCTATATTATGAAACAGAAATCAAAACATACAGACGTGCTATACCATTTGTAGGGTGCTACTGACATGCACATTTTCAGGATGAAAATATTGGGCCCAGGGGCCGTATTCATAAAACCACTTAAGTGGTTGCTATGCTGTTGCTAAGGCTAAATATCTATAAAGGAGATGCCCTACAACTATGAAATTTGCTCTGGAGGAACAGTCTTTGTAAGACTGTTCCTCTAGAGCAAATTTCATGGTTGTAGGGAATCTCCTTCAAAGAAATTTAGCCTTAGCAACACCATAGCAACCACTTAAGTCGTTTTATGAATACGGCCCCAGTTGTTCAAAGCATCATAAGCTTAATGAAGTCATTAGTCAGTGATTTAAGTCTTCTAGTATGGACAAAATTAAGAGGGCTTATATTTTTTTGCCAAAGAAACTGAGGAACTTCTGCACTGCAACTTGAGTTCCTCACAATTTTTTTTTCAAAGAAAGTGGCAGTGTTTTGGCATAAAATACAGCCAAACCTGCTTATGTGGTCAACTCTATTAAGGATCACCTGCCTTTAGCAGCCACTTTTTCTGGGTCCCTTGAACCAAAATACAGTGCAAATGAACCTGTATGAAGGCGTCACTTGTCTTAAGCAGCCAGTTTTTGGGCTTCCCAAGGGTGACCCCTTAAGACAGGTTTGACTGTACATTTAAAATTTTAATGTCAACTATAGGTAACTGACAACGTCTTTAGTTTTGGACAAATAGGCCCACGTATTTTAAGAAGTTCATTATTTCACCTCCAGATATATATGTTCAACTAAAGGGACTCAGTTAATGTTGCTAGCTCTGGGATATATGTATTTCATTTTAATTCATATAAAACATGAATGACCCCAGATATCTTAATCAGTCTTATGAAATTCTGCGGTAATATGGATTTTCCCTTCCAAAACAATACCAAAGATCTAGAGCCATCTTATCCAAAACAATCCCCAAAACCTATATCCATCTTAGATTTTTAGGATTGTTTTTGATAAGATGGATCTAGATCTTCGGGATTGTTTTTGAAAGGAAAAACCCCATCTATAACTGATGAAATATAGTGTATTAAGACAGGGGAAATCCTCATTTTATAGCCAAATAATTATGGTACTGCTAGCATGTCAAAATGACCACCTCTGCAAAGGGTGCAACACAAGCTTTAATGAGGGACTGTGATTGGACAACCTTGCTAATCTTGCGCTTCTCCTTAAGATACCACAAACTGACATGCAGAGTGTAAACATTACTAGCTGTATTTATTTGGCTATAAATGAGCCATGACACGACAAAACCAACAATGTGGTTGTGCGCCCAGCGCAGACTCAGATCAGCCTGGGCATCCACCCATTTTGATCAGACTCTTCATATAGTGCTCAAAGGGTAGCTAAAGGTCTAAGCTACCTCCATGCGGACAGCGAAGACTCTGATCAGACTGGGCAGATGCCCAGACTGATCTGAGTCTGCGCTGGGCGCACAACCACATTGTTGGTTTTGTTGTATTGCGACTCAAATATGTTTTCCCCTCTCTTGAATGACCCAAATTATCCAAATGAGTCTTACGAAATGCTGCTATGAGGTGGGTATCTATCATGCACCTGCTGCAAAATTCCACTGATAACAGGGGTATGATGACACAATGTGATATCATGTCACTGTAGAACTGCGCTTGCGTGAATGTAATCAGGTCATGCCTTTAGAAGCGATTTCTGAAGAGGATTGGCTGTGTACTGACGTCAACTGTGGCAACAGCTTTTGATTGGTTCAGAGCTCCAGATAAGAGGGGGTATTGAGGATAATTCAAAGATAATTTTTCTTATTTCTCAATGAAAACATATGTTGTGACCCTTCATTTTAACCGTCTCGACGAGACGGTTCTAATGATGGGTCACAAAATATGTTTTTGTGGAGAAATATGGATAATTATCCCAAAATTATCTGTTACCCCTTCTTATCTGGAGCACTGTTGGTTGAATGACGTCAGCAAGTTCGAACAAAACTGTGTTTGCTTTTCATTTGTTTGAGTCTCTTTAAACCTTAACCTTCTAATGGTGCATGATAAATAGAAAACCATGTAAGTGTCTTTTGAAACCAAGCCATGCCATTCCTACGCTGTTTCTGGTCTTGCCTGATAAACTTGATATCAAAAGACACTAACATGGCATTCTCTATTTCGCTTCCATAACATCCTGAAAATTAAGACTGATCCAGATTTTTGGCAGTTTAGGAAAGGAAAATCCTCTGTCCTGATATTAACTAAAGAATTATAGAAGTTAGCCTTTATGCACTGTGCGATTAACTTTTACAAAATTGCAGTGAATTCTTTTAGTAGACTTTCTTCCTAATAGGCTATGACAATGAAGTAAGCGCCCATTTCACAGAATTACATGACTGAAGAAACTGAATGTATTACAAGACCTGTCACCGGGACAGGACAGCTCGCCTGACAGCGCCTTGCCCATCACCTAAAAAACTTTCACGTAAAACTTTAACATTTTGCTGCCGCCGCCGCCGCTACCTCCGCTAACGCCAACGCCGATGCCCCTGGGGTAGTATAATAGCTCTTCCTGAACTTCGTTCAGGTGAGCTAAAAAGTTAAAGCATCATTAAAAAGCTGCTTATACTCACAAAAGATAACAAAGCTTTGCAAAGAAACTTAAAAGATCCAACAGTGTAGCTTTTGTAAACAAGCAAGCAAATATGAGCCACAACATGAAAAAAACAACAACAACAAAGTGGCATGTGAGCCCAGTGAAGACTCAGATAAGCCTAGGCAGCCACCTAATCTGATCAGAGTCTTCGCTGTCAGCATGGAGGTCGCTTAGACCCATAGCTACCGTTTAAGAGCAAGACTCTGATCAGACTGGACAGATGCCTAGACTGAGCTGAGTGTTTGCTGGGCACACATACCACTTTGATGGTTTTGTCATGTCACGGCCCATAGTACATAACCACTAAAATATGTGTGCTTAAAATAAATGCCTCCGCAGTGCCTATGATGTGCACTTATTATAGCAAAGATTCTAAAAAAAATATTTACTTTAACTACCCCGTAAATACCCTGTTTTCAATGAAGTAATGCATGCAAGAGTTTTGTTCTTTTATTATAGGTTTTACAGCCCTGCCAAGAATATTTCATTTATGTGGAGCCGATCTTTTAGCAGAGATGGTCTAAAGTAAGCAGAACTTGCCTGTCTCACATGCGTGCAATGTGAAGATTAACAAGCCAGACAGTGAAGGCCCTGATAAGGAGCGGTCTGGCCTGGGTCTGCATTGTTTGCTCACACCTATCTATCCCAATACCTTGAACTTTCATGGTAAAATGCAATGTGTGCCAAATCAGCCAAAATTTACAATTTCGGCTCACACGGATATTCACCGAAAATTCTAAAATTACGAGACCTGAAATAACTATGGACAATTTGAAATTGTTTTGAGTTCCGGTCTGGTAGACCAATTACCTGGGTACAATGCTACTACTGTTACCTGAATTTATGCTTATTATTATGTAATGTATAAATATTCTATTTCAATAGAATTCCAAGCAAACAAGGCACAGTGTGTGGTTGTCTTGTATAGTCCGTTTGCTCCCAAGTGCAAACGGGGTTTTGCTTATTTTCTCGAAAACGATGAAAGTTCCATCAAATGTTCCAATGTCGTAATGATTCCTATAACTATACATAACAGAATACGGAAAGTCCAAATTTTTGGATGCTTTTGTAAAATATTTTCCTTTGACCTTAATGCAAAAACCGAGCAGCTTCACTAAAGGGCGTTGTATGCTTGTTAGAACAGCCAAAATATTGTTGATAGGCAATAGCGTAAACTCATTGTTTACTACAAGTGTGGGCGTATATGAATGAAATAGTAAAATGTATTCACCTGTCCGCAAGCGTAATGCATGGTATCACTAGTCAGGTGATACTATGTTGTAAATAAATATTGAACTATTATATTATTTTGCAAGTAAAAATTGTATGTTTTAAAGTTTGATAATATATGGGTGAAACAAAAAGTAGAAGAAATGGATTTAGAATAAAATTTCGTTTAATTATGCAAATTTTGTTCTAGGGATAGCATACATTGGTCACATGCTCTAACACGTAAAACTAAACGGGAATTCAAACAGCCAACTTTTACTCCCTTGTAATTAAGAGGTGAAAATGACATAATTTAGGTCCTGTTTTTGTATAGGAACTTTTTTATGCAAAACCTCACATTTCTGCAAAATTATGATTTTGTTATGTATAGGATGAAAATTAAAAATGAGCGATTCGAAAATCTTTTACCTCTCACCAATTTTGAGAAAGTATTGGGGATGCCGTTTGCATTTGGGAGCAAACGGACTATATGAATTGCAATCATATATAGCACAACTTTTTTAGAACATTATAACAAAGATTTTCACATTTTTGTACCTTTCCCATTAGCACAGGTGTACAATTAACAGATACCTTACTAATTATTTGATATAAACATGTACTTTTTAACTGTGGGCATACCCATGGGCAATAGGGACTCGGATACCCAGGTATAAAATCTCTACCCGTCCCAGCCCTAGCAGTGACCATTAGATGATCCATTCAATAAGATCGCTTTTTGCTTAGGGAACAAACTTAACAATAACAAGTACCGTATTCATTCAGTTTCAAGACCGTATTTTTTCCGTTACAAAACTTTCTCAAAGCTCTACATCTGTCTTGTCTTGTAAGATGGATCTAGATCTTTGAGATAGTTTTGGGAGACAGACCTAGATATTTAAGAAGGTTTTGGAAGAGAAAAAAAAAACAACAACAACATTTTATAGCTAAATTATACAAGAATGATTAACATATTTGCTGTACTACAATGGAATAAATATGGTAGAAAGAAAAGGTACTGGACAGGTCCAGTGCTCCAGATGGTAAGGGGTAATAGGGATAATTTAGGGAGGGATAATTTGCATATTTCTCCATAAAAACATATTTGTGATCCCTCATTAGAATAATAAGGGGTCACAACATATGTTTTCGTTGAGAAATAAGAAAAATTACCTTTGAATTATCATGATTTTCCCCTCGGCCCCTCTTATCTGGAGCTCTGACTGGCTCATGCTCCTTTTAGTGCATATGATGCAAAGCAAATGATTTAAGCATATCGTACAACAAACATACTTCTTACCGTTCTTTGCATATCAGCCTGCAACAGAAAAGTAAATTGACAGCTACCAGAGCCTTAGATAAGAGGGAGTATTTGGTGATGATAAAGCATATGTTGTGACCCCTCATCTGAACCGTCTCGTCGAGACGGTTCAGATGAGGGGTCACAACATATGGTTTCAATGAGAAATAAAGAAAATTATCCCTCAGTTATCATCAAATACCCCTCTTATCTAGAGCTCTGAGCTACCAATATTTTGTTGTATCGGTTTTTCAATCTTGACAAGAATTCTACAGAATGCGATGTCCTACATGTCTATGCATTGTCACAAAATAAACCAAACAAGGAAACTTGAGGCAAATTTATTCTGCTAACGGCGACAAAGATTCAATTTGACAATTACAACGGATAATGATACAAGAACCTCCTGATTTTATCAAATTTTACATCTCAAATTTCCATTACGCCATATTTTGAAGTATTTAAAAGCCGAGTTTTCTTAAATCATCATGCTGTAATAGCTTGAAGTAAGTATAATTTCATCAATGTCTTAATTATTTTCATCAGATATTCTGTGTAGCACAGCTTAATGTCTGAAAAGTGATTCACTTTTCCACTGCATCATTAAAATGATCCTTAGGAATTACTACCATGCCTGTGAAGGCTTAGGTAGTATTATCTTTTCTAAGGGCTAGGGCTAGGGACTAGCTTCCCTGATTCACAGGTCCTGGTGAATGATTGTCCTTGGACGTATCAACAGTAAACAATTCTGATTCTGACCTGTAAATATGCTAATAGGGTAGCACAGCAAAAAAGTCATTGTGTGACGCATGGACAGATAGAAAGGGGTCCATAGAAATACCGAAACACACCTGTAATTACTGGAACACACTATAAATATAGCTTTTTTCCTTTTTCCTTTACTTGTGTGTGGTTTTAGGACAGGAATATCATTGTTTGTCATTATTTAATGAATAATATTTTAGGTTTTTAATTTGGTAGATAAGTAACAGAAAAAACTGCAACAAAAAACATCAACAACAAAAAAAACACAACCCCCCCCCCCCACCAAAAAAAAAACAACAACAGGGGTTACTAGTTAAAAGGAAGACACAGAGAGTGAATATATAGCAAAATTGAGTCTTTTCAGATGTTAATAAAAAAAGCTTTTTGTTGGGTCAGGAATTATAATTATTTAATTATTCAAGGCATCATGGAAGTAAAATGTAGTTGTGTTGAACACGTTTTATGATCCTTGATATTGAAATGGTTTGTAGGACAAACTCAACAAGTAGCGTCCCACTGGCCACACAATATTGAATCATTATAACAAAATAGGGCTCAAATAATTATTTTCTCCAAATACGCACTTCATTTCAAATCCCAAAAATACAATATCTATTAGGCATCTGTTTTGGGTCTACATTGCTTATCGCAGAATTATTTAAAGATGGATACTTTTTAATAAATGTAATTGTCTGTCTCTACAGATTATAACGAGGTGAAGCAATTAGCGGGCGATCAAATAAGACACATCGGCAGTGTTTTTCGCAGTTTTTGTACATGTACATGGAATCAGGACAACTCGCCCCAAAGACAACTCGCCCCAAGACAACTCATCCCACAAAAATTTTGCCCCAAGACAACTCGCCCCACTTTCAAGTGAAAACTCGCCCCACTTTCAGAAGACAACTCGCCCCACATTCTCAGACACTCATCTTACTAGAATATCTACGTTCTTGCCCCAGATCCTGAACACAGCTTATCCAAGGATACTGCAATTGGTCATTGAGAGATGTTTCGAGCAAATGTAAACTTTCTTGCTTACACACACAAAAAGATCCTTGTCAGGACCAACAACTACCATGATAGATAGGTAGATAGATAGATAGATAGATAGATAGATAGATCGATAGATAGATGTAGCCTCCCAAACTCATACTTTTTACTGTTCATTGTTGATACTTGATCGCTTTTATGTTGATAATTACACTGTTATTTGAAACTTAATTGTTATCAAACTGTGGCTGTGAGGCATGCTACAGACGTTCATTAATGCTTATTAGCAATCGTTGTCCCCTTTAGTGCCTAGCGGGACAGGGTTTTGACAGATTTATGAGGTAGGGCAAGCTGTCTTTTGAACTTATGGCAGAATTCTTTATCTATCTCTCGATACTGAAGACGATCATTTTCTGATCATTACTCCAGGTAATTAGAAGGGCGAGTGGTCTCAGAATGTTAGGCGAGTAGTCTTGGGGCGAGTTGTCTTTGGGGCGAGTTGTCTCAGAATGTGGGGCGAGTTGTCTTGGGGCGAGATTTTTGTGGGGCGAGTTGTCTTGGGGCGAGTTGTCTTAGGGGCGAGTTGTCCGTAATTCCATGTACATCAGTCAAAATAATGCCGAAATGACTGACTTACATTATAATTTTCCCTAGCAAGATGGCGACTTTATTATAGTTTTATTGCTGGATTAACTATAATGTTAAATGGGTAAAATTATTTAATACATAGTATTGAAAACTTACTGCCGTACCCGGAGCCAATCCTCATAGGACTGTCTCCAGGTACGGTTCCGTACCTGGAGACCCAGAGTCTCGGGTTACGGTTCCGTACCTGGAGACCCAGGGTCTAGGGATACGGTACCGTACCCGGAGACACTTCCTTCCGGTAATTACAGGTTCCGGTGTTTTGGTGCGTTCCAGTATCTCTATAGAAAGGATATTTTGCAATATCATCTCATGATAAACGTAATTTAAGCATCCATATACAATTAAAAACAATTTTTAGTGAACCTGACTGCGGAGTCGACTTAGCCTGTAGGAACTCTTTCTGACAAGGCTGTCACTGTCAGTCTGATTGTTAGCTGGGTAAGATTATTTCTAGTGAATTGACAGTAAAATGTTTATGAAAAAATACCATTTTGAATAACTTCAAGTATCCTAGAGTCAATCAATGCCAACTGTTTTGATTGTCAAAATGACCTTGTCAGGTAACCGAGATTTCTGCAAACGAGGGTTCGAATGCACTTTTGACCGAATCAAGGTCGAACTCTGGAAGAATAATTGGCCCATGAATGCATTTGGGTCATGACGCATGTTATTTTCAGCACATTTATTTCTCGTTTGGAGACTGCACAAGCTTACCATTTTTGCAAATTCTCTATAATTTCTAAAATGAGCGTAGAAATTTCGACCCAACAACAACTTGGTTCGCATTGGTAATTATTGTTGCCCGGCTTAGAGAAACCAGTGAAAAAGTGGGTAACACCCAGCACCCGCCTCACGGTTATAGGAGACAGCGAAACACCGGAAACACTTGGATTCACCGCGCGAGCGCGCGCGCACACAGACACGCAAACACACACATAGGAGCCCCGGTAGCTGGAGCGTTGGACGGTTCTCAATATTGGGGGGGGGGGGTGCAAACCTTACTTAGACAAAATTATTTGAGAGGAGGGGGGAGAGAGGGGCTGGGGGCTACCCCCGGTCTCCTTTTTCTACGCGTATGAGTATTGTGATGTGGTGTGAAATGCACATGGTGTGAGAAGTTAAAGGCAAATATAGTGCAGAATAAAAGAATTATAGTGAGGTGAAGAAAGATGAAAGTATAGTGTTAGGTAGATGGAGCTAAAAGCAGGTTATCTATCTATCTATCTATCTATCTATCTACATCTATCTATCTATCTATCTATCTATCTATCTATCTATCTATCTATCTATCTATCTATCTATCTTGTGTCACCCAATGAGTGATATAAGTGAGATCTGAAAGTATAGTAGTGAGATTAGAAAACAAAGATAAAAATGTTGGCAATGTTAATTGAGTTTGTGTGTGACGGCTGGGGAATCAGGACAACTCGCCCCAAAGACAACTCGCCCCAAGACAACTCGCCCCACAAAAATCTCGCCCCAAGACAACTCGCCCCACTTTCAGAAGACAACTCGCCCCACATTCTCAGACTCTCACCTTACTTGAATATCTACGTTCTTGTCCCAGATCCAGAAAAGATGTCACCCCAATTTTGTATACTTCGTCCTGAAATTAAACTTGGACACTGGGAAGTCGACCTGTCACTTGAGCCTATGAATAGGCTTATTTCTATACAGAGAGCTATGCTGAGTAGTACAAGTTGTTCCGTCATAGGGAACAGTAGATGTCTCCAGCCGTTCATTGTTTGAAAATGACTTGATCGTTTTTATGTTGATAATTATAGTCCGTTTGCTCCCAAATGCAAACGGCATCCCCGATATTTTCTCAAAATTGGTGAGAGGTAAAAGATTTTCGAAATGCTCATTCTTAATTTTCATCCTGTACATAACAAAATCATAATTTTGCATAATTGTGAGGTTTTGCATAAAAAAGTTTCTATACAAAAACAGGACCTAATATATGTCATTTTCACCTCTTAATTACAAGGGAGTAAAAGTTGGCTGTTGGAATTCCCGTTTAGTTTTACGTGTTAGAGCATGTGACCAATGTATGCTATCCCTAGAACAAAATTTGCATAATTAATTGAAATTTTGTTTTATTCCCATTTTTTCGACTTTTTGTTTCACCAATATATTATCATATTTTAAAACATACAATTTTTACTCGCAAAATAATCTAATAGTTCAATATTTATTTACAACATAGTATCACCTGACCAGTGATACCATGCGTTAGGCGTGTGGACAGGTGAATACATTTTACTATTTCATTCATATACGCCCACAGCTGTAGTAAACGCTGAGTTTACGCTATTGCCTATCAAAAATATTTTGGCTGTTCTAACAAGCATACGACGCCCTTTAGTGAAACTGCTCAGTTTTTGCATTAAGCTCAATGGAAAATATTTTACAAAAGCATCCAAAAATTTGGACTTTCCGTATTCTGTTATGTATAGTTATAGGAAACATTAGGACATTGGAACATTTGATGGAACTTTCATCGTTTTCAAGAAAATAAGCAAAACCTCGTTTGCACTTGGGAGCAAACGGACTATAATTGTTATCAAACTGTGGCTGTGAGGCATGCTACAAATATTCATTAATGCTTATTAGTATTTGTTGTCCCTTTAAGCGCCTAACGGGACAGGGTTTTAACATATTTACGAGGTAGGGCAAGTTGTCTTTGAGGCGAGTTGTCTCAGAATGTGGGGCGAGTTGTCACCTGAAGGTGGGGCGAGTTGTCTTGGGGCGAGATATTTTGTGGGGCGAGTTGTCTTGGGGCGAGTTGTCTTTGGGGCGAGTTGTCCGTAATTCACGGCTGGTACTCGGACAAAACGGACCATGGACAAAACGGACCGGACAAAACTGACCACGGTTAGGACAAAACGGACCACGTTTCAGGACAAAACGGACCACGTTTAAGGACAAAACGGACCATGTTTCAGGACCCATATATGGGACACAACGACACAACGGACCACGTTTTAGGGCCAGATGGACCACGCTAGAAGACAACCCAGACCACTAATTGGCACCGATTAAAAGATCAAAGAGTATATAATTTCCAAAGAGAGTCTTAAATGATCTCAATTACTTGACTCCAGTCCATGATCCCAACTATCTTTGATTGTCGCAACTATCTGACCCCAGCTCCTGACTTTAATCAAAAATAGTTACCAAAAATAATTATTAAAAATTGAGTTGTGTTTAGATAATTATGACTTATAAAGGCATTTCATCTGTGTAAAACCATACAAGCAAGAAAACATATTTTATTCAGCAAGATAACAAACACACAATAGAAGATAGTACAAAAATATACATTTAAAACTGGATCAATAGGTAAGGATTTTTTTATCTTATAACCATGCAAGTTGTTTTGTTAGTGTTGCAACTAAAATGAAACATGCTTTCTCAAGGTTAACGGAAGGTCTTTAATGCAATTTCAATTAAAATGTTTTAATGTATAAGATGGTTTGGTATGTCTAAAACATGGTCCGTTATGTCCCTAAGCGTGCTCCGTTTTGTCCCGAACGTGGTCCGTTTCGTCCTGAACGTGGTCCGTCTTGTCCTGAACAAGGTCCGTTTTGTCGTAAGCATGGTCCGTTTTGTCCGTGGTCCGTTGTGTCCATAATTCTAACGGGTTTATATCTCAGGGCGCTCAAAATATACTATTCACAAAAAGTAGGGATATTAAGCTATGAAAATTTGTAGCATCTACAACAAATGCGATATCCATATAAAACGGTAAGGGTCGATAAGATAAATATCCGTTAAGACAATTTCCAAGGACGTTTGGACAATATGTCCTGTCACGTGATCTGCACACAATTTGTTTCAAACACGGGTCAAGACTAAAATGTGGTAAATTCGAACAAAAATTCGTTCAAATTCTTCAATTAAGCTACTATTTTAATGACTTTTTAAGTTTTGTATGCTAAAAGAATTTTTCTTCTTCAAAACTATAATGTTAAAGACAGGGATGGGACTATATAAGGAGGATTAACTTCCACAGTGTCATTCTGTCTCTTGATCTCATAGTGTCAACACCTCCAGTTAGCCAATAAAATCATCAGAACTGTTAATTCTGGTCCACTGATTGGTTGACTAAATTTTCACACCTTTACCTATACAGGTAACATTGTTATGTGCTGGGAACCAGACCCCCCCCCCCCCCCCCCCCGGCAGAGAAGTCCTGTCTTTAAGAAGAAAACCAGAAAACAAAAATCGTACAGGTACATCGAGTCACCGAAAAATTTAGACGGTTATGGCATGCACTCTTTATTTTGATAAAACAGTGCGTAAAACCAATTTTCACTTGTTAAATGAGTCATGGCGAGTATTTCTGTATAAATTTTGTAATCTAAAAAGGGTCTTTTGCCATACCAGATTCGCATGAAATTTGGCTGTCAACCCCAATTGCATGCAGATCACGTGACAGGATATACCATCCAAAAATGTTATGCAAAATGTCTTATCGAATATTTATTTGTCTGATGGACACTTGTCGTTTCAGATGGATTTTATATTTTCTTAATATCCCCTACATTTTGTAAGCAGAAAATGACGGAACGAGTATGGCTAGTAGGCCGTAAATGATTTTAAAAAGCATTATAAGGCGGGCTTCATAACGTCTATTTCCTAGAGACCGCCATCCAGGGTTGCTCATCATCTCTGTAACACTACTATAGGTAGAGTAGTCATTTGTCACCATCTGGCTGCCCTTTTTTGAACCATTTCATTTTTATCTTTGTATTCTTTCGTGTAAGGGCTCCAGACTGCTGACTCATTTTCAACCTGAGGGCAAACAAAAGAGTTTTAAGCCAGTGTTCTGACGCCTTTAATTTTTGTTTGCACATTTCGTTTAATGGCTCTATTTACACTGGCTATAATTTTATTAATATGGGTGCTCCCGCTCAGGTCCTTGCTGATGTTCACGCCCAAATGCTTCGCCGTTTCAACGGACTCCAGTTCCTGGCTATGTATAAAATATCTAGACATAACAAGTCTTCCAAATCGGGTAATATGGAATACCTGACATTTGCTAGGACTGAACTCCATGTTCCAGGTTCGTTCCCAACGCTGTAGAGAATCTAAATCAGACTAGAGAACCTGACTATCCTGCAAGCTAGAAACTGCAAAGTAAACGGCAATGTCATCAGCAAATACAGTCCAACCTGTATTAACCAAGCACATAAGGGAAAATCAAAATATGCTTAACTTAATGTTTCAAACCACTGCAGAAGCAGAGGGTGAGGTTTGGGCCCAGCAAAACATGTTTAAGCCCCCAGTAACATTTTGCTGACCGTTCCAAAGCGGTACTTGTGTTGCGGTTCCTTGATGTTATATTGTGCTGTGTCCGCTTGTCTATGGTCTCTGGCGGTTGGGGCACCCGTATTGCTGCCCAATCTGCCTTCTGTTTTGTTTTGTTTTGTTACTAAAATAAAAAAAAGTAAAAATAGATGTTGATGCAATTATTGGGGTAGCTGAATGACCATCTGTTTGGGAAAGAGCTGCTCATTCGGTTTACTGTGCGTGTCTTGCGTAAACTCGTGTCATTTTCTGTGTATATGTGCTTCTTTCCCTATTGGTTTTGAGAGCGGAATGTGGGATTTGATTGTTAATTCCTGATCATTGCCCATCTTTTTACTTTGCTAAACAGGTACATTTCAATGTATTTATCTTTCTCGGGAAATTAATACATGCTTGCTCATTACAGGTTTGGGCTTAATAGAGGTGGTCACTAAGACAGGTTTTACAGGAATCTGACTTGCGATTGAATATTTTCAGGCAGGTCATTTCTTAACATCAGAAAGAGAAGCGGGCCCAGAACAGGCCGATTTAAAATTAGCAAAAATATGTGCAGACACGATCTTCCCCATACAAAGGTAGAGGCAACTAACTCCGGGATGGAAAATCAGATCTGGCTAAATTTCGAACTTGTCTGAGTTCTTGTTGCAGTCCTCGTTCCCTGTAAGTCTGAAAATGATCCGATCAAAATAGCGGAAAAAACTAAACTGGAGACATCATTTTTCCCCATTCTAAGCCAATAGGAGCTATTGAGTCCTTTTCATACTGTCTGTTAGCATGTTATAATAAGATTGCTATATGTATGTGCACACATATGTACAGTATATTGAATAAAATACTGTTTACACTAATGGGAGCTATTGGTTGCCATGGTAACCAGAGTTTCAATCAGACATGCCCCAAAATCTAATGCAGCCTTCCCCCTTGCCCAATATGGCTACACATGAAATTTAATCAAGATTGGCCTAGTACACTGGCCTAGTAGCTTTAGAGATATACTTGTTTGAAAATGTTGACAGATGTACGGACGACGGGGCCCGCCTATCCTATAAGCTCCCCTGGAGCCGCTGGCTAGCTAAATATCAAATTAAAACTAAGATAAAACAGACATGAAGTCTCACAGAAATAGTAACACTGAAATTCCGGAGCAGAAGAAACCCTACAGTTAGACCACGATGGGCTCGACTCAAGAGAACCCGGAATGGGTGTCATGCGCCAACCGTCTATGCTCCTATAAAGTTAGATTTAGGTTGGGCTACCACGAAGTGCATTTTTGTTATGCATGAACTAGTTTCAGTTTCTGTTTCGGCTCCATCGGTTTCAATTGTTTACAAGAACTAGTTTCAACTGCTGCACAAAATGCACAGTTTTGTTTTTCAGTTTCAGTATGACATCGTTCACGGTCTGATCTAAAGCATGGAAGGCATTTTGTACAATTTCATCACATTCAGTTAGACATGGCTGGTTGGTATTTTTAAATTAATCAATTTTCTTGACTTTATCTATGAAATCAGAAAACTATCCCTCTATAATTTAAGCCCGTTACTAATTCGACTGTAGGCATTTAATGCCAAACCTGACTTAAACAGCCAAAGGATCCTAGCTCATTTGAATAATCTATGATAAGCATGAGTGTTCAATGCTTTGTACCTAGGTTCAAGGCCATTGGTCTTTCCGTTCTCAGAAGATTTTTGGCACCCATGTTTGTCAATCCAGGGATCCAGTTCCCGCCAGCAAAAGTTTTCTCCCTGGACTCATGGAGGCTCCATATACAATTTGGCTTCCATCGGCTCTGCAGTTTCAGATGAGCTGTTTGAAAGTGCTTACGACGGATGACGGATGGATGCATACCTGATTAATTTACTTTTTTAAAATTCACTTAAAAATGCTAAAACAACAACTTTTATTCGAAACTTCTTAAAAGTATAGTCTTTTATTTAGTCAAAATGTTCCAGTCAAAACAAACAAGTGAAAATAAAATAATAAAATAAAATAAAATACGGACGTATAAAGTAATTGGCATCTAATTAGGACCTTCATTGATATGTAAATTTGTAGGTCAAACAATGAAAACAAATCTCATCTGAAGTAAGTCACTTTATCATAGAGTCTTCACAAGACGTACACTAGGTCAGTAGCTAGGCGTACAGTAGTTCAGTTGCCCGTGGACATGGTTTTGAAAAACTGAGCCTTTTAGTAAAGATATCATAAACTAGAAGGTTGTCCAGGGACAACTTGTTGAGCCCGCTGTTTGCTATAGTGACCTATAATTATGTCAAAGCTAAGTTATTATTTCACTCTAGAAAAGAAGCCAAACAACATAATGTTTAGATAGCATATTTCTTTCTTTCACATTTTCACGAAGGATAATAGGTAGACGTGATGATCTAGACAAGCTCTATTCATGAAAATTATATTATCTGACCTTCAAGTGTGACCTTGACCTTGGACAGAGCATAACAAATACTTCACTTGACACTTCCACTCATCAAGAAGAACAATTGTGCAAAATTATTTTGAAATCCATGAGTAAATGTAGAATAATGGCTGGGACAAGCTCAACTTATGAAGATTTTATCATTTGACCTTCAAGTGCGACATTGACCTTCCTAAACAAATATTTCAAATGACACTTCTACTCATCAAGGAGAACAATCGTACAAAACTATTTT
This sequence comes from Ctena decussata, assembly GCA_963989385.1. Lineage (NCBI taxonomy): Eukaryota > Metazoa > Mollusca > Bivalvia > Lucinida > Lucinidae > Ctena > Ctena decussata. Next base: position 83,043,756 of record OZ022504.1, on the reverse strand, counting down.
GAAATCCATGCATAAATGTAAAGGTAATGGCTCAGACAAGCTAAATTTATGACCATTCTATCATTTGACCTTTAAAAGTGACCTTGACCTGGGCCTACCTGAACAAATGTTTCAAATAGCACTTCTACTCATCAAGGAGAAAATTCTGTCAAATTATTTTGAAATCCATGTATAAATGTAAAAGTAATGGCTCGGACAAGCTCAATTTATGGCCATTTTATCATTTGACCTTCAAGTGTGACCTCGACCTTGGACCTACCTGAATAAATGTTTCAAATGGCATTTCTACTCATTAAGGAGAACAATTGTGCCAAATTATTTTGAAATCCATGCATAAATGTAGAAGTAATGGCTTGGCCATGCTCAATTTATGGCCATTATATCATTTGACCTTCAAGTGTGACCTTGACCTTGGACTTACCTGATAAAATGTTTCAAATGGCACTTTTACTCATTAAGGAGAACAATTGTGCCAAATTATTTTGAAATCCATCTGCAAATGCAGAAGTTATGGCCCGGACAAATCCGATCCGGACGGACGCACTAACGCACGCACACTCATACACGCACAACACCGAACTGAAGTTGTAACAACTGTCTCGCTCACCGCAAGCGGGCTCGACAAAAATTTAAAAAATAATAATAATAAAAAAAACAATGGAATGAGTTATCAATCTACAGTGTATTTGTTCTGATAATAAAATGATAGCTGGGTTTCGCACAACTAAAGCTCGTGTTGTAGTAGTAGGAGTATCATTTATTTTTGTCTCGCCAGTGTATACTATAAAACATATCACACATATTAAAACACAAATACCTATACAATATTCATTCTAAAAAATTGTAAGAGACAATAAAACTGCATTTAAAAAATACAGTAAAACTGCAGTTTAAAACAACATTTGGAGCCCTGTCATAAGAAAACCTGCAAACCCCAGGGGTTGGTCTTGTAAAACCCAAACCTCAGGCCCGGTCCCGCAGGATCCAAACCAACCTGACCGTCACGCCAGGCAGACTGATGAGACCCTGGTTCTTGGGGGTGTGTTTAACCACCTAGACAAGGAACAATGAACAAAGTTGGCTGCGAAAATCAGATTGCACACCATGGTGCAAGCTAATAAGCGCAGCCCCTGTTAGCATGGCATGAACAGGTCTTCTCAAGACAAGGCTCAAAATCTATTATGTACATAAAACACAGATAAATCACTTACAAACTACAACGCCATCAAAATCATTTATATGTGTGCATGGTCCCGATGCGGGTCACAACCAGCCAAGAGAAACTAAACCCAAAATTACCCCCAAATACCACTCCCATCCAGAGCACTGTGGTACTAAACAATAAAAGAAAATATGTAGACACCTCGACAAAAGTTTAGCATAGTTCAGTTTCACGGTGGCTCTGTAACATCCTGCAGAACAATTGCAAAATTAAAAAAAACAACATATGATTTATTGACCTTGAAAGACAGTATTCGAAGGCATATGCCTGTAGACATTTTAATCCACACATATCATTTTTAAGAATTTTGGCGTGTGTAATTGTAATGCATTTTTCTAGTATAACGCTATTTTGAATTTTAATTTTCTGCATACAAATCGTGCTACGTCAGATTAGAAACTATGTAACTGATGTTTCACAAAAAAAGTTTGAAGTTCCATTATCAAAGACTACCAAATTTTCGTAAGACAAAATGATTAGAGCCTATATATAGGAAAATTGCAGTATCGGTCATTTTCGAAACAAGCTTTGACAAGGTTGCCTCTTATGTCCGAAATTGCAATGACACGACTACATTTTAAAAAGCACATTACAAGTTAATAGTTTACCTATAGTATAGACTATGTTATTTTGGTGAAGTTGAAGCTAAACTTGGTGATGTTTTGGATGTTTTGAAAAAGGTCGCAAATTGTCATTGAAATACGGTTGTCTTTCATTATTTGCACTGTGTATCCAATGAACTGCTGAGTGCCGAAATTGCAGTTCCTCGGCATCTTATGTTAATTTTATGACATGGGATAGGACCAAAGATGACAAATTTTTTGATCTATCAGAAGTACTATGTATCAGTTATATCTACTGCTTAGTTCAACATAAATTACGCTAACTTTTGGCGAGGAGTATATTAAGCTGGTCGGAATAAAATTTCTGTTACGACAATGAGTTTATCATTGTGGAGGGCAATAAAGTAAACTTACATCTTTATTAGTTCTACTTGAACTGGATCAATATAAATGACAGTAGAAGCCGGACAAAAACTCTAAGCATAATGATTTCAGACTACTAGTTATAAGTGAACATTTGTTCCCAAAAATATCCCGAGGGTTCAGTGAGTTCAGCTACTGTGATGTACCTTATTTGCAAAGCAACCAAGAATGGGTTGAATTCCTCCATGTTTGGTTTTGTGTTAAATGTGAATGGTAGACCTTCGAACTGGATAGGCCAGAGTTAAAAGCAGTGCAGTACTTTGAACAAAAGCTGTCCGATAGAATATATTTATTATAAAAAATCTATTATACTTACATTCAGGGGTGCCAGCCCAGAAAAGTTCACCAGTACATATAGGTGAGAATCATTCTCGTCTGTCGGTGACAATCCTACCTCGATGAAGTTCTGGTTGTAAATGGTGAAACGACTGAAAACTTCCTCATATCGTAACAATTCTGAAGATTGGGACACCTAAAATATGCACATGGAATGGAAAACAGAGTATACCCTGATTAGATCTGCGCCTGCACAGTCTGCCCCCAAAACTTACCATGTCGGCATATAGCGTTAATTCAACGTTGCATAAACGTTAATTCAAAGTTGGATAGTTGAATCAACGTTTATTAAACGTTGAATCAACGTTGTGTGTTCGCTGGGTTAGTATGTTTACGGTTGCTTTGACATGCACGGCCTCCTTCTTTAGAACTGAACACAAAATTATGCAATTTTCTCATTCCAATATAAATACATGTGAAATGAACATGGGGTTGCGCATGCGCGTGTCAACAAGTCAAGCTTTTAGAGAAGAGCTCAAGAACTCGTGTTTTCCTCTCTCCTATCGCCTTTCTCGGCAAATTTATTAATGGAATTCATTGTCTAATACGTCCATTTATCTGCACGTGCTACAAATTTTAATGATTGAGGTATACGAACGAAGTCAGATGGGATTTCATTTTTGCCTCCAATCTGTGTTCACTCAAGCAATTACCCATCATGCATCAGATGTAAACAAGCGCCAGTTTTGACAGTTAAACTATATAGAAAATGTGTTTGTAAAACACAATGCCCCAAACTATATACCTGACCTTAACAAGGTCAATGAAACGAAACAAAAATACAGGTCTGCTAACATTTTATGTTCTACCTATCTATCAAATATCAAGGCGAAAGCAGTTATGATTCTTAAGTATTGGATCAACCCTAAGATATTACGTACAGACAAGAAAATGGATATAACTCTGTCAATAATGAATTCAACATAACTTTACCATCATTAGAATGACTGACATATCAAATGCTACTAGTATACCAAAAAATGAAAGGTCTAGGTCAAACAGTTCAAAGTTTAAAGAAATGCCGAAAAATAATAAAGGAGCATAATTCAATCAAACAGTTACAAAGCTGGCTAAAAAGTTAATCAGTTGATATGCACCTTATGCCCTACCTGACAATATCTGGTGATGAAACCAGAGAAAAGCATACTTCAATTTCTTAATTTAATTGGGCTGTCGATTCAATGACTGATTACTATCAAAAAAGGGTCCAAGTTATATAAAAGATGTTGATCTAGAATAAGAGTCTAATACAATCTAAAATTTCAGATTTCTCAGAATATATCCTTTGATCTCAAAGGACGAAAATAAAATATGATCTGCACGGTGGATGATGTTCGGGGAGACGGTTTACGGCCGCCACACGGCACAACACAAGCTGCAGTGAAGTAAAGTAAAGATCTTGAAGAGTTCCTTTAAGAGCAAAGAACAAATTCAGAAGTAGGAACATGGGCCAGACTACGTAGTTTCGGCTAATAAAGTCTCATCAGTGACCCTGACAATATCTGGTGATGAAACCAGAGAAAAGCATACTGCAAACTCTTGATTTTAATTGGGCTGTCGATTCAAGGACTAATAAGCATCAAGAAAGGATCCAAATTATATAAAAGACGCTGATCTAGAATAAGAGTCTAATACAATCTACAATTTCAGATTTCTCAGAATATATCCTTTGATCTCAAAGGACGAAAATAAAATATGATCTGCACGGTGGATGATGTTCGGGGAGACGGTTTACGGCCGCCTCGCGGCACAGCACCAGCTGCATAACTTGATTATCATCAAGATGATCAATACATCAAATACTATTAGTTTACCAAAATCAGGTCCGTTCAGGAAAAGACTATCCATTATATGATGCAGCGCTCTTGACTAGCTGTTACACTCAACATGCTCTTCGTCCAGCAATCGATTCTGAAACAAATCACAAAAGGTATTTCATAAAAAGTCCTTTTATAAATAAAGGAATTAAATTTATTTACTTACATAGTACCTTTAAGGATAGGTCCGTCACTTCATCTATACCTACATATAAATTTCTAAAATTGTGAACCACCAATAAACCCATTCGAAACACTGTATTTAATTTCAATCAACTTGTTTCAGATCTTGACATTAAGGTTAACATCCCTGAGTCATGAGATTGTAAAGATTCTAAATTTATTTATCCGGCAGCTGGTCATGTTATAACTGGAAATTTATAAATCATTTCAGATTCAAGTTTTCATTACATAGTTTCTAAGGGTCCTAAATACAGATTTCCTTCCCGCATTGATTAAAAAAAAATATAGTGAAGAAATAGCCTCGGCATTAAATGAGTTAGGTGATCGATGGTGTAAACAAGAGTATGTTAAGCCTCATGCCTTAAAGGCATGGAAAGCATAAGCATCTTCAATACAGTAGATAAACGTATAAAATTTTATTCGCAAAACATTCACCTTTTACCCCCTAAACCAAAATCTACGTTTCGACTTCTACAGCGAAGTATCCAAGAATTTCATAGAAAGTATGTTTTGGTTCCAGCAGACAAGACCGCAAACAACGTTGTTGTTGTTTGACGGCTACATTACATTAACACTTTAAACCCGGAACTTGGCGGTACAAGGGCCTATAGAGAGACATCTACAGATTGGTTGGTTTGTTGATTTGATGCTTAACGTCCACGGTAAACAACTAAGGTCATGTCGGGACGGTCAGTTAACCGTACCACACTATTCCTGGACAGGCTTAGACCTCCTAAGCGGTTAACCAGTACAAAGTGCACATACTTTCGTCAGTAACCCTTCTTGAATCAGCGGAAGGAGAAACGAAAGTATGTGGCCAGACCGGGATTCGAACCCAGGACCTCTGACTTACAAGTCAGGTGCCCTACCGATTGCGCTACCCGGCCCGGCGACATCTACAGAAAAACGTTCTGTAGTTAAAGGACATTGCAGCCATTTACCCCTTAAGTTTTCTGTCAATGTTAAGGAACGCCAAGACAGGCGTCCTACGATGTATTTGTTACCAAAGCTTCATAAAAACCGTATAAAGCATTTACAGTTCCTAAGATACGAAGCATACTTAAAGTGTTACGGACGGACGAACGGAATAACGGACGGACAAGCCAAAAGCAATATGCCCCCTCGACTTCTTCGAAGTTGGGGGCATAAATATATATCTGACTTCGCAGTTTTTGCTGTCCACATTCCTGATTTGCGAAGTCATACAGTCACATTACTTGGATTGTTGTCAGCCTGGGAGTAAGAACATTGATTTTGCAAATGTAAGGTTTAGCAACATACCAAATGCATCAATCTGTACTCAGCACGTTGGGTCAATGAGATGTTCACTGTCAAAAGTAAACGGGCCAGTATGTCGTCATAAGCTTCTTCTGCTTTACCTGTGTAGTATTCTTCTCACTTAGTCGTATGCTCAAGAGACCCGCCCTGTTAAATTTCCGTGTACAATTTGCCACAAGCAGTGAAATGGACAACTCCGGGTGTATGTTGTGATTCGTGTGAGGTATGGTACCACCAAGAATGCATGGGGATGCCAGACGTTGTTTATAGCGGCCTCAAAAACGTAAGCTGGGAGTGTTTTCAATGTGGAGAACAAGTATATTTTGCACGAACGTATTCGAGGTTTCGAACTCTTTCTCACAACTCAGTGGCAACGTGTTCCTCAGCCCGGAATCAGAAATAAGCTTTAGTTTCTCAAAAACCACCGCTTCTCCATCACGACCAGATGCACGGCAGGATACAGAAAGACGGAAAGATTTACCACTGCTAAACTGTCAGTCAATAAAGCCAGGGGGCAAACCTACCCAACTGCGGAATATGACCTCCTCTCTGCAAGCTGACATTGTCATTGGGAGTGAACCATGGCTGAACTCCAGTATTAAATCGCAAGAAGTCTTTTCAGATGGGTTCATTTCCTACAGGAGGGACAGACCTGTTGGAAATGGTGGTGGAATCTTCCTTCTTGTCTCCAAACAGTTCCATAGTAGCCAACCAGAGGAACTCACAGTTTAAGACAATACAGATTGTGAGCTGTTATGCGAAAGTGAAAGTCCAGAGAAGCAGAGACATTTTAGGATCCTTTTTACAGGCCTACGGACAAGACAGACCCAGAGTATCTCCAATACCTTCAATCCACCATTAACCATATCCCTACTGACAAGGGGCCCACCTATGATTAGGAGGAGACTTTAGCCTGCCAGATGTAAAATTGGAGAGTAAATTGTAACCCCTTACGGATCTTACACCACTTTATCCAACCAGCTGTTAACCTTAATGAGGGATTCCTTCTTAGAACAGGTCGTAACGGCGCCTACAAGAATCACAGAATCTACCTCAAATACGCTCGACCTTTTCTTAAAATATTAACAAAGTGGAAATCATACCTGGCCTCTCAGACCACGAAGCATTCAAAAGTCTGCAATGTCCAAATGCCTTTCTTTATACGATTATTAACAGTACTTCTTTCTATTCAAATCACTTATACAGTAATTATATTATGTTGGCATCTTGGGATACAGATTTAGATAAGTCTGTTGACTTTGTTCTGAATCCCATTTGCATATATTACTTGTTGTTTGTAGTAGTACAATTGTTGTTTGTATGTAATTTATGCGAATAAAATATTGTTTAAACTAAGCAGTCATCATTGAGTCAAGTTTGAGGCCCATGAAGGTAAACATTCCTGCAAGAAAGGTCTACCAATATAGGAAAGCAGACTACAAAAGTATGAAAGAGGAACTTAGATCTTTCCAACTAGAGTTTGAGGAAAAATCACACACAGAGGACGTTCATAAACTCTGGACGATATTTAAGAACAAAATTCACTCCCTCATGGACCAGTATCTACCATCGAAACTCTTACGCGGAAACATGATACAAAAGCCCTGGATATCAAGAGAGGTCAAGGCCCTGATACGCAAGAGAGATAACCTCTTCAAGAAGCAGAGAAAAACGGGTCGACCACAGTACATCCGACAATACAGAGAAACAAAAGCAAGACTTCAGAAGGCCGAACGCTGGTCATACTGGATTTTTGTGGACCATATCATGGACAAAGGGGATCCGGAACAGGAGCACCAACCTAAACAGAAGAAACAAAATTGAACAGCTCCACGCTGAATCAAAGGACAAAGCAGATGTCCTCAACAGGCATTATGAGTCAACGTGGACCACAGGGAACATTCTTGGGTCCACTATTGTTTCTCCTATTTATAAACGACCTCCCAGACAGTGTCCAGTCAAATACTCGGCTTTTCGCAGATGACTGTATTCTCCATAGACGGATAAAGAACCAGAGAGACTGTGACATCCTACAAGATGTCTTGACCAGCTAGCATCTTGGGAAAAGAAACGGGGCATGTTCTTCCATCCGGACAAGTGTAGCACCATCAGAGTTTCCAGGTCCAGGAATCCAATCGTCAGGGAAAACTCATTAAAGGGACACGTCCTAACAACAGAGGATTCGGCACGGCACTTGGGTGTAGAACTGCAATCCAACATGGCTTGGTACAAGCACATGGACCAGACTATCAAGAAGGGAAACAGTATGATAGGCTTCCTGAGAAGAAATCTGAAGGTCAGCAATGAGTCAACAAAGACAGCTGCATACCTTTCTCTCGTTAGACCCTTGCTGGAGTACTGCTGCACAGTCTGGAACAACTACACTCAGGATTACATCAACAAATTAGAGATGGTCCAGCGTAGAGCAGCAAGATGCGTCACCAACAGGTACCACAACACCAGTAGCGTGACCTCTATCCTTGACCACTTAGAATGGGAATCCCTGGAATCGTGTTAAATGTCAGCTAACCGTTGTTCAAAATCATCAACGACTCTGTAGACATCCCTCCAGACCAGTACCTAACACTAGCCCCAACAAGAACTAGTTCGCATCACTCCCACAAGTTCAGACAGGTCCTAGATTCTAGTGACCACTTCAAGAACAGTTACTTTCCAAGGACAATAGGCATTGGAATTCCCTTCCAGCCTCTTTGGCGGACGCTCCCAGTTTGGTATTCTTCAAACGGGAGCTTAGCACCACGTCATTCTAATCTGTCTAGGGCCGGTCGAATGCAAGTAAATGTTAGTGATTTTTTGTGCTGTGCTGGCTGGGACTTCGTGTGCCCTGGTACTTGCAAAGTAGCTAGATTAGACAAGGAAGAAGGATTGAAAATGCATTCGGCCAAACTATCCATATTCCTCTGGCTTTCCTATCGTGTCTTATCTTTTCTTCTGTCTTTCCTATCAATTGTTCTCTTTTCTTTTCTTAAGTCGCAACCCCCTTGCTTCATATAATAGTCAAGGGTGACGGACAGCGCGTACAGCACAGATGTAGATGTAGAAGAAAGGTACCTAACGGTATGTGCGGATAGCGCAGATTTAGACTACCCTGCGTATGCGCGCAGGCTGTCAGAGTATTTCCTTTTCATATTAACAAATTATCCATATAAGAAAAAAGCAAAGACTCTGATCAACCTGCAGACTGATCTGAGTCTCTGTGCGGCTCTGTCTATACCATTCTATGTGACGCACAGCTATTCTAAACTTTTAGACAGTCTGCATGCTTAGTGATTAACCCAATCACGGTTGATAGCTTTGCTGCACTCTTTAATTGCACACCGGGGGATCGGTCGTCAGACTCTATGATGGCCCCGACCTAAAGCTATATATTTTAGTTGGTTGGGACCGGAGCCTTTTTGTCTGTTGCTTGGTCCACCGGGGCTCAACTGGTGACCTTCTTTTGCTTCAGATTTCCAGTGGGGTTGTTTGGCAGGACAGGGATCTCCACCTGTCAGACGGCCCGTTGTATCTGTTGAGTCCTCGTCTTTGCTTCTTCATGGTGTTGAAATTTGATTTATGTGTTTACCGTGATGATTTATTGACGAGTTAGAGGGTTATCATGCGAACCGAACAACCAACTAAATGTTTTGTACCACTTCAGAAACTGAGGGTGAGGTTGGGCCTGTAAAATCGATTTAAGCCCCCCAGTAATTCATTACTGACCGTTCCAAGGCGGTAGTTCTGTTGTGGTTCTTTGTTGCCTGTTTTTGGTGTCAGAGTTTCTGTGATGTTTTACCTTATGTATGTTATTATTATTTTTGGTTCGGTTTGGGTTGCTGAGTGGCCACCTTTTGGGAACAAGCTGCTCACTCGGTTGGCCATATGTTCTCTGTATCTTGATTATTTGTAATCTTAGTTGTTTCCAACTATGGTTTGAGGGCTGGATTTGGATTTTGATTGTTTCAGTTCCTGGTCTTTGCATACTTTTTACTTTTAGACAAAGCATACATTTTAAGCTTTGGCATTTCATGCAGCATTCATTGCTCTTCTCATAGATCGGAGGTGGATTTAATTCACAGGCGGGATGATCACGTGATCACATGAAATACTGGAAATTCCAGTACATGGTTAGTTTCAAGATAGCTTCTTTGTTGCCAAATGCAGTGTGATAGAAAAAAATCACACTGAACGCGTGTTTAAATGGTGTTCTTGGTTTTACTGAGAGTTTACTTGTTCTCACTTTTGAATCTCCCCCCGTTTTGGTGGTGGTGGTGGGTTTGGGGGGAGGATTCAATACCCCCCCCCCAATAAAAAAAAAAAAAAAAAAAAAAAAAAAGATATAATCGCGAATATCGTCTGAAAGCACTCATGACTACATATTCTCTGCACTGTACTTTGAAAGAATGCATACAGTAACAATGAAATTATTAAGTTATTAACTAAAATGTGAAGAATTCCCGGGGTTCCCTTGTTCAGAATGACGTGAGAAAATGACGCAAGAAAGCAGTGATCATCCACCCTGACTCGGCAACTTTGGCGTGCTCTTGAGCTCAATGTACTGGTACCAAATTATACACAGTCTTGATTGTTGAGCGCATCTCCGATGGAGAAAAATTCTACACACAAGTTACTTAATCATAATTGTATAGCACTAAAACAGCGATTAATACACAATTCGGGACCTACAAGTCCCAGGGACTCACAGGAATCCAAATCAATGAGTCCGACCTTAAAATAATAAAAATAGGCCTATAACAGAATTTTCACTGCAATTCTATAATCTTTTTTGAGCCCTGAGAAAAGTGAAGAAACTCATGTCAAGCCTTTTTACTATTTATTCTGTTAACTAGATATCTAATTTTTTAATTTCTTTAGATGTCTTGTACTATATAAGGTATTTAATTTGACATATAAGACATGCAATATAGTGTATATTTAAAATATTATATATTATAGAAGATATTTATTTAATTCAATGTATAAAATATCTTAAATGTCAAATTATTTGATATCTTATATATTATATCAGATATTTAGTATGTCATTTCAGATACCTTATATAATAAATGAGGTATCTGATATATAAGATATGTTTAATCTATTTATATAAGATATCTAATATAAGATATTTTATATACTTATTTAGATGCTTGGTATCCTGTATAAGGTAACCTATATACCATTTAAGATATTTTATATAGTATATATACATTGTATCTTATAATCTTGAGCATGTATAATATCTTCTTTAGAAAATATACATAGTTAAAAAAAGAAACTTGACATTATTTCTGCTATATCTTTGAGCTTGAGAACTCAAGCGTAAGTAATATAGTATCATCTGATATACTAGATAAAATATCTTATATATTTTGATATATAAGATATCTAATTCAACAATTCAGATATCTGTTTGTTCAGAAATGGGGGAGTTGGCGTGGATGCCTTATAAGGAAGTTAGCTGAAGACCACAGTCTCCTGGGGTGGTTTTGTCGGTACAGGTGCAGTCAGGAAAAAAATGTTGGGAAGTGATTTAAGAACACACACTACTATAGCTCTTATACAAATTTTAAGAACAGGTCTGATGCGGAACCGCCAAGTCCACTTTTTGCTAAGGTTGATTGCCCATTTTAGCACAATTTAAACCTATTCTGCTACAGCTGACTGCTTATGCCTGATATAACACCTTATCATGGCAGCTTTAATAATGACAGAAGCCATCTCTGCAGCAGATGCCATTGTAAACCTAAATTAAGTTGATTTTACCAGAAGCTTCACTGATTTGACTATCATCAATTTGGCACAAAGGTGCTGGCAGAATGGGAAATACTATTGCTGTCCCTGAACAGTCTGGTCTTGGTCTACAGTGTTTGCCCAGACATTCCTGTCCCAATATTTAGTGAGGTGGTGCAAGTATTACAGATCATTTTGGATCTTTATTTGCTTGTAAGACCACATTGACACCTGTGTTTTTATATCACTTTGAGTAAAAATCCAAGTATATGCATGTACATGGTAAACAGTAAAATGAATAAGATGAAGAGGGAAAGATATCAGAATCCAATGATGTCTATGCAAAGAGATATATTGATAAGCATCAGTTCTGCAAAGCCTATACTGCCAGGGCGAAAGCCAGTCAACAAGTTCTTATGAATAGTTTGAAAACTGTTTCTCAAGACCTTCAGTATTGGATATGTCCTTTATTCAAGGTCTTCTAAATAGCTGTCATTAGGTTCAGTTTCCACAAATATCTAGTTTTAGTTAAGAAACCAGTTCAAATATTTCAACAGTAGAGTATTAGCATTGGAATCATGAAGTTTAGAATTTGGCCTTTTTAAGAAGTCATAGGATGCATGGCTTCTAAGCATGTATTTACGCACAATTAGCCAGGTAAGAGATTTTGAACAGTGCATTGATTGCACATGCAAAGTATGCTAAATCAGACAGGTGTGACATCCCTTATTCAGTGAATAAACCTTACCACCACTGAACTAGAAAGTGTAAACAGTTTTTAAAATTCGTAGAAGACCTATAATACTCTCCATTGACGTTCGTGATGCTGCGGGTAGGGCACAATCAAAACAAAAAATGGAACAAACAATAAAAAAACACACCCAGCAGATACATGACGTTGAAATGACGTCGTTCAGACGTCGATGCGATGTAATGACGTCGCATCGACGTCAGTATGACGTCGCATCGACGTCAGTATGACGTCACTTCGACGTCATTGTCGGCTGGGCATTTTACGTTGTGCTATGCCAATCCACAGGAGCATTTTATAAAGCAAAATGTGAGTTTTTATCATTAGTAACATTTTCTTGCACTAACAGTACCCATTTCGCAGCAATATGAACGTCAGTTGTGAGTTTTAGCAATGCATGTTCTTCACTTGTCGTCATTATTTCCCTGACTGCATCTATATTCGGACGATCGAAGTCGGCGAAACCACCCCAGGAGGCAGTTTCGATGGTTTCTGTAGCTGGTTTTGGTTTCAACAAACGAACTAGAAACATGGTTACTAATAGGTCCCCGCCTCTATGGCACTGTTGATGGCATTTAAGTCACACGTCACCAACCAGCAATAACAATAACATCTTTCTATTATCATATTGTTCCTTCATATTTAATATCTTGTTTGGAATTATGCCCCTGGTAGAGTCAGTAAGATATGGACAAAATACAAAATCGTGACTGATTAAAACAATGGAAACAACTCTGTGAAGGAGGAATCTGGAATTACCATTTTTGCATTCTGCACACCTTCAGGTCTTCTTATGATGCATTATATCTGTACCAAGTTTCGTCAAAATATCTTGAACGGTGTAAGAGTTATAGAGCGGACACGATTTCCATACTAAAAATTACAAAGGGGCAAAGTCCCGTAACAAATGGAGTTACAGTTTTTATTCTCTGCAGATCGGCTGATGATGCTTTATATTGTACCAAGTTTGTGAAAATATCTGAAGTGGTTTTAAAGCTATTGAGCGGACACAATTTCCATACACAAAATTAAAAAGGGGCATAATTCCATATAAAATATATGCTGCATTATGGTTCCTTTCCTCCGCACATCATCAGATGATGCTTGGTAGTTTTACCAAGTTTTGTGAAAATATCTTCAACAGTTTTAAAGTTATAGAGCAAACAATATTTCTTTACTGAAAATTAGAAAGGGGCATATTACTGTCAAAAATGTAGATGGAGTTACGGCTCTTATTCTCTGCACATCCTCTGATGTTGCTTTATATTTGTACAAAATTTCATGAAAATATCTTTGACGGCTTTAAACTTATAGAGCAGACATGATTTCTATACTGAAACTTACAAAGGGGCATAATTCTGTAAAAGCTGCAGATGGAGTTATGGTTTTTATTCACTGCACACCGCCTGATGATGTGTTACATTTGTACACAGTTTCATGAAAGTATCTTCGAAGATTTTATACTTATAGAGCGGACACGATTTTCTTATTAAACGTTAAAAAGGGGCATAAGTCCGTAAAAATGTAGGTGGAGTAACGGTTCTTGTTCTCTGCACATCACTTGATAATGCTTTATATTTGTACCAAGTTTCGTGAAAATGTCTTGAACGGTATCAGAATTATGGAGCGCACACGATTTCCTGAAATAACAATTACAGACAATTTGGATTAGGGTCAACATATTTCAGAAATATCAAGTAAGGCAACTACACAGTATCCGAACTACATGTACAATCTCTTCCGGTTTTCATAGCGTTGAATCGAGAGTACAAGCATTCGCTTATAACCAGTAGTCGGAAATCATTATGTTTTGAGATTTTATCCGGAATCTGCTGCGTCATTTATAGCTATTCAGCTTCGAAAATGTAAAGAGGTAAGTTTAATATAATTTGCTCTTCGGTCTTTTACTTTATTACCCTGTACAATGTCGTGTATGGGTGGGTAGTAATTGGTACAGTATTCAAATCGCCCTTGGCATGATTCTTAAACCATTTTGAGCATTTTCTTACATGTTTCATAAAAAATCTTTAGAATAAACGGAAGGCGTTATCAATCTACAGTTTGTTAGTTTTGATAAAAGAATGATAGCTAAGTTTTGCACGACACAATCTCGTGTTAAATTAAGCTGTTCGAAAAAAAAATCTGCGACGGCAAGGAGTTTTTCATTGTACAGGGCAATAAAGTAAAAGACCGAAGAGAAAATTATATTAAACTTACCTCTTTACATTTTCGAAGCTGAATAACTATAAATGACGCAGTAGATTCCGGATAAAAACTCAAAACATAATGATTTCCGGCTACTGGTTATAAGCGAATTTTGTACTCTCGATTCAACGCTACGAAAACCGGAGGAGAGGGTATGTGCGTTCGGATACTGTGAACTAAGATAATGGGTTTTCTTCGGCGCAATTTGGCACTGGCACCTCGGAAAACTAAGGAAGCTGCATACAAAACATTGGTTCGCCCTCAACTTGAGCATGCAGCACCTATTTGGCATCCCTGTCACACAAAAATATCATAAAACTCAGATTCAGCAGGTTGAGAAGGTGAAGAGAACAGTGCAGGCCATGGCCCATGGCGGGGCACAAGTGTCTGTGATATGTTTTCTTTTCTTTCTTTCTTTTCAGAGCATTATGAGCAGGTGTACTTTTGTACACTCCAGTGTTGCAGCATGAAAGCCTAGATATAGCCATGTATCTATAGTAGGGATCTTTAATCTGCACAGGGGATGACTCTCTCTGCACAGGGGGGGGGGGGGGGGGGGGCTCCAGTTAACGTCCCGATCCGAAGGACAGCACACTTGTTAATGATGCTAGAAAAACGCGTTCGGACATACGAGTAGGAAGACGTCGCCCTGGGTGAGAATCGAACCCACGACCTCTGGCTTCAGAGTCAAGTGCACTAACCACTGAGCCACAGCGCTTCTATGCTGGACGAGCTTGAGTGGCCATCCCTGGAGGCTCGCCGGGAGCAGTCCTCCTTGACCTTCTTTTACACGATTCACTCGGGTACAGTACGTGTCCCTTGAGAAAGATAAGTACTTGATTCCAGCACCAAAGTCGAGAAGAACTAGGGCATCTCATGATTTACAATACACTAGACAACTTGCATATAGTGCTGCCCTGAAAAATTCATTCTTCCCCAGGACTATTCCTATGTGGAATAGTCTCCCCTCTTCGTAGGTTTCTGCCAAAACCGTTGAGGAGTTTAAGGTCCTTGTTTAGATTATCGGTCCAGAGGCATGTGTTTTAGCATGCCTCTGATCTGCTTCTTGTAAATAGTTTTAATGGCCCATCCCGAAAGTTTGTTATCCCTTTGAGCTTAATTCTAAATTTAGCCACCCATCACACCTGAGGTAATGATCAGAAAACGATCGTCTTAGTATCGAGTGATAGATAGACTTTAAAGCACGATCCTTTACATCAGTTTAACCAGGCAGTAAGTTAGATTGACGGATCGATGTGAGCCTGCTCATGCTGCTGTGTAGTGTCTACCTATCTAGTTGTACTGCAACACCCCCTCGCGAGGATTACACAATTAGTTTTGCCATTTTTTCTTATAAATGAACGTAGGCTAAGTCACGGGTAGGGGGGGGGGGGGGGGGTCACTTGGTCTTTAAAGATGTGTCGCTGGAACTCTGATAACCCACCCTATTCGTGTATAACACAAATGCCAAAAAAATATACCTATTCATGTATTTTGTATCAAATTTGGAGCCTATTCCTGTATACTGCAGAAAAAGTGCTTAGGTAGGTTCATGAATTTGCCATTAAGCCTTGAACCAAATTTAAGAAATTAGTATGCTGAGAACATTTGTTGTCTTTGTAATTGATATTTGTTTCTTTTTAATGACAAAAATAAGATAAGCTGGCTTTTATATACAGAGTTTGGAGAAATACGACCTATTCGTGTATATTAGTCTGTAAAATCATACCTATTGATGTATCTGGCAGATAAAAAAAGTAGGGCTATTCCAGCGGCACATATATACCCTGCTTTATAATGGAAGTGATCCATCCGTGGGCTAAGTTTCTTTCTAGGTCGGTGGCAGCCTTCCACTTTAGTTTAAACATATTTATTGTATCATATACAATACAATATAAACATGAAACAAACAATAGGGGCAGAACGGAGGAATAAATGCTTATTTAGTTCTCCTCCCACTTTTCGATGACAGCTCCAGGGGCGTTTCTGCCCTTGAGCCTATGGATGGCACCATTATCGTTATCGATACCTTAATAAAGTATCCCGGTCTATAAGCAACACAGCAACGTCAACATATTCAGCTTGTGGAAGACCTTGGAAGGCAGCTGACTTTGGGAAAGCAAACAGATTTAGTTCTTTTAGACTTCAGCAAAGCCTTTGACAAAGTGAATCACTTGAAATTATTATTTAAACTTTCGAACTTTGGCATTAAAGGAAACACTCTGAAATGGATAAGGTCTTTCTTGATTGGTCGATCTCAAACTGTTGTACTGGATGGGGAGTCTTCAAATGAGGTTCCAGTGACCTCTGGGGTACCCCAGGGGTCTGTATTGGGCCCGCTCCTCTTTCTGTTGTACATAAACGACCTTCCTGAAAATGTAAAATCTCAAGTTAGGCTCTTTGCTGATGATACCGCTGTTTACTTGACTGTATCTAGTTCAGGGGACAGTAGTGTACTCCAGTCCGATCTAGACATTCTGCAGAACTGAGAACGAACCTGGGACATGGAGTTTAATCCAAGTAAATGTCAGGTGCTCCACATTTCTAGGTCCAAAAACCCGTTAAGGTCGAAATATTATATGCATGATCAGGAACTGGAGGCTGTGGATGCAGCCAAGTATCTTGGGGTAAGCATCAGCACAGATCTTAGCTGGAATTCTCACATAAACAATATAACTGCCAGTGCTAATAGAACTTTAGGCTTTGTAAAAAGAAATGTGAAAACAAAAAATGAAGAAATCAAAATACTGGCATATAACTCACTAGTAAGACCGCAGGTTGAATATGCGTCTTCTGTCTGGAGCCCATACACGAAAGAAAACATAGAGAAAGTTGAAATGATTCAACGAAGGGCAGCAAGATGGGTTTCCAATGATTACTCTCCCTACAGCAGCGTGACAGAAATGATGAGTAATCTTGGTTGGCGGTCGCTTGAGTGCAGACGTTACGATGCGCGTCTCGCTATGTTTTATAAGGTAGTGTATGGCCTGGTTGCTATTCCCGTTCCGTCATATTTCGAACAGCCCACCAGATATACTCGTCACATGCATCCTCTCTCTTACAGACAGATCCATACATCTGTCTGTTATTATCAGTATTCATTCTTTCCCATGACTGTTGTACTATGGAACAGATTACCAGCTGATCTCGTCCAAGTTTCAGATCTTGACTCCTTTAAATTAGGAGTCAGTAAGATCAGTCATACCCTCCCCTAAACATAAATACTGTTTTTATCCTGATTTTAAGCTCTTCTTAACACTAACCCTTTCATCTTTACTTCACCTTTCTTTTTATCTTTTTATTCTGCACTATCTCACTTTTTACTTCTTTTACTAACACACCATGCGTGGTGAAATCCAAATAATACCCGAAAGGGGGTTGTGGATCATGTCAAGATAGATATAAGATCAATTTCATCTGTTCTTACATCATTATAAAACCCATGTCTGTACTGTTAAGATCATCTTACGGTAACAAATCTTGCGGACCCGACGAGTGTCACCCCCGTTTACTGAAAGAGGCAGCTGGTGTATTGTCAAAACCCATACATGACTTATTTAGTAAATCCTTAGATTCTGGAGTTTTACCCTGTCAGTGGAAAGACGCCAATGTTACTTGTATCTATAAAAAAGGGGATAAGTTATTGCCAGGCAACTATCGACCTGTGAGTCTTACGTCAGTGTTATGTAAAACTTTGGAGAAACTTGTTAGGGAAGCTATTATGACACATTTAAATACCAATAATCTTTTGGCTGATAGCCAGTATGGATTTAGACAAAATAGGGGCTGTATTTTGCAGTTACTGAAGGTAGCTTATGAATGGTCACAGGATATTGACAAAAATAATCAGATTGACTGTGTTTACCTTGATTTCCAAAAAGCTTTCGACACCGTGCCCCATAGACGTTTAATAAAGAAACTGGAATCTTTTGGAATTACTGGAAATATTCTAAATTGGATAAGGAACTTCTTGACAAACAGAAGGCAGAGAGTGGTATTAGATGGAACATTCTCAGAATGGAAACCTGTTATATCTGGTATCCCCCAGGGGAGTGTTTTGGGACCAGTACTTTTCATAATATATATTAACGACCTTCCGGATTTAGTGAAATGTTTCTGTAAACTTTTTGCAGATGATACAAAGATATATAAACCTATAGGATCTGTTCAGGACCAAACTTTACTTCAAGAGGACTTATTTTCAGTCTGCGACTGGTCTGACGACTGGCTGTTACTATTTAATATACAGAAATGTAAATATATCCAGTTTGGGAATGTTAAATTTGAATACGATTATAAAATGAGAGATTCTAAAGGAGTTATTCGCCCATTACAGAGAGATATTCAGGAAAAAGACTTGGGTATACTTTTTCAAGAAAGCCTTAAATTTGATAAACAAATTTCACAGTCAGTAGGAAAAGCCAACCAGATACTGGGTTTGATCAGGAGATCTTTTGCATATTTGGACAGTAGTTTATTCCTGAAGTTGTATAAATCATTAGTACGTCCTATTATTGACTATGGAAATGTCATATGGTACCCATTTACTAAAAAGAACAAGAAACTCATAGAAAATGTCCAGAGACGAGCTACGCGATTAGTTCCAGGACTATATGGTCTGTCTTATACAGAAAGATTATCTGCTTTGAAATTATTCTCATTGGAGTACAGACGTAAACGAGGGGATATGATTCAGTTGTTCAAGATTTTGAATGGAATTGAAGATATCCAGGCAGAGTCTATGTTTACATTTTCTTCTATTACAACAAGGGGTCATTCTAAAAAGTTATTGAAGCCAAGATGTGTTAAAGGATTTCGACAGCATTCTTTTTGTGTCAGATGTAGTGATCCTTGGAATAGTTTGCCTTCAAAAGTAGTAAATTCGAAAACAGTGACAGAATTTAAAAACCAACTTGATATAACTGGAAGCATCAATATTACGACGTTAGTGAAGTTTATTAGGGGCTCGGAACGGGTGGCTAGCAATTCTTGTGTTAAGAAAAGAGCAACAAGTATTTCCATATATGAGCATAAACCGGAAGTGACTGATCACACTAAAAGTTATACCAATATTGGCGGTGAAGACAAGCCGAAAGGGCTTAAAGATTCACCGTTGGATCAAGTACGTATAATTATGCCAGCTCTGACCTTTCTGTCTTGCGGTATTTAGTACAACCGCGAGATGACCCGTAAAAGCTGGGAACCAACATACCTTCATTTTAAAGAGTCACAATTTCCAAACCGAAACTAGAGTCTGAAATCAACCAACCAACCAAGACCAAAAGAAAATTTAAGGATACAGGTAAAACTGTGACAGAACGTTATGCATGTATTTGTGCAATTAATTAAAAAACCGTTGCGTTTACAAAGTTCATTCCAACGTCTATTCACAATCAAATCCGATAAAGCTAGTGGCCTGGGAACCTATGCCGCTAGCCTATTACTAAAACCCGGAACGGAACATGGAACGGAATGGTACACGGAACGAAACAATGTCAGGAACAAGTTCGGAACATCTATAGTTTTGGAACGGAACAAGTTTATGATTTCGGAACGGATGTTAATGTTGATGTCGGAACAGTGATTAAAAGCTAAAAATAGCATTAAACCTTCTATAACGCGGAACGGAAGTTGCTGATTCTCGGATCACATTAGGCAGACTGGCATTAAACCTTCTATAACGCGGAACGGAAGTTGCTGATTCTCGGATCGGAAGTAGCGTACTCGTATCCGAGTAGATCTCGTCAGCTAGTAGTTCTCGTCATTCTGCTAAAATCGAGTTTTTCGCGTATTTTTTCTTCACTTCAGCTGTCTTAATCCTAAGTTTATGATACATTTGGTCAAACTAGTGCAAAAACTCATCAAGATATCGAGCTGCATATATATAAATGCCGTTTTTCTCTCTTTTGGATTCCCAAAGTCGCGTGATTACGTCAGGGGCATTCACGTGAGCACGTTCAAGCCACGTGCTGACCTCTCTTAAAGGTAGGTTCCTGTACTAGCGATAACAATTATGTCCACAAAATAAGTTCGTCTTTTTTTGAGCAGTATTGAATTCTCTTATTTTTCTGAATTTGTTGCCACTGAGAAACTCGTCAGACGTTGAAGAAAATAGTCGTTTTCCCTTTTGGTTTATTTTCTTTCGTTGGAATTCCAGTTCTAAAAATAACTATATTTATCATGTCTTTAAGTGCGCGATTTCAAATGCCATTCTCCAAAGGTCAATTTACCCTTGCCGTGAGCTCTCCTAGAGGTCCTGGCATGGCGGATGGGTTAAAACTATCCAAAAAAGCAATGCAGCATGACGTCAGCTGCGTTATCTATTTTTGGCACGAACTAAAAATAGCGCTAACTGGTGTGCGAAGCAGAGTTAGGAAATCCCTTGCAAAACAACTTTTCTAATATTTTTTTGATTTACGCCTTTTAGTGAAACTTATTCATTCCCTTTTATAAGTGCTTTCCAACAACTTGGATGAAAGATCATCAAAATTATGATGCATTCCAAAGTACAGGAACCTACCTTTAATTGGGCCAGGTTTTCCAAAATTGTGTCTACTTTGCAAACAAATTCCGAATGTAAGTCAACATTGCAGGAAAAACACAAAAATATTAAAACAGCAAACCTGACCCAGTCATCATTTATCGTTTTCAGCAGCCTCGTGAACAAGACAAACTCTTCGTCTCAGTTTTGTGTTTGTTTTCGTCTGCTGTGACCTCGTTAAAAAAGTGAGCGCATTCGGCATACGAACGGACTTTGTTACATGAATAAGATGTCAAAAATCATTATATAGGAACAACAGCAAAGTGGGTTTTATATTTATTTTAAAATCGAGCTCAAAAGGAACATGACGAGAACTGCTTCTGGACTTGACGTTGTCTGTGCGTGATAGCATATCAAATAATGATCGCTCCCTAAGGTTCGTTTCTATAAATAAATACATGACGGTTGTGTCGAAACCGGAGTTATTAGGTACACAATACATAACTACCGCAAACTGGAAGAAAACCTGCTTGTTTGGGAGAAAACAGGAAATTGTTAGTAAAAAATGACGAGAACTACTCGGATACGAGTATCTCTCGGAATAAACTGCATATCTGCGGAACAAAGGTGACTAAAAGCTAAAATGCGGAACGGAAGTAGCTTATATCCCGGAACAAACTGCATATCTGCGGAACAAAAGTGACTATAAGCTAAAAATAGCATAAAATCTTCTAAAACGCGGAACGGAAATTACTGATGATATCGGAACAGAAGTAGCTTATATCTCGGAACAAACGGCATATCTGCGGAACAAAAGTGACTTTAAGCTAAAAATAGCATAAAATCTTCTAAAACGCGGAACGGAAAGTACTCATGATCTCGGAACGTCTGGAACACAATCTGGAACGACAGCGAACGACGTTGCTAAGAGACGACGTCAGAACTGCAATATATACGACGTGAAGATGTTGTCTATGGAAAATAATAAGAAATTGTTAAAAAATGATGCCCTTGCTATATCAGAACTACTTACACTGTTTGAATATGACCAGACAACAGCAAGCATTCCTTTCTGGCCCAAGGGAGGAGACTTGTTTATATTTAAAAGCGCCAGAAAAGACAACGATATGGAAATACAATAAAAGTGTACGACTCTGCCTACATTGACCTGCCACATGAAGAAGAACTCACATTTGCTAGTTGGTTGCTGTAACGGCAGATAAGCTACAGGTCATATTTCCTAATGTTGCCTTTCAAACAAATGGGTATGACTGTGGATTATATGCAGTTGCAAATGCCACCGCCCTGGCACATGGTAGGGATCCAACAACACAGGTGTATATTTCGAGGCTGTTGAGAAGTCACTTGTACAAATGTCTGGAAAAGAGGCACATTGTGCCTTTCCCAATCACAAACAGTAAGGTCAAGCGAAAATCGCCTGATACTCGAACTTTGTATATATACTGTATTATATGTGGCCGAGAATACCATCCACAGCGTGTTGGATCTGATATATCTATATCTGATAGTAGAGAATTCATATGCCAAAATTGCAAAGTGAATAACAATTAACATAATGTTTGTAGCTACACAACGCATTTCTGATGTTTTATCAAACTGACATGGGTAAATCAACTAATCTCTCTGCTGTTTTATTTCTGTTCGACATCAAATCTCAACAGAAAGATATTAAATGTGATGTTCTTATACTAGACTATGAAATGGAACACCATGGACTATGGACGTGGAACAGGAAATAATGTTCTCTAGGGAACATATTCCAATCTCGGAACAGAAGAATACCATTCCAGTTTAAAACCGTATTCTGTTCTATTCCATATTCTGTTCCGTTCCATGTTCCATTTCATACACCATTCCAGTTCCGTGTTCCATTCCACGTTCCATTCCATGTTCCATTCCTAGATATACTAGACTATGAAATGGAACACCATGGACTATGGACATGGAACAGGAAATAATGTTCTCTAGGGAACATAATTCAATCCCGGAACATAAGAATATTCCATTCAAGTTTAAAACCGTATTCTGTTCTATTTCATTAATATCCTGTTCCGTTCCACGTGCCATTCCATACACCATTCCAGTTCCATCTTCCATCCCACATTCCATTCCATGTTCCATTCCATATTCCGTTCCATTCCGTGTTCCGTTCCGGGTTTTAGTAACGACCATGCCGCTACGGTATCGGGACGTTTCGCGCCAGGGACGTTTCGTCCCAGGACGTTTCGTCGCAAACGGGCCTGAAATCCGGGACGATTCGTCCCAGGACGTTTCGTCCCATTATTACTTTATTAAAGATGTGAAAATAACTAACGATCAAAATATTTTAGAAATATACTTTATGCTGCCACAAAGAGTAAAAAAGACTGATATTGATAAATATTTGATTGATTTATAACACTTTTCCCTCACTCTAACATAATTTGGTTAGTATTTTTTCTAACTTAATGGGCCTATTTGCTGTGTCTATGCAATTTTCTTATGTCTTATGGGTCTAATTGCCACTTCTCTTCATCTTCCTGCTGCTTCACAGTGCTGGACACTCCAAAGATTAATGTGGTGGCCCAAAAGTTTAGCAGGCCAAATTTTCAGTGGCCCAAATCATCCACT
Organism: Ctena decussata; assembly: GCA_963989385.1. Classification (NCBI taxonomy): domain Eukaryota; kingdom Metazoa; phylum Mollusca; class Bivalvia; order Lucinida; family Lucinidae; genus Ctena; species Ctena decussata. The sequence continues at coordinate 83,020,133 of OZ022504.1, read as the reverse complement.
AGCTACATATCAAAATCATTTATTACTGTCAGACAGATAAATTTGGGCCACTAAAGCTCATAACTTGAAGATTTTTGGTGGTCCCAGGCAAAATTTAGGCGCATTCGGCCACCGTGCCACTGGCCATTTCCAACACTGCTACACAATTGCTGCATAGCCTTGAAAAGGTCTTTGTTATAGAAAAATTAAACTGATCTTTTTTGCAGACTTTTATTATACATGGCTAAAAAAGCATAACATATGCTTGAATGCGCTTTCTTTCTTTTATTACGGTAACACATTTGTAATAACTTCTTGATACTAAATATACATAAAATAATAGTAAGGACTGAGGATAGCTTATATTTATGTCAGAAATGAAAAAAATTAACTACTTCTTGATGCTGCATACATCAAATAGTATCAAATATTTTAGGGTTTTTTAGGCACCCTTTATAATGGGGCTTCCAAGAAAATATGGGACGAATCGTCCCGGAATTATGAGACGAAACGTCCCAAGAAGTAAAATGGAACGAAACGTCTGGGGCGAAACGTCCTGGGACGAAACGTCTCTGGCGCGAAACGTCCCGCAGCCGCCGCTACTCCCGGTTTTCGACGATAAAATTGTGTCTGTTATGATGTCAAAGTACACTGAATATCCAGAACCCAACTTATCATTCTAAATGACCATTCAGTCTTTTCTTTTTCAACACCAGAGCATTCTTTTCTGTCGACACTTGTGGTGAGTTGACAGAGGAGGCCATATTTGATCACATGGCCTGTCAATTTTTAATAACCACACCTCCCAGTTTTCGACGATAGAAAATTGGTATCGTATTCATCATGAAATGAAAAGGATCGGTTAGAGAATGTGGTTATTTTATTGCACAGTGTTTCTGATTTTAGCAGATGGGTTTATACTTTTTTGGCTCCTCCGAAAATATGCAGTGCATTGAGTTTACGTGACCTACTCCTAAAAATATTTCGTTCATTGCGAAAAGGAGCCATTGCACAAGTGGGCGGGGCTTAAGTCTATTACTCTATTTGTATTGGTCGAATGCACCTACTGACGATTTTGATTTTAGATGGTTTACATTTTAGTAGCATTATGCCATAGCAACTCCCTGGCTTATCTCGGAATTGCTCACATCGTTGAAAACCGAGTGTGGTCGAATTCCGGGTGCTTGGCCATATATCCTGGGCTCGTGTTATCGATACCTTAATAAAGTATCCTGGTCTATAAGCAACACAGCTACGTCAACATATATTTGTCTTGTATGCGTGAAACTTCGCCTTTTCCCTCTTTATTCTTGGTGAAAACACGCCATTTTCCGTGCCGACTGTTTTGCTACTTGACCCAGAAACATGACCTTCGAAATTGACCAATGAAATAGTGCGTCATATGCTATCGATACTCATTTGCATATCTAAATTGACACGCGCTGTGTAAGTGTAGCAACAAAATCTGCGGTGGGGTATTAAAATTATTCATTTTCGTGACGAAAATCGTCTGTTACTTTCTTCTTTGTTTTTGTAAGCTCACATTACCCATTAATGAAAAAAGTATGTTACAAAACTTGCTAAAATAGATACTGCTACAAATTTATTGAGAGCATGGTGTTGAAAATCATTCGTTTTTTAGAAACAGATAGACGCCCCATACTGTCTAGAACATGTAGTTCACACCTGGAACACTCTACAATAAATATACATTGAATTTAAATTGTAATAAAATCTAAGTAGCTTTTCAGCAGCAATAGCAGGTGTGAGCTAAAAACAAGAAAAAAATCAAATTCCCTATATTGTATGATAAGGACCTATGGTACGTTTGCACTTCCGTACTTTTGAAATCCAACACAGTCACTCGCTGCATCCTGTTCTATTTATAGCCCCATAGAGTAAATAAACAGACAGGAAAGCGTCCATAGTTGAAGAAATTTCAAAAGTGGAATTTCCTATGAATTTATGGCCAATAAATATGGATATAAGTGAAAATGAACAAATTACATGTTGTATTGTAAGTACAGTGATCTTGCTTTGATTCTAAGCATGTTTATTTGATTTTTTTCACTGAGTTGGCGGCAAAGGTTCAGTCTACAGGATCGAAGGTCAACGTGACCAAATGACATAATATCTATGAAAATCTCGCGACCGAAAGGAAGGTATCGAAAACATATGAGTGGAGATAATGTATAACGTCACGATACTCGGCAGACGTATGTTCGCGCATCCAACATCGTAGGTGCTAATCTGCAATTGTAGACGGTTTCAGACTACTTTTCGTCTGATTTTCATTAAATTTTCACCAAAATGTAGAACTAAATTAGAAATTGGGAAATAGTCTCTTTATTCAGGAAATTTTAACTCTAAATTTGGCAAAATTGGGGCCGATATTCAGCACCAAATTTGCCCTAGAAAATTCCTTGAAATGTAACTGATGCAGGGTTTCCCATGACACAAGATTCTGCGTCATTTACTCTCCAAATTATTCCTGGGACTCCCAGAGCAAAATCTTGAGAGTCCTCTGGGACTCTCAGAGTTAGACTTGAGCAGTAACAGGAGGTTATGAGTTTTGTTGTCAGAAATGGGTGCAATAACTGGATTTATTGCATAAAAAGCAGTGCCGAGAGGTATTAACAGCCGTGCATCAACCGGCGAAAAGCCGAGTTTCAACAAGGGTTTTCACGGGCTGTTGATGCATGATGACAGAACTTTCATTATGCTTGTGCCGGGCCACTAAAAAAAATCCGCCATGCAACTTTGTCTCTCCCGTTTCGGTCAAATAACAAAAATTGGGGTGCACTACCTAAGTATGCCTATATGACGTTATCATGCCCTCGTAATCTGACGTCATCGTTGTGACTCAGGCAATGTTGTTTACATATTTACGATTCCAAATGGAGAGTAAATAAGTGTTAAAGAAAACATGCATCTCAAGCTTTCAGCAATCGTTTGTGTTTTTTTTTTCAGAATTTTTGTGTTTTTCTCTGGTGGTAAGAATTCCCTTCCCATAAGCCAGTGTTCAAATATGGCTTCCATACTTCCGGTTGGAATGTAATAGGTTTTCGTGACCAGTGATTTGGACATATATTTGTCCAATTTGAGGTACTAGTCACCTTAGCTCCTCGCATTTCCCATGTGGTGTATGTGAGGCCAGTGTTGGTTGGGACGACCGGGCTATAGTTTGTGACACATGTAATAAGTAGTATCACATTGACTGTCAGGGTATGGATTCCAATATGTATTCAATTTATAATCAGTCCCTGGATAGGAGTTTGGCATTGGAATGCCTGAACTGTGGCATGCCAAACTTCTTAACTTCTTTGTTTGACACATTAGGCCTGATTGATACAAGTAATCGTTTTGATTCCGTCTCAATTCCTGACAGTCCTGACATTCCTACTGAACTAGGCACACCAACAGCTACTTCTTCCCCAGTTGATCTGCAACAATCAAAACCCAAGCCAGGCAAGAAGTCTGTCTTAAATCATCCACTTCGAATCCTGATTATGAATTGTCACTCGATTAAAAATAAGAAACCTGAACTTCAGACCATTGTTGACACAGCCAAACCTGACATTATCTTGGGTTGTGAATCTTGGCTCTCTCCAGACATCACCAACTCAGAAATATTCCCTGATGGGTATGATGCCATTAGGAAGGACCAGGCGGGTGATGCTCATGGGGGAGTTTTTGTTTGTTTTAAAAAGGATTTGGTTTGTATTGAGGTACCAGAACTTGAGACAGAGTGTGAACTTGTTTGGGTTGAATTTCAAATTGTTGGCTGTAAAACTTTGTATCTTAGCTCCTTCTACCGACCTCCAGATATCATTGATCCAGAGTATTTGGATCATCTAAATGCCTCTCTAGGACAAATCATGTCATGTAAAAACTCTCATGTCCTTCTTGGAGGTGACTTCAGTTGTGGGGACATTGATTGGAATAAGTTATATGTACCCCTGGGAATGCCCAAAAGGCAGGTGCAGTCCCAATTAGTAAACATTGTTCAGGAGCACTGCCTCTCTCAAATGGTTGATATCCCTACAAGACAAGAAAGGACCCTAGATATCCTTTTGACTAACAACCCCACCCCTGTCACAAGAATTAAGGGTATGCCACCAATTGGTCGTGCCGACCATGATATAGTTTTGGTGGAATATGACGTAAAAGCGAAAAGGGTCCTTCAGTCACCACGGAAAGTTTTCTTGTACAAACGAGCTGATATGCAAGGTCTTAGAGACCATATGCTTGCCTTTGCTGACCGTTTCATGTCGCAGGACTTTGCTCAAGTTGATGTTAATGAGATGTGGATTGAGTTTAAGACGGTCTTATTAAGTGCAGTAAACAAGTTTATTCGGTTATTCCTTCTAAAATGATGAAAGGAAAACTTGGCTATCCATGGATAGATGCACACATTAGGGCATTGATTAGGAAAAAAGAAAAATTGTATCACAAAGCTCGCAGGGCAGATAACGAGTCCCTGAAGAGTCGTTATAAACGACTCAGAGCTCATGTCCAAAAAGAAATACATGATGCCTATTGGAGGTATGTTTCTGATATCTTCAATCCCTCAGATACAGACACTAATATAGAAGATATGGGCTGAAAAAGTTTTGGTCCTTTATGAAAAACTTAAGAAAGGATTCCACGGGTGTGGCCTGTTTAAGGGAAAACGGCATGTTGAAAACTGCTAATAAGGACAAAGCAGACATATTTAACAGACAGTTTGAGTCTGTATACACCCGGGAACAAGTAGGTGACCCCCCCCCCCCCCATCAAAAGGACCAACCCCCTACCCAGATATTGGAGATTTATACATTGACCCTAATGGGGTCAAAAAACTATTAGACTGTCTTAACCCCCATAAATCTTCAGGTCCAGACGACCTAAGTGCACGTGTGTTAAAAGAATGCAGTGCTGAAATTGCCCCGGTCCTTGCCTGCATTTTCAACCAGTCCTTGGCCCAGTCTAGAGTACCAGATGACTGGCTGCAAGCTAATGTGGCTCCCATTTACAAAAAGGGAGAAAAGTATGGCCCTGCCAATAACAGGCCGGTCTCTTTGACTTGTATTTGTTGTAAGTCTCTGGAGCACATTCTCGTGAGCAAAATCATGCAACATCTATCGGACCATAAGATTTTAGTTGAGTCTCAGCATGGCTTCAGAAGTGGTAGGTCATGCAAGACTCAACTGGTCCAGTTCATTCATGATTTGCAGGCAAACCTAGACAGAGCCAATAATAAAGGTCACAAACAGACTGACCTCATTATTATGGACTTTGCCAAGGCTTTTGATAAGGTCCCCCATAGACGATTTATTTATAAACTGGAGTATTATGGTATCCGAAATGATATTCTCCGGTGGATCTCTGCCTGGCTATATGGAAGGACACAAAAAGTTGTTCTAGATGGTGTCTGTTCAGACCCTCTCCCCGTGTTGTCTGGTGTCCCCCAGGGTTCTGTTTTAGGGCCCATTTTGTTCTTAATCTTTATTAATGACCTGCCAGACAACATAAGCTCAACAGTTCGCCTTTTTGCTGATGACTGTGTACTCTATAGAAATATTAGACGGTCCGAAGACCAACAGATACTCCAAGATGATTTGGATAAATTGGCACTTTGGGAAGAGGCATGGCTCATGAAATTTAATGTTGCCAAAGTCACTCTATGAGGGTGACTAGGCACCCCCTCCAAAGCAAATAATCCATGGTTATATACTGCATAACCAAGTCCTAGAGAACGTATTGTCAGCCAAATATTTAGGAATTGAAATTACGGATGACCTCGAGTGGGGTCAGCACATCAATGAAATTACCAGTAAGGCTACTAAGACTTTGGGTTTCCTTCGTAGAAACTTGACTTTTGCATCGAAGGAAATCAAGGCTGCTGCATATAAAACTCTGGTCCGGCCCAAATTAGAATATGCAGCGCCAGTTTGGATGCCCCATCACCAAGTAGATATTAACAGAATAGAAAAAGTACACAGGACTGCTGCCCGTTGGACCCGTAGGCGCTGGTGCAATCAAAGCCATGTGGGAGAAATGTTAGAAGAACTCCAATGGCCAGACCTGCAGGAAAGACGACAGCAGGCTTCTCTGTCTCTATTCTACAAAATTCACAATAATCTTGCCATTGTAGATAAGAATAAGTACCTATCTGAGGTCGGTGAAGGGAGCAGGATAACTAGGTCCCACCATTCCAATACCACCGTCCAAATGCTTACACGGACGGTTTTAAGAATTCCTTTTTCCCCAGGACAATTGCAACTTGGAATGGCCTTACAACCGAAGCTGTCTCTTCGGAGACAGTTGATGGGTTTAAGGCCAAAATTTAATATTCTAGGGTAGAGCAGGGGTTAGGCATGGAATGCCAGCCCCTGAGGATTTCTTGTAAATAGTTTTAATCTGCTGGTGGCTTTGTCACAAATTCATTTATTTTTTTTATTTATTATTTTTTGTGACAACTTATGCGCCACACCAGAAACCTGTCATCATGGTCAAAGTTGACCGAGGACAGTATGGATAAAGAAAGAAAAAGAAAGAAAGAAAGCAATCAAGAACTGCAGGATGGTATATGAATGGATCAGGCTTGTTCTGCATGGAAATTATTGCTGAAGGTATCTGCTTTTCGTTGATTAATTTGCAGTCTATTTTGCATCAACTACAACGACCATCTTGGACAATTTTCCGAAATATTGAGGTTAAATATGATGATGGCAGCCATTTGTATAGCTGAATGCTGTCGGGCCTGGAAGACGAATATACCTAAAAAGATGCACCAGCGCGTTGGCTGTCAAACGGTGACAAAATATAGTGCAAATTTTTTTCTCAATTTTTAACTAATAATTCGTTGAATTTATGCAATAACAGCAATCAAACATTTGTTTCCAATGCATTAACATTTGCCAGGTCCCTCGGGAGATGTTGAAAACCTTGGCCTTCGGCCTCGGTTTCCATCATCTCCCTCGGGACCTGGCAAATGTTAATGCGTGAAAAACCATGTTTGATCCCTATAATGATAGACAGATCCAAGGTGTTTTTTTTTCTTCCTAGTGAAGCACAAAATAAGAATTTTCAAATTTTTTTTTTTTAGCCGCTATAGACAAAATTAAAGAAACATTGAAGATAAATAATAAATCAGGACCCTAATTTTCTGCATTGAACCCTTAAAAACAAGAACAAGGTTCTAAGAACTCCTCAGATTCGGAATTGAGGGAAAACCCTGCCAATGGTATTAAGAAAACCTATTTACTGTTGAACAATTTCAGATGACAACAGTTATTTTCCAGCTGTGCTTGATAATTACATGGATTAGATTTATAGTTAACCCGTCAATTGATAATTATTGTCAATGCTACAAACTGCAATTATCTCACCTTCCTGACAGTCCTATTTTGTGACAAACAGGTAGGCCGCATTTTTCAATTACATCACACTTGCTATTTGCAAAGATTATTATCCCCCGCCGAAGGTGGAGGGATATAGTTTTCTCCATGTCCTTCCGTCCATCTGTCTGTCTTTCCTTCCGTCTGTCAGTTCATCTGGAGCCATAACTAAGTATCCACTGGACGGAATTTGATTAAACTTTTAATGAATATATACTAATCAAAAGGAAAACACTACATTATAGAAGACAGTTTGTGACTAACATTATGATACTTTTTTGCCTGGATATGAACATTTTAGTAGTGCAAGACATTCAGCAAGAGAATGTTTATGAAACTCTGAATCAGATACTCTTTATAACAGAGTTATGTTACCTTATTCAATTTTAGCATGTTTTGTAATACACCAAATACGCACATGCGCAGATGCCCATGTCTTTGCTTATCTAAAGTGTTACATCCAGAGTAATACTGAAATAGAAAAAGCAATTAATAACCCACAGTTGTTATATAGAAAAACTAGGAAATTGAAGCTTTAGTTTTCCAAATTATAAATGATCTCCCTTTGCATTAAAACTATAGCAAATTTCAATGTTCGATTGTTCTTTGGTTTTTCAATTTTCCAAGCAACTGTTTTCCCGATCTTGTAGTGCAATAACTCATGCACTTTACCTATTGTTGATTTTAAGCAAAACTGTGACAATGTGTGAGGAAACCACAAATTAATTTCTTATGGGAATTTCCATTGTTCACGGTTTCTTATTGTGTTTTCAAAGAAATAATGATACTTCAACACTAATTTTTAAAGACATGAAAACACATATTGATGTGTGCTTTCTCTTGAGATATGTATGATACACTGGTTGTTTAGCTGAGGCAAAATAAGGACAACAGTATCGTGATCTTCTTTTTTAAATCAAGTTTAAAATGCATGTTCGACTGGTTAGTATTTGCACAGCAGAAAATTGGACCCTTGTTCACTTTGAAATGCATTCGCTTTATCTGAAACGGATTTTACAGCTATCCACTGGTATCATGGCCTTAAACATGTATTTAACTTTAAAATGCGTTCTTATTCTTGAACCATTTTGGGTTCCACAAAACAGAAAATTGAAAACAAATCACTTGTAGCGTTTTCACTTTTGTTCAGTATATATCACTACAACTCACTGACGCACATGAAGTTTAATTAGACTGGCTTCATCAGTGCATGAGTTATTGCCCTTGAATTGACTTAAAATCAACAAAATGAGCCATAACTAGGTAACCACTGGACGGAATTTCATGAGGCTTAAAATAAAAATATATCACTATAATGCGCTAAAGTACATGAAGTTTCATCAGATTGGCTCTATTAGTACATGAGTTATTGCCCTTGAACTGACTTAAAATCAATAAAAGTAACCAATTACCAAACCTTCACGAAACTTTTACTAAATATGTATCACCATAATGCAGTTATGCGCACAAAGATTCATCAGAGAATGGCATCAGTAGTGCATGATAATTGCCCTTGAATTAATTTTAGATTGACAAATTTAGCTGTAACTTAAAGTAATCAATGAATAGAAGTCTATTAAACGTATACTAAATATGATGTGTCACCATAACACATTGGTACATCTCATGTTTCGTTCAGTAAGCAGTGAGTTATTGCCCTTGATATTCAAAATTATCAATTGAGTCATAACTAAGTAGCCAGTGAATCGAATTTCATGAAACTTAAAATGATTATGTATTGTCATGACACAGCAGTGCACAATAAGTTTTGTCATAATTGCATCAGTAGTGCATGCTTTAATGCCCTTGAATTAATATAAATCCAAAAATTAGCCACGACTAAGGTATCAGTGAACAAAATTCCTTGAAACTAAATTAAAACTGTATCATCATAGTGCATTGATGCTGAGACAAGTGTTCAAGAATGGCTTCAGCATTGCCTCACTTATGCCAGAGTTATTGCCCTTGATTTGATTTAGAATCCAGCCGTAACTAAGTAATAACAATCACTGCCAGTTGTTTCATAATAAAGCTACAGATCTTTGACTACCCTCCCTTGAAAGGCAATAGCCACAACACACAATCAAAAACATACATGGGCTTAGACCTTGAAAGAAAATTTTAAGTCCTTGGAACATGTGAGTGCATATACAGCCATGGACAACATGTTGTAAAGTAAATGTTTGACATATAGGTTTCTTCATTTCTTTTAGTTTGATTTCATATTTCTCTCAGAAAATCCAATTTAGAATATATCACGCCTACTAAACGAAAGAATGCGTAACCATCGGTTAAGAACGCGAAACAATTCGAGCGACATCCGGTTTAGCATTCGATGACGCAAAAAAGGTAAACAAACTTTGCATTTTCTGTCGTTCGTGAGCGATATAAATTTGTTGAGGAAATAATTGAAAAATCGGGGAATGTCATGCAATAGCCCATGCATATCGAAGTTTGTTGAGTAAATCTCAGACCACCTGCTTAGCGCATATTGGCTGAATTAATTTTCGCGTGCTGAAGGTGTGTCGAATCCATCGAAAACACGTGGAAATTGGTGAGGTATTTTAATATTTGATTTTGCGGTTTGCTAGAAGTTTAGCATATCATCATGCACACACGATAGACACATATGGTTATTTGTGCTATGGACCTTTTGGTTGTCAATGCTGCATAACCGAGAAATCACTGAAACAATGGTCGAAAATGGGTGGTTGAGCATTCGATCTATATAAATAATAAGAAAATTGACAGCTATCAAGCAGGTCTGATTTCATCTCCACGGCTCCAGGAACACATGCAGCTTATTCTACGGAATCGTTTCTTAGCCTTCCTGACGAGCAATGCATTGGTGTTTCGGAAATTAATAGCATTTTGATGAAAACATTTGCAGTCTCCCAAATCATAGTATATAAGGATTTTTACACAGATATCGTGCTTTCAAACCAATGCATTGACCCTGAAATTATCTAAAATATGATTTGACATGTTTAAAAAATTTTGGTTTCCGTAAAGAAGTGCTAATCTGTTCAATTTTGTTGGTTACGCATTAGAGTAACCGGTTGAGAATTGGAGTAGCAAAGGAACGAGAAAGTCGCCACTAATGCCCCTTTGTATATGCCAGCATCTAACTGTAACCATAAGTTGTTTACATATGCGTTTGAAATTGTATTAAAATCATTAGATGCTGAAAAGTCCTTATTTGACAAGGACATTGGAATACTGAGTTTGAGTACATTGACTGAATGGCAAATCGATTCGTAATTTACCTCTGCAGAAAATAAAAATGCCCTTTTGCATTTCATAAAGGCCCATACCGTTATATTATTTTTTGTATGGTTAAGCATTCGACAAATGATGCTTGAAAACAAATTGTCTGTATCTCTAGAGCAGTGCCGTTTTGTTCAGCCTATGAACTTTGCATATTGTACAGATTTTGTACCGTGTTCAGGTTAATATTATTTGTTGCCCGGCATGATTAATTGATGAGCTAGAAGACCATGCAAACTGAATAACTAACTACACGTAAATGTTCTGAACCACAATGGTCGCTGAGGGTGAGCTTTGGGAGTAGAATTTCTACACCCAGTAAGTGATTGCTGGCCATACAGGGCGGTACTATCAATAATGTGGTTCTTCACTGTTACATGCCTGTATGTGCTCCTTTTGTGATGACCAATGTTTCTTCTTCCAATTACATAATTAAAATCTAAAGTAGTTCCTTCAAAGCTTCAATTTTTAACACATTTATTGATTGCTTGTCACACAAGGGGTACTATTCAAAATGTGGTTCTTCACTGTTACATACAAGTTTGTGCTCGTTTTGTGATGACCAAGGTTTCCTTCACCCATGACGTAATTATCTAAAATGGTTTCTTCAAGAGCAGAGAAATTATTCACAGGAAGAAACATTGGCTATACTCCGAATTTTCGGCTACTCAAGCCTCATCAGTATTCCTGACATGATCTGGCGACGAAAGCCATAATTTCTTGAATTTAATAAGACTGACGCATCTCTAATATGCTGTCTATGAACTGTTGTCTGGTGGCGGAGGGAATAGCCTGTTTCTCCGATTTAGTTTTCTCGGCATTGGCTACACCGGACCACATAGATAAGATTTTTAACATCACAGGACATAGGTGTCCTTACTTTGAAAGATTTTCTGCATTTAAACTGGAACTCTTTCTTCCGTTATTAAATGATTACATAAACCACACTTGGCTCTATTACATTTTGTCATCTTCGGAAAATCATAATTATTAAATATTTAGCACGAGTTAAATGTCTGGTCAAACTTTGAGGTGGACGTTTGCTTTTTATGAGCTGAAAATCGTCTAATAATTCTTTCATGGTTTCATCTTCATATAAATTTGGTAAGTTTTGTTTTATTGTATTGAATAATTCAGAGTTTTTAGGGTTAAATGTAGATACATAAGTTAAAATATAGTCATCATTTTCCTCTTATTATTTGGACTGATGCTTCTTGTTCGACCCTTTTTTTAAAATCGAAGGTCCTTTTGCGTCTGGGTCTATAAGATTGTCCTTTTAATTCAATATCTTTTATTTCTTTAGTGAATGGAGTTTAATTGTATATTTATTACAGAAGTCAGTTTCATATTCTTTAAGCCGTACCTCGTTTTTAGCTTTCCATTGTTTCCTCTTCTCTCTTTGTGTTTCATACCCAACATAGTAATGAGAATTTCCTTTGCTCTCCTGAAAGCTTTTTCAGATATTATTGATAACAATTCTTCATTTCTTAATGGCTATCAGCCGTCAATTCTAGCCAGTCTTTTTCTGTCTTAAAATCGTCTAAAACTTGTCTTTCTCTTCTTCTTTGTTGGTCATCTGGCCCCCCAAATATGTTATGTATTTGCAATTCTTGTGGTATTTTAATCGGTTTCTGGTTTCTCAAGACTTCATATGTTGAGGACAGTTTTTCATTACGAAGTTTAAGCTATTATTGTTTCTTCCTGTCATTCAGTTCTTATACCATTTATTTTCAATGGTACGTTTAATTCTCCTTGCTTCTCTCTCCCAAGTTGGTGGAATAATTCCCTGATGTTATTACAAAGTTGTTGAGTAACTATCTGATTCTCATTATTGTGAGCTGCTTGAGTGGGAGATGGTGTAGGTGTTGCGACATCTTGAAGCGTTTGTTGTCTTTGATGATGTAGGTAAGATAGTTAATATCATATATATCTAATCAAATTTTCTTACTGGTTTAGACTCATATTCTAGATCATCGCTTTTAGTTCCTTTGGACCCCCTTTTGATACTATTCAGTCTTTGAATCGACTTTGAAACGGCACTGCCCTAGAGTTAAAGTTTGTTTTTCAAGCATCGTCCGTCGAATAATTAAAGGGACTCCAATGCTTAACCATAGAAAAAGATGTAACGGTATGAGCCATTATGAAATGCAAATGGCCTTTTTATTTTCTGCAGAGGTAAATAATGATTTCTGATTTATCAATCAATGCGCCATTTTGTCAAATTACTTCAAATTTAGAATTCCAATGCCCTTGTCCAGAAAAGGATATAATTAATATTTCTGCATCTAATGATTTCAATACAATTTACAAATCATATGTAGACATTTAATGGTTATAGTTAGATGCTGGCATATACAAAGGGGGCATTAGTTGCGACTTTCTCTTTTGCTCCTCCAATTCTCAACCGGCCACTCTAATGCGTAACCAACAAAATTGGGCAGATTAGCACTTCTTTACGGAATCAAAATTTTAAAACATGTCAAATCATATTTTAGATAATATCAGGGTCAATGCATTGGTTTGAAAGCACGATATCTGTGTAAAAATCCTTATATACTATGACTTGGGAGACTGCAAATGTTTTCATCAAAATGCTATTAATTTCCGAAACACCAGTGCATTGCTCGTCAGGAAGGCTAAGAAACGATTTCGTAGAATAAGCTGCATGTGTTCCTGGAGCCGTGGAGATGAAATCAGACCTGCTTGATAGCTGTCAATTTTCTTATTATTTATATAGATCGAATGCTCAACCACCCATTTTCGACCATTGTTTCAGTGATTTCTCGATTATGCACCATTGACAACCAAAAGGTCCATAGCACAAATAACCATATGTGTCTATCGTGTGTGCATGATGATATGCTAAACTTCTAGCAAACCGCAAAATCAAATAAAATACAATATACATCACCAATTTCCACGTGTTTTCGATGGGTTCGACACACCTTCAGCACGCGAAAATTAATTCAGCCAATATGCGCTAAGCAGGTGGTCTGAGATTTACTCAACAAACTTCGATATGCATGGGCTATTGCATGACATTCCCCGATTTATCAATTATTTCCTCAACAAATTTATATCGCTCACGAAAGACAGAAAATGCAAAGTTTGTTTACCTTTTTTGCGTCATCGAATGCTAAACCGGATGTCGCTCGAATTGTTTCGCGTTCTTAACCGATGGTTACGCATTCTTTCGTTTAGTAGGCGTGATATATGCTAAAAACTGTTTTCACCATTTTTCACTGTTTTAACATCTATATCTGACAAGGCAGTTGATATTGAAAATAATGAAGAAATACATTGAGCCACTGTTCCCAAATTCAACTCAGTTACTATACTCTTACTATTTTCTGTTTGTTATGCCAATTATTATGCCAATTATGCCAATATGCTTGGTAAAATTAAGTTTGTGTTCTGCAACTTACAGCTGCCATTTTTAGCTCACCTGAGCCGAAGGCTCACAGGTGAGCTTATAGTATAGGCAGGCATCCGTCGTACGTCGTCCGTCCGTCCGTCTGTCCGCTCTCATGAGAGGGTATTTGTGGGCTGAGCTGTGAGTACAAACCCCATTTGTGGGGTGAATTCGACTTTTGTGGTGCACCTCATTAGTCGAAGTTTTCTGACACCTTCTGTGTGATGATGAGGGATAGATGGGTCATTTAAAATCATTTGTTTTCACAAGTTTTGTCCAAATTGGACAAAATTTGTGGGTTCATGTGTACAGAGGGCACGTGTGAGCTGTGATCAACCCGCAAGTGCACTTTGTACGATTCTGTCCATAAAAGATAACCCCCAAGTCTGGGGTGCAACCTACAACAACACCCTCATGTGTCCGTCCGTCCGTCAACATTTTCAAACGACATCTTCTCTGAAACTACATGGCCCATTGTAACCAAATTTCATATGTAGCATCTATAGGCTGGGGGAACCAATAATACTGTTTTTTATCCAAATCGCTTCATAACTTTGGTTGCTATGGCAACTTAAAGTTTCCATTGACTTGTATGGGAAAAATTGAAAATTTGCATTTATTGCTATGTCACTGCAGATATTTTGACAAAACTTTTACAGAAATGTTCCTTGAGTAGTCCTCTATCAGCCACATGAAATCTATGTAAAATGCACAATTTGGCTGGTTGCCATGGCAACCGAATGATTAAAAATAGAAGAAATATTCAAAAATCATCTCCTCAGAAACCATGCAACCAATAAAGCCCAAACTTCACAGAAAGGATCTTAGTACTAGCTTCTATAAAAGTACTGTTTGATTTTGGCAATCGCTCTAGCAGTTTGGTTGCTATGGGAACTTAAATTTGCCATTGACTTATAATGGCAAAATGGAAAATTTGCATTTATTGCTATGTTGGTGCAGATATTTTGACAAAACTTTCATAGAAATGTTCCTTTAGTAGTCCTCAACCAGCCTTATTAAATTTATGCAAATTGCGCAATTTGGCTGGTTGCCATTGCAACCGAATAGTTAAAAATAGAAAAATATTAAAAAATCACCTTCGCAGAAACTGTGTGGCCAATAAAGCTCAAACTATACAGAAAGAACCTTAGTACTTGCCTCTATAGAAGTACTGTTTTTCATGGCAGTTGCTCCAGCAGTTTGGTTGCTATGGCAACTAAGAGTTTCCATTGTTTTATAATGGGGAAAATGGAAATTGGCAATTTTTGCTGTCTGACTGCAGTTATTTAGATTTTTTTTCTACAGAATTTTTTTTTGAGTAGTCCTCTACGAATCATATGAATTTTCTCCAAATCGCTGAATTTGATTGGTTGCCATGGCAAAATATAGGGAAAATAATCTTCTGCTCAGAAGCCATATGGGGGATGAAGCTGATATTGTGCAAACGTGTTGATGACAGTAGCCTCTACATAAATTTTATTCTTTTTCTTTGAATCCCATAAGAACTTTGGTTGCTATGGCAACTTATAGTTTCCATTGACTTATAATGGGAAAAGTGAAGCCATGAGGGGGATGAAGCCGATACTTCGCATACATATTAATAACATTAGCCTCTACCTAAAGTATGATATATATTATCATTGCCCATGTGAATTCTTTGCTATGGAATTCTTTGCTATGGCAACTTAGAGTTTTGCATAGACTTATAATGGGAAAAGTGGACATTTGCTATTTATTTCTGTGTTACTGCAGATATTTTGACAAAACTTTACAGAAATGTTCCTGGAGTAGTCCTCTACCAGCCATATGAATTTTTCCCTAATACTCGATTTAGGTTGGTTGTCATTGCAGCTGAAAGGCCAAATTTTCATTTTTTTTTTTGCCAAAGATCTTCTGAGAAGCCATTAAGCGGGGATAAAGCTTATTTTTTGCATAAATGTTTGTGATATTATCCTCTACATAAATGGTGTTTTTTATTGCTGTTGTGCATGGTGTTTTGTTGCTGTAACTTCAGTGCTCAGGTGAGCGATATAGGGCCATTGGCCCTCTGGTTTGCAGTTCGAGTGTCAAATAGCAATCTAACAAATGAAAAAAATTCAAGGCTGTTTGTCAGGCTACATAGTGTCATGGTATATACCATGATAAAAACCCCAGATCTCACCTAAAAACCATAGTATACCCTGGTACTTTATTTTCGGTGTTACTCAGCTCTAATCAACTCATGCCATTGGTACACAGAATTTAGAAGATAAAGATTTAGATGTTTTCAAGGACACAGTCAAGTACATTAACATGGACTACTGATGACTGTAAGATATTTCAACATGTTGGTGGTCTACTGCGTGTTCAGCGGTTAAACAATGCTTAAAATTTGTAAACGTTTAGCACATATACACAAACTGTTACCCTGTGCTCATGTAAGATCCTCTGTATACATATTCTTTTATGACATGAAGCTGGGCTTTTCTCATGAAAGCTTTGTAAAGAATGAGGCAAACAAAGATGGTTCAAACCAACTTAGGCCGGTACCATTAACATACACTATTAGATCAGCTGCATACGTGTTTAGCAACAGCATCATTTTGTACATACAAACTATTATTATGCATGCAGAACAAGTAGATACATGTTGCCTATCATATCCGGGTCTTTTCACTTCTTTTAAAAGACTCTAAGTACGAATTTAGAGTTTGAATGCAATTTTTGCTGCCTCGGAAAGATTTTATCTCCTCAAATTATTTTAATGTCCCCCATTTTGTAGATGTTGGCAGGATTCCTGCCAGGAATTTCAAATTTTACAGCAGGAATACTGCTCATTTGAATATTCCTGGTGGGACTCTTGCCAGAATTCGTGCTTGAATTCATGCTAATTTAAATATTTCACTTAAAATTCCACACTGAGTCCTGCTGGACTCCTGTAGGGAATTTTACATTATAGTGAAAAGTCCATGTGGAAAACCCATTGGAAAACTTTTTATGCCTAGATTCCTGCCAAGAATTCTGTTACAATTCCTGCAGGAATACTGCCACTGTCCTGCTGGACATTTCTGAACAGGCGTAATCGTCTCTGAAGCTGCTTCCTATGAATACTCCTGTAACAGCAATAAATTGGTCTGTAAACTGGTTCGAAATGGCTTGTATGTTAGTGGTTCTTGACATCAGTATGTAGTCGGTGAAAAAATGCATAACTGTAGCAATACTTCCATGAAGCAGATGACTATAAATAATGTCATATGTCAGTTAACTGGTACTTAGATTGGTCCAAGATGACTTGCATGTTAGAGGACCATGATATCAGTGTGGTCCATGAAAAAAAAGTCGTAAATATGGTAATAAGTCCATGCTTGTGTCCATGTGCTACCGTATAATGGGACATTTTCGCATCGCCTAATTTACGTGAATTTTCCTGGTCGGTAGCGATCCGCAAAAATTAAACTCAGCGAAATATTTTCCAAGTTTGTACAAAATAGTAATAGGAAATCTGAATTGTCCAAACATATGGTTTGCGGTATTCAAAACGCCCCACAAAACCTTAAAAGTAGGTAGATATAGAGTTATTATTTTCGGCTCAATTATGTTAGCTGGTAATTAGCAGGTAATTACAATTTGAACAGGTTTTCACTTTTTATCCCCCGACCGAAAGGTTCGGGGGATATAGCGATGAGCCTGGCGTCCGTCCGTCCGTCCGTCCGTCCGTCCGTCCGTCTGTCCGTCCGTCCGTCCGTCCGTAAACACTTTCTTGTCCGCTCTGTATCTTGAATACCCTTTGGAATATTTTCATGATACTTCACAGTTATATAGAACAGGTCATGACGATGTGTCGCGTACAAGAATGGTAACTCTTGCTATTGTACTTTTTGAATTATCTCCCCTTTGGTGATTTTTTGGCAGATTCGTGTCCGCTCTGTAACTTGAATACCCTTTGGAATATTTTCATGATACTTCACAGAAATGTAGAACAGGTCATGACGATGTGTCGCGAACAAGAATGACAACTCTTGCTTTCTTACTTTTTGAGTTATTTCCCCTTGATATTTTTAGGTGTGATTTTTTGGCATATTCGTGTCCGCTCTATAACTAGAATACCCTTTGGAATATTCTCATGATACATCACAGATATGTAGAACAGGTCATGACGGTGTGTCGCGAAAAAGAATGACAACTCTTGCTTTCTTACTTTTTGAGTTATTTCCCCTTGATCATTTTAGGTATGATTTTGTGTCGGCTCTATAACTTGAATACCTTTTGGAATATTTTCATGATACTTCACAGATATGTAGAACAGGTCATGACGATGTGTCGCGAACAAGAATGACAACTCCTGCTTTCTTACTTTTTGAGTTATTTCCCCTTGATGGTTTTAGGTCTGATTTCGTGTCCGCTCTATAACTTGAATACCTTTTGGAATATTTTCATGATACTTCACAGATATGTAGAACAGGTCATGATGATGTGTCGCGAATAAGAATGACAACTCTTGCTTTCTTACTTTTGGAGTTATTTCCCTTTGATGATTTTAGGTGTCCGCTCCATAGCTTGAATACCTTTTGAAATATTTTCATGATACTTCACAGATATGCAGAACAGGTCATGACAATTTGTCTCATACATGAATGATAACTCTTGCTTTTAGACTCAGTGAATTATTTCCCTTTGGTAGTTTGAGCTGCTGTTTGAGTCTCTGCTCCATAACTGTATAACCCTGGCCAGCTCCAGAATTTGAATAACCGTGTACCTTGTAGAATATTGATGATCATGCTGTGATATCTTATCAGTGTTCCTAACTCTCTCTTACCCCTCCACATTCCTGTGACCCCTCCTGCACCCCCCCCCCCCCCCCCCCCCCAAAAAAAAAAAAAAAAAAAATATTTCCAGATTTGGATTCTTTGTCCAAATTCTCTTACTAGAGAGCTCAAAATTAGATTTGTAGGACTTGTACTTTAGAAGTTATTCACACATTTTGAAAGTTGAATGTATCGTATGCTATACATTTGTGTATATGGTGGCTGTTTGAGATATTACCTCTTTTTAGCAGTCAAGCATACTGTTTTAGTCTGAGTGTTAGATAATCATGCATCTGTTAACAGTTAATGTCAATCAGAAGCATAAAAGAACGACAATATATTACTAATATGTGTTTTGAAGTGCACCCTTTTTACCAAGGCCCATGGGGGTCTTCGGTCGGGGGATTTGCCATCTCCTCTGATGGCTATTTTTTCGCTTGATTAATAGTCACTTGTACCTGATTATGCAAGTACAATTGAATTACTTTAAATTGACTGTGAGTTCTGTTTAGTTTTATCCTGAACAATAGCCATTCTATCATTGTTCTCATATTTCAGTTAACTGTTTCTGTGTACTAAACATTTATTTGTACAAAAAAAATGTCTATCTTAGGTTTTTTTTTTGAAAAAAAAAGGTTGGGTATTCATCCAAACCCAAAAGGAGCCTATTCTGTCTAAACAAATGTGTTCAGTATAAAGTGATTTCAGTTTCTTTATGTTCTCTCTCTCCTTGTACTCTTAATTTGTCAGTCAAGCCAATATTTTACAGGACCAACACAATTTTTATCCCCCGACCGAAAGGTTCGGGGGATATAGCGATGAGCCTGGCGTCCGTCCGTCCGTCCGTCCGTCCGTCTGTCCGTCCGTCCGTCCGTCCGTAAACACTTTCTTGTCCGCTCTATATCTTGAATACCCTTTGGAATATTTTCATGATACTTCACAGTTATGTAGAACAGGTCATGATGATGTGTCGCGTACAAGAATGGTAACTCTTGCTATTGTATTTTTTGAATTATCTCCCCTTTGGTGATTTTTTGGCAGATTCGTGTCCGCTCTGTAACTTGAATACCCTTTGGAATATTTTCATGATACTTCACAGAAATGTAGAACAGGTCATGACGATGTGTCGCGAACAAGAATGACAACTCTTGCTTTCTTACATTTTGAGTTATTTCCCCTTGATAGTTTTAGGTGTGATTTTTTGGCAGATTCGTGTCCGCTCTATAACTAGAATACCCTTTGGAATATTCTCATGATACTTCACAGATATGTAGAACAGGTCATGACGGTGTGTCGCGAAAAAGAATGACAACTCTTGTTTTCTTACTTTTTGAGTTATTTCCCCTTGATCATTTTAGGTATGATTTCGTGTCCGCTCTATAACTTGAATACCTTATGGAATATTTTCATGATACTTCACAGATATGTAGAACAGGTCATGACGATGTGTCGCGAACAAGAATGACAACTCCTGCTTTCTTACTTTTTGAGTTATTTCCCCTTGATGGTTTTAGGTCTGATTTCGTGTCCGCTCTATAACTTGAATACCTTTTGGAATATTTTCATGATACTTCACAGATATGTAGAACAGGTCATGATGATGTGTCGCGAATAAGAATGACAACTCTTGCTTTCTTCCTTTTGGAGTTATTTCCCCTTGATCATTTTAGGTATGATTTCGTGTCCGCTCTATAACTTGAATACCTTATGGAATATTTTCATGATACTTCACAGATATGTAGAACAGGTCATGACGATGTGTCGCGAACAAGAATGACAACTCCTGCTTTCTTACTTCTTGAGTTATTTCCCCTTGATGGTTTTAGGTCTGATTTCGTGTCCGCTCCATAGCTTGAATACCTTTTGAAATATTTTCATGATACTTCACAGATATGCAGAACAGGTCATGACAATTTGTCTCATACATGAATGATAACTCTTGCTTTTAGACTCAGTGAATTATTTCCCTTTGGTAGTTTGAGCTGCTGTTTGAGTCTCTGCTCCATAACTGTATAACCCTGGCCAGCTCCAGAATTTGAATAACTGTGTACCTTTTACAATATTGATGATCATGCTGTGATATCTTATCAGTGTTCCTAACTCTCTCTTACCCCTCCACATTCCAGTGACCCCTCCCGCACGCCCCCCCCCCAAAAAAAAAAAAAAAAAAAAAATTTTTTTTCCAGATTTGGATTCTTTGTCCAAATTCACTTACTAGAGAGCTCAAAATTAGATTTGTAGGACTTGTACTTTAGAAGTTATTCACACATTTTGAAAGTTGAATGTATTGTATGCTATACATTTGTGTATATGGTGGCTGTTTGAGATATTACCTCTTTTTAGCAGTCAAGCATACTGTTTTAGTCTGAGTGTTAGTTATCATGCATCTGTTAACAGTTAATGTCAGTCAGAAGCATAATAGAACGACAATAAATTACTAATATGTGTTTTGAAGTGCACCCTTTTTACCAAGGCCCATGGGGGTCTTCGGTCGGGGGATTTGCCATCTCCTCTGATGGCTATTTTTATTTTCGTGGATATTCACATCCGCAAAAATTAAAAACCGTGAAAATTAATCATCATGTTTTGGGGGCAAATCCACGAAAGTTTTCCATTATACGGTAGTTGATTATGAATATGCTGTAGCAGTAGTTAGCTGGTCTGTAAATAAGTCTCAGTATTGGCTTGCATGTTTGTAATCCGTGACATCAGTCTGTGGTCCGTAAAAAACCTGTAATTATGGTTTACGATCAAAATGGGCTCTGCTTTTGGGAGTTCAAATTTGATGATTAACCCAAATGTGCTTAAATATTGGGTCACCTAAAAACCATTAATTTTCCATTTGGGACAAATGGAAAATTAATGGTTTTAGGTGTTCCAATAATTAAGCACTTTAGGGTAATGTCTACTTTATCTACTCTACAAGAGTGTGTAGTATGGCATGTTTTAGGAGAAAAATAAGAACCTGTGCTTACCTTGAGCTATGGAGTCCCTGTATATTACAGTAGTCACATGTTTATGGTTTCAGCATTGAGGCCATGGCTTCTGCAGGGACCACTGAGCTTTCTAATGAGGACTGGTTGGTAATAAGGGCTAGAACATGCGCAAAGACTGATCCCTATGCTGCAAAAGCTTGGATGATCACGGCCAGGACACTCTTTCCACGGAATTTTAACATTCAGGTAGAAACTTTTTAAAGATTCGGTCAAAAGTGTAAACATCATTTCTAGTTAAAAAGAAATGTGTATTACCATAACTATTTATACCCCTGACATATGTAGTATGTCGAGGGGTATATAGTTTTTGCCTTTCTGTCCGTTAGTCTGTCCGTCCGTGTGTCCGTCCGTCTGTTAATATTTGCATTAAAGTTGTGTGTTAAGTTTTTATTCTTTGCTTAGATTTCCAATATCCTTCGATGGAACCTTTGGTATGTGAATGAGTATACTTCTAGGTTCATGCAGAATAGTTGACATCATCTGGATGCTGCTGCTGACCTAAGGTCAAGGTCACAGACTTTTGCGTTAAAGTTTTGTGTTAAGTTTTTATTCTTCGTTTATATTTTCAATATCCTTTGATGGAACCTTTAGATATTTGCCTAGGGTTACTTTAAGGTTTATACAGAGTAGTTGACTTCATCTAGATGCTGTTGCTTACCAAAGGTCAAGGTCACAGACTTGTATACCGTATTTGCGTTAAAGTTTTGCTTTAAGTTAATATTACTTGTATATTTGTGTTAAAGTTATGCATTAAGTTTATATTCTTTGCTTATATTTCTAACGTCCTTTGATGAAACCTTTTGATATATGACTAGGTTTACTTCTATGTTCATGCAAAACAGTTGACATCATCTGGATGCTGCTGCTGACCTAAGGTCAAGGTCACAGGCTTAAACATTTGTATTAAAGTTTTGCGTTAAGTTTATATTCTTCTTTTATATTTCCAAAATCCTTTGATGAAACCTTTTGATATATGACTAGGTTTACTTCTATGTTCATGCAAAACAGTTGACATCATCTGGATGCTGCTGCTGACCTAAGGTCAAGGTCACAGGCTTAAACATTTGTATTAAAGTTTTGCGTTAAGTTTATATTCTTCTTTTATATTTCCAAAATCCTTTGATGGAACCTTTTGATATTTGACTAGGTTTACTTTTAGGTTCATAGCTGCTTATCAAAGGTCAAGGTCACAGACTTGTATAATTGTGTTAAAATTATGGGTTAAGCTTACATTCTTTGTTTATATTTCAAACGTCCTTTTGATATATGACTAGGTTTACTTCTATATGTTCATGCAGATTAGTTGACATCATCTGGATGCTGCTGACCTAAGGCCAAGGTCATGGAAACAGACATATGATTGCATTAAAGTTTTGTGCTGAGTTGGTACTCTTTGCTGATATTTGTAATATACTTTGATGGAACCATTTGATAGGTGACTAAGTTTACTTTTAGCTTCATACCATGTATAAGATTGGTTTCATTAGGCAGTGGTTTCATTAGGCAGTGGCGCTGGTCGGGGGTATACGTGAGCCCCTGCTCACTTGCTCTAGTTTTTACTACAGTATAACCAGTTACAAAATGTACTTTCAACAAAAATTTATTAGTTTCAGTGATCAATTAGGGGATAACTGTCTTGAAAATTGTCAATTGGGGAAGTTAATCATCGGTTTTATGGTCGGAAATTTTGCTTTACGGCGACGCACCAGCGGAGCAGTAAAAGGCAACTTGCGACCATAAAACCAATGATTTACCTCCCCAAATGACAACTTTCAATACAGTTATCCCCATTCTTATGCACTTTTCCAGATTTTTACCTTTCATATTGTATTAGGTTGCATCCACTTCGAGTGCTGTCAGCAACATTAAACCAAACGCCAGCCAATGAGATGTGACATATCTTAATGACATAGGGTTTGCGACAGTATATCCCAGAGAACACTGTCGCAAATTTTTGGCATTATCCAATCAGTCGTCATGTTATATTTGTAAGTGCATTAGAATTTGATTTTAACGTCTGTCATTTTGATAGGAAATTGGTGGCATTTTAACCTACAGTGCAGACCCGATCAGACTGGTCCTTTGGAACATTCATGTCTGGGTCTTCTCAATTTTCACTGGCACTTTCTGTCTAATATTTGGGGCTTGTACATTACACAGTTGTTGGTTTATCTCTTATTGCAGCACAATCATTTCAGAGCTCCAGATATTGTAATTTTGGGATAATGTTTCTTATTTCTATACAGCACACCTGGTTAACTATGTTTCTAAGGCTGTGACAAACAAAAAAGAGTCATAGTTCCAAAACTACTTGGCCATCATGGCTAAACAAATTTGTTTAGACACAATGACCAGGTTGTTTTGGAACTAGGACTCTTTGTCGTTTGATTACAATCCTTGTATATACATAGTAACCAGGGGTGAACAGTGGCAGCTTCTGTGGTCTCTCAGTAGACCTGCCTTAGCAGCAAGGTTGTCCAAATGAATGTCTCTGCTCCATAATATTACCTTATTATGCAGAAAGATGCAAATTTGTTCAAATGGGAATATCTTATTCAACCCTTTTAGTGCACTGTGAGTGTAACATTTTCAAAATGGCATTAAATACTTACAGAAGACACTTCCTAGTAAGGGCATAATTAAAAGAATTTTTAGATACAGAATTTACTGTTTAATAATAAAGCAGAGAAAAGCTGGTAATAGTCTTGAAGGATGAAGAAGCTTTGTAAGTGAAAACTGAAAGAGAACTATAGTGTTTCAGGGGTCAGCCTAGAGCTTTCAGACAGGGAGAAGTTTTGCAAAATTTTACTGCACTTTAGGGAAAAGTTTTGGTCCAAATTTGGATTTCTCTATCTGTTCTATACATTTCCACTTCTCCCTCAGCTAAATATAGGGAGAAGTCTGCCAGCTTAGGGAGACTATTTCTCCCAAAGCGCCCTCTAGGCTGAGCCCTGTTGTTTTACAGCTCTTATAAACAAGCAATCTGTAAAAGTATGTGCACTAAAAATCATATGCCTCAGAAATTCCCATGATGTGGGCTTATTGGGGCATGTGTGCTAATTAGGTCAAATACGGTAACAATTAACAATTGATTTTCTCTTTTTATTCAGTTTGAAGCTTATAACTTGGAAAAAATGGGAAAGAACTCAAAAGAAGCTGCAAAATTACTTGAAGGATTGTAAGTATTGAAAAAGAGCCGTGACATGACAAAACCAAAAAAGTGGCATGTGTTCCAAGGGAAGACTCAAATCAGCCTGGGCATCTGCCCAGGCTGATCAGAGTCTGTTGGCACTGATGTAGCTTAGACCATAAGCTACCTTTTAAGTGCACAGCTAAGGCTGTGACTGAGTCATAGCTGGGCGTGCATGCCACTTTGTTGGTTTTATCCTGTCACAGCTCAAATTATAATCTGGTCTGAAAACCAGGAATAGCGTGACAAATACATATGAAACTGAATTGCCCTACCAGGGCCCAATTTTCAAAAATAACAGCATTGTTAAATAACAGAAGTTAAATTTTCATATGTGTTGAAAATGTATTGTATTTTCAAAAATTGTGTTGAAAATGTATTGTATTTTCAAAAATACATCCATGCTGTGCCCCTAAAATTGTGAGGAGCTTTTGTACTGCCTTGCCTGAATAGAGTCTTTACCTTGTGTCTACTAATAAATGCTCTTTAGAGAGGGGGTATTTGTTAGACAGAATATGTATGTTGTTTTCACAAATTATTTGGCCCCTTTCTGAGCAGTTTGGTTCATTAGGTTCTGCTTGTGTTCCAGATACATGTCATTTCCTGAAGAAGGTAAGCTGTGGTCTGAAGTTCATAGCTTACTAGAGGCTCTGCAAAATGACCCTGGGGACTCGAAAAACCATTTTCTTACAGGTAGGCAAGTTTTAATCTTTGTGATTTCTACACTGGGCTTCCACGATCACAGTTGTCCAAAATACCATATTAATCCTACTATATGCCCCAAGAGCATAGCACTTTAAGAAATGGGGGCATTATTATACCCCCACTATGTTTGAGGGGGGTATACTGTTTTCATGTTGTCCCTCCGTCATTCCGTCCGTCCGCAACACGTTAAACTTGCTCCGATTTATTTCAAATTTTGTCCATGGATGCAGCATGTGAAAAGAGTTGATACGCATTTTTCAGATTTGCGCGGATGAGTTTTACTGCTGAGTTATGCCCCTTTATAATTTTTGTAAAAAAAGTTTATCGCAACTTCTCCTAAACCACTTGACTGATTTTCTTGAAATTAAGTATGTGAAAACATATTGGTATGAAGATGTGCATTAAAGGTAGGTTCCTGTGCTAGCGATGTCAATTATGTCCACAAAATAATTTCGTCTTTTTCTGAGCAGTATTGAATTCTCTTATTTTTCTGAATTTGTTGCTACTGAGAAACTCGTCAGATGTTGAAGAAAATAGTCGTTTTTCCTTTTGGTTTATTTTCTTTAGTTGGAATTCCAGTTCTAAAAATAGCTTAGTGTATTATGTCTATAAGTGCGCAATTTCTGATGCCATTCTCCAAAGGTCAATTTTCCCTTGACGTGAGCTCTCCTAGAGGTCCTGGCATGGCGGATGGGTTAAAACTATCCCAAAATGCAATGCAGCATGACATCAGCTGCGTTATCTATTATTGGCGCGAACTAAAAATAGCGCTAACTGGTGTGCGAAGCAGAGTTAGGAAATCCCCTGCAAAACAACTTTTCTAATATTTTTTTGATTTACACTTTTTAGTGAAACTTATTAATTTCCTTTTATAAGTGCTTTCCAACAACTTGGACGAAAGTTCGTCAAAATTATGATGCATTCCAAAGTACAGGAACCTACCTTTAAGGTTTCCGTTTTGAAATCTGACCCCTCTTGCCTGAGTTATGCCCCTTTTTGACATTTTTTGCCCTTATTTTGGGGTTTATTCTAGTCATTTTTGCTTTAATTTTATTCGGATTTGGTTAATAGATGCAACATAAGAAAATAGTTGACATGTGTTTTCCAGTTTTTCCCGGAAACATTTGCCCTCTGAGTTATGCCCCTTTTATATTTTTTGTAAAAAAGTTTGTTATCGCAACTCCTCCTAGACCGCTTGACTGATTTCTTGAAGTTAAGTATGTGAACACATATTGGTATGAAGATGTGCATTAAGGTTTCTTTTTTTGAAATCTGACCCCTCTTGCCTGAGTTATGCCCCTTTTTGACAATTTTTTTTTTTTGCCTTAATTTTGGAGGCTATTTTAGTCATTGTTGCTTCGATTTTTTTCAGATTTGGTTCATAGATGCAGCATAAGAAAATAGTTGACACGTATTTTCCAATTTTTCGGGGAAGCATTTGCCTGCTGGGTTATTCCCCTTTGAAATTTTTAGTATAAAAGTTTGTTAGCGCTACTCCTCCAAAACTGTTCGACAAATTTTCTTGAAATTAAGTATATGAAAAAATATTGATATGAATATGTGCACTAAGGTTATAATTTGAATGACTTACCCTTTTTGCATGAGTTATGCCCCTTTTTGATATTTGATGCTCTTTTTACGTAGGTTTTTTGGTCATGTTGCTTCGATTTTATTCCTATTTGGTGCATTGTATCAATGGAGAAGACAACAGATGACAAATATTTTTCAGCTTTTTCAAGTAGAGTTGTCTGGCTAAGTTGCCCCTCTATGGTTATTGAAAAGAGAGTTGCTGCTTCTTCTCCTAAACTGTTTCTCTGACATTTTTAGCTCACCTGAGCCAGAGGCTCCGGGGGAGCTTATAGGATGGTAAGGCTCCGTCGTCCGTCCGTCGTCCGTCCGTCCACAATTTCAAACGACTTCTCCTCTGAAACCGCTGGGCCGATTGTAACCAAATTTCATATAGAGCCTCCTTGGACCTTAGGAACGAAAAGTTGTTCAAACGGTCCTGGTCACATGACCAACATGGCCGCCATGCCCATATATGGTAAAAACCTGAAAAAATCTTCTTCTCCAGAACCAATAGGTTGATGGTCTTGAAACTTGGTATGTAGCATTGGGTACACGAGTACTACCAAGATTGTTCAAAATATGACCTTGGGTTGACCTTGACCTTTTTTACGGTAAGGTCAAATTTGCTTACTCATGCTTTTATATGGCAAAATGCTGAAACATAAGATATCTTGGAAACTGTTGAAGATTTTGGTCTAAAAATTGGTACATACAGTCATCTTAATGACTACATGAAGATTTATGAGTACAAGAGGTCAAGGTCATTCTTTGACCTTTGACCCAGAACTCTCATATTTTGACAATATCAAACAATCTCCTCAAAAACCACTTGGCCAATTGTAACCAAATTTAATATAGATCCTCCAGGGGTCGAGGGAATGAAAATTTGTGCATACGGTCGAGGTCACATGACCAACATGGCCACCACGCCCATATATGGTAAAAACCTTTAAAAATCTTCTTCTTCAGAACCAGTAGACCGATGGCCTTGAAACTCGGTATGTAGCATTGGGTACTCAAGTACTATCAAGATTCTTCAAATTATGACCCTGGGTTGACCGTGACCCTTTTTACAGCAAGGTCAAATATGGGAAAATGCTAGAACATGAGATTTCATGGTAAGTTTTGAAGATTTTGACCTAAAAATTGGTACATAGAATCATCTTAATGAGTACATGAAGGTTTTTGAGTACAAGAGGTCAAGGTCATTCTTTGACCTTTGACCCAGAAATCTCAAATTTTGACAATTTCAAACAATCTGCTCTAAAACCACTGGGCCAATTGAAACCAAATTTAATATAGAGCCTCGAGGGTATGATGGAATGAAAATATTATCTAACGGTGCTGGACACATGACCAACATGGCCGCCACGCCCATATATGGTAAAAACCTTTAAAAATCTTCTTCTCCAGAACCAATTGACCGATGGCCTTGAGACTTTGTCAGTAGCATTGGGTACTTGATTACTATCAAGATTGTTCAAATTATGACCTTGTGTTGACCTTGACCTTTTGCAGCAAGGTCAAATATGGGAAAATGGTAGAACATAAGATTTCATGGAAAGTTATGAAGATTTTGACCTAAAAAATTGGTATATACAGTTGTCTTAATGAGTTCATGAAGAATTATGAGTACAAGAGGTCAAGGTCATTTTTTTACCTTTGATCCAGATTGCTCATATTTTGACATTTTCAACCATTTCCTCAAAAGCCAAAGGGCCAATTGTGAACACATTTCATATAGAGCCTCCAGGGGTTGATTGAATGAAAATTTGTTCAAACGGTCCAGGTCACATGACCAACTTGGCCGCCATTACCACTTACGGGATAAATCTTTAATATTTTTCTTCCTCAGAACCAATACACCTATGGCCCTGAAACTTGGTAAATAGCATGGAGTACTAGAGTACCACCAAGACTGTTCAAATGGTGACCTTGGGTTTACCTTGACCTTTTTTGCGGCATGGTCAAATATGGGAAAATGCTAGAACATAAGAAATTATGGAAAGTTTTGGAGATTTTGGCCTAAAAATGGTATATATGGTTGTCTAATGAGTACATGAAGATTTATGGGTACAAGTGGTCATGGTCATTCTTTGACTTTTGACCCAAAACTCATATTTTGACAATTTCGGACATGATAAGTATAAGCCACCTTGCCAATTGTTCAGGTGAGCGATTCAGGGCCTCATGGCCCTCTTGTTGAAATTAAGTGTGTGAACACATATTGGTCTATAGATGTCTGTTGAGTTATAGCTTTGAAACTTCAGCATTTTTTCTGAGCTATGTCCCTTTTCAGTTTTTGTTTTGCTCTGAGTTTGTATTCATTTTTTTTTTTTTTTTGGTCATTCTTTCTCTAATTTCTTTCAGATTTGATCCATGGAGCCAGCATAAGAAAAGAGTAGACATAAATATTTTCAGTTTTGCTTGCTAGAACTTTAAGGATGAGCTGTATAATGTGTTTTTTTAAATATGTAACTTAAATGCTGTGTCTATGTAAAAGTTGGATGACAAAGCGAACTAAGTGCTAAATGCGGGGGGTATTTAGTAAGCCATGCTTACTGCCATCTCTAGTTTAGAGACTAAGTTTTAGGTGAAGGGGGACTTATTGTTTTCTGTGCGGATCTCGTTGGTGTCGGCGTGACAGTTTCTTGTATGCTCGATAACTCTTAAACTAATGGATGGAATTTCACAAAGCTGGTGTGGATACATCATTGGGACACATTTAATAGCTGATTAGATTTTGGTGACCTTGACCTCATTTTCAAGGTCACTGGAGAACTTAGATGACAATTTCTTATACCCACGATGTCCCCTAAACTAATGGATGGAATTTCACCAAACTTTCCTGGATACATGATTCGGACAAGTTTACGAGCTGTTTAGATTTTGGTGACCTTGACCTTATTTTAAAGTTCACTGGAGGACTTAGATGACAGTGTTTTGTACCCATCATATATCTTGAACCAGTAGATGGAATTTTACCAAACTTGCATGGATACATAACTGGGATTATCTTAAAAGCTGATAAGATTTTGATGACTATGACCTCATTTTCAAGATAACAGGAGGAGTTAGATATATTAAATTTCACTAAAATTGATATGTCTCATTAGCATTTGGCTTTATTTCCTTTTTACTTTCATAGATATACCTTTGGAACAACCACAGGAGTCTACTGTGTTTTAAAGAACTTGACCCCATTTTCAAGGTCAGAAGCTAGCTTACAAATGCTTTTTTCTCTCTTAAAATTAGTTATACCCTGAACTAATTAACGGATTTTCGTCTGGCCTGCATGAATGTATCGCTTTGACAGATTTAAGACATGTTTAGCAGTTGGTGACCCTGGCCCATTTTTCAAGAACATAGTCTTATATGTATGATATCTTTAGAACCAGTGGATGGATTTTCTCCAAACTTGCATAGATATTTAATTTGTACAGGCTTTTTAGCTCACCTGAGCCATAGGCTCAGGGTGAGCTATTGTGATCACACAGTGTCCGTCGTGTGTCATGTGTCGTCCGTCGTCAACAATTTGCTTTAAATGACATCTTCTCTGAAACCGCTAGGCCTAAGGCTTTGATATTTGGTATGAAGCATTTTCTAGTGGTCCTCTACAAAGTTTGTCCAAATGGTGGCCCCAGGATTCAAAATGGCCCTGGGGCAGGGGGTCTTGGGTTTGTAACTAAAAAATACATAAAAATCTTCTTCTCCAAAACTGCTTGGCTCAGATGCTTGAAATTCCGCATGTAGCATTGCCTAGTGATCCTCTACAAAGTTTGTTCTAATGGTGGCCCAAGGGTCCAAAATGGCCCTGGGGCAGGGGGTCTTGGGTTCGCAACTAAAAAATACCTAAAAATCTTCTGCTCCAGAACTGCTTGGCTCAGATGCTTGAAATTCGGTATGTAGCATTGCCTAGTGGTCCTCTACCAAATTTGTTCAAATGGTGGCCCACAGGTCCAAAATGGCCCTGGGGCAGGGGGTCTTGTGTTCGAAACTATAAAATACTTAAAAATCTTCTTCACCAGAACTACTTGGCTCAGATGCTTGAAATTTGATATGTAACATTGCCTAGTGGTCCTCTACCAAGTTTGTTCAAATGGTGGCCCCAGGGTCCAAAATGGCCCTTGGGCAGGGGGTCTTGGTTTCGAAACTATAAAATACTTTAATATCTTCTACTCCAAAACTGCTTGGCTCAGATGCTTGAAATTTGGTTTGTAACATTGCCTAGTGGTTCTCTACCAAGTTTGTTCAAATGGTGGCTTTTGGTTGATTTGATTCTTAACATCCACGGTAAACAACTAAGGTCATGTGGGGACGGTCAGTTAACCATACCACACTATTCCTAGGCAGGCTAAGACCTCCTAAGCGGTTAACCAGTACTAAGTGCACATACTTTCGCCAGTAACTGACAACTGCCCTTCTTGAATCAGCGGAAGGAGAAACGAAAGTATGTGGCCAGACCGGGATTCGAACCCAGGACCTCTGACTTACGAGTCAGGTGCCCTACCGATTGTGCTACCCGGCCCCCAGGATCCAAAATGGCCTAGGGGCAGGGGGGTCTAAGGTTCCAAACTAAAAAATACTTAAAAATCTTCTACTTCAGAACTGCTTGCCTCGGATGCTTGAAATTTGGTATGTAGCATTTCCTAGTGGTCTTCTACCAAGTTTGTTCAAATGGTGGCCCCAGGGTCTAAAATGGCCCCGGGGCAGGGAGTTTCAGGTTTGAACCATAGAAATACATGGAAAAATATTAAAAAATCTTCTACTTCAAAACTGCAAGGCTCAGATGCTTAAAAATTGGTATGTTTCATTGCCTAGTAGTCCTTTACCAAGTTTGTTCAAATGGTGGCTCCAGGGTCCAAAAAGGACCCCCGACAGGGAGTCCTAGGTTTGAACCATAGAAATATATAGAAAAATATTTAAAGAATCTTCTTCTTTAGAGCCACTTGGCTCAGATGCTTGAAATTTGGTATGTAGCTTTGCCTAGTAGTCTTTTACCAAATGTTCAAATGATGATGCCAGGGTCAAAAATGACCCCGCCCCAGGGGGCCCTGGGTTTGAACCATAGAACTACATAGAAAAATATTCAAAAATCTTCTTCTTCAGAACCACTTGGCTCAGTTGCTTGAAAATTGGTTTGATGCATTGCCTTGTTGTCCCTTATCAAGTTTGTTCAAATGATGGCCCCATGGTCCAAAATGGCCCTGCAGCAGGGCGTCCTGGGTTTGAGCCATAGAAATACATAGGAAAGTATTGAAAAATCTTCTTCTTCAGAACCACTTGGCTCAGATGCTTGGAATTTGGTATGATGCATTACCTGGTGGACTCCTACAAAGTTTGTGTAAAAGGTGGCCCTCGGATCCAAAATGGCCCTGGGGCAGGGAGTCTTGGGTTTGAAATTAAAATGTACTTAAAAACCTTCTTCTCCAGAACCCCTTAGTGCAGATGCTTGAAATTTTGTATGATGCATTGCCTAGTGGTCCCTTACCAATTTTTTTTCAAATGATGGTGCCAATGTCAAAAATGGCCCCTCCCCAGGGGGGTCCTAGGTTTGAATTATAGAACTACATAGAAAAATATTAAAAAATCTTCTTCTTCAGAACCGCTTGGCTTGGAGGCTTGAAATTTAGCTTTTAGCATTGCCTAGTGGTCCTTTACCAAGATTATTCAAATGATGGCCCCAGGGTCCAAAATGGCCCTGCCCCAGGGGTCCAGGGTTTGAACCATAGCAATTCATAGAAAAACATTAAAAAATCTTCTTCTTCAGAACCATTTGGAAATGGTTGCTAACTATGAGGTTTGTTCAAATTATGACCCTAGTTTGACCTTTAACCTTTTTGCTCAGGTGAGCGATTCAGGGCCTTTTGGCCCTCTTGTTATTCATTAGAGGGGATGGGAAATGGGCTGTTGGGGGTACATCATTTTTTTTCTGCAAAACATTTCTAGTTTAGTTTAGAATATGCAAAATATGGGTCAAAGAAAAGTAAGTAACAATGTGTTTTGCCATCACATTAAACAGTTGGCACCATGACATGGCATCAGTCAAATGTTACATGGACTAGTCAAGAGGTTCGTTTACCTTAGATGTCCTATCATTATTTAAGAAAAATATTAGCAATATCTGAGCCATGACACGAGAAAACCAACAAAGTGGTTGTGCCCCCAGCGCAGACTCAGATCACCCTGGGCATCCGCCCAGTCTGATCAGAGTCTTCGCTGTCCGCATGGAGGTAGCTTAGACCCTTAGCTACCCTTTGAACTCTTTACGAAGAGTCTGGTCAAACTGGGCGGATGCCCAGGCTGATCTGAGTCTGCGCTGGGCGCACAACCACATTGTTGGTTTTATCATGTCGCGGCTCATATGTAGACTGGAATCAGGATAATGATATCTTTCACTTTTATGCAGTTCTTCTTTGGAGGTAATAGGGCCAAACTTTAATTATTGCCAAATGTTAATGTTTTATGGTATAATGGCACACCTCTCTGTTTTTCTGCAATTGTTGCAAAGGGTAACATTTTTTGACTTCATGTTTGCTTCTTAGGATGACAGAACCCTTCTAAGATAGGGTCTACTCTTACTGAAAAGAACTTGCTCCTTGGGAGCAAATTCTTTTCATTTAAGTGTAGACTCCCATTGAGAAGAGAGGCAAAAATGAAAATGGCAGAGTTGCTGCCCCTGAATTGTATCCATTTTCTTGACAAGGCACATGATTTTCATGGAGAAATAGGAACAAAAAATTAAGATTTTACTCTTAAATTTTAGCATAGGTGGACTTCCACTATAAGATTTTCTTCTTTCAGAAATTTTAGCTGCCATTCCAACCCATGTTCAGTGCCAGATGTTGTTAAGTGTTGCAGACAAGATATCTGATAAACTGGAACAGTGTCGTCTGCTGCTGTTAGCCATGAGAAAATTTCCTGATCTTGTTAAAGAACATGGTGTAAGTGTTTCCTACTGTATTTTTCAGTTATAAGACAGGGTATTTTTCCCTTCCAAAACAATTTCTTTAATCTATGACTTGTCTTGCGAGACAAATCAAGATTTTGGGGATCATTTTTGAAGGGAAAAAATCCATCTCATAGTAGAATTTCATTAGACTGATTTTATTCTAATCTTTTGGGTCATTCTAGAAATCTTAAATTTCAATTTTATGGTATTTAATGGCACTTTAACCATTTTCTCAATTGGAAATTGTTATAAGACTCTATAACATACCTTTATGAGAACAGAAATAAAGGGTATAAATTTGCTACAGCTGCTTCAGCAAGGTAGGAGACAGCTTTGCCATCTGTCAGTTCATCAGTCAGCATTGCTGTCAGACAGAAAGCTAAACAGTATATGCCCCTCGACATACGGTATTTGACCTAATTAGCGCACACACCCCTATAAGGGCACATCATAATTGATGAGGCATATGACTATAAGCACATATATTTTTACTGGTTTATCCCTTTTTTTGCTAGTTTACAAGAGCTGAAAAATGCTACAGAATCTTTCACTTTTCATTTATAAAGCTTCTCTATCCTTCTATGACCATAAGCAGCTTTTCTCCTATGAATAATCTTTAAATTTGTTTCCTTCAATGCATAATAAATCATTGAAATGTGCACTTATAAGAAGAAAACTTACTACAAGTAGTTGCTGCCATTTTGAAAAAGTTAAGTGCACAGGGCACTTAAAGGGTCGATTACGGTACTTCCTAGTCAGGAATATAATAAACTGAGCTCATTTTCCTCTTTAGGCCCAGTGGAAGCTGCAAGATGGAATTATTATATCCAAAATTGCATCATAATGAGTAGTGTTAAATGTGATTCTAGTTGCTGTGACCCAGCTTCCATTTATATTACAGCTAAAGTTGGTAGAGACACTGTTGGCAGCAGAAGCTCAGGCCCAGTACCAGTCACCAGTGAACTGTTACAGAAAATTACTCAGTAAGTCTTGTTTCACATCACCCCTGGCAAATTTACAGCTCCAGCTCCAGCTATATTGTGCTACATAGGTGACTTCCTGAAATGCTCTCTCAGACCAAATACATCACAATATAAGGTAAAATGTAATTGGTTGAGGTGTTTGCAAAAATCAACAAAATTTTGAAAGCTGACTCCTGTGTAGTAAGACTGCTCTGTTGTAAACTGGTTAAGAGTACTTTGCCGCAGTTTGGCAGATTTTGAAAATTACAAGAATTACATTAAGATTCCAAGCACTCGACCTTATGAAATGGCGTGACTTCGAAAACATGTCAGGGTTCTGATGAGGTAGGTTGTCAAGGGTGTATTTCAGTGTGAAACATCAGTGTTTGTCTGTTATCAGGTTGATTCATGTAGAGCTCCAGATAAGAAGGGGTAACAGGGATAATTCAGGGATAATTTTCCTTATTTTTATGCCCCCGTGACGATAGTCAGGGGGCATTAAGATTTGCCCCTGTCTGTCTGTCTGTCCGTCTTTATGCCCCCGTGACGATAGTCAGGGGGCATTAAGATTTGCCCCTGTCTGTCTGTCTGTCCGTCTGTCTGTTCGTCACGCTTTATAGTATAGAGTTTGTGTAATCAACTCCTCCCACGGTTTTCAATGGATCTTTTTCAAACTTTGCATACATGCTGTGGACATATTGAAGATGTGCATATGGATTTTTGATGGAGCTAAAATTAATTTTGACAGAATTACGGCCTTTCGAACTTAGTCATTTTAGGCAAATTTTTGCATTGTAGGGTATAGAGTTTGTGTAATCAACTCCTTCTACAGTTTTTAATGGATTTTTTTCAAACTTTGCATACATGTTTGGGACATATTGAAGATGTGCATGTGGGTTTTTCTTGGCCCTAGAATTAATTTTGACAGAATTACGGCCTTTTGAACTTAGTCATTTTAGGCAAATTTTTGCATTGTAGGGTATAGAGTTTGTGTAATCAACTCCTCTCACAGTTTTCAATGGATCTTTCTCAAACCTTGCATACATGCTGTGAATGTATTGAAGATGTGCATGTGGTTTTTTGTTGGCCCTAGAATTTATTTTGACAAAATTACGGCCTTTTGAACTTAGTCATTTTAGGCAAATTTAGGCAAATTTTTGCATTGGAGGGTATCTATAGAGTTTGTGTAATCAACTCCTCTCACAGTTTTCAATATATCTTTTTCAAACCTTGCATACATGATGTGAGTGTATTGAAGATGTGCATGTGGGTTTTTCTTGGACCTAGAATTAATTTTGACAGAATTACGGCCTTTTGAACTTAGTCATTCTAGGGAAATTTTTGCATTGTAGAGCATGGAGTTTGTGTTATCAACTTGCTCCACAGTTTTCAATGGATCTTTTTCAAACCTTGTCTACATATTGTGGACATATTTGAAGATATGCATGAGGCATTTTGATAGATCTAGAATTAATTTTGACAGAATCACAGCCTTTTTAACTTAGTCATTTTGGGCAATTTTTTACATGTTAGGGTATGTTTTCAATGGATTCTTTGTAGGTGCTTTATGGATATACACATCATGTGACAGGCGCTGCACGGGGGCATCATTAGTGTCTTACAGACACAATTTTCTAGTTCCATTAAAACATGCATTGTGACCCCTCATTAGAACCGTCTCGCTGAGACGGTTCTAATGAGGGGTCACAATGTATGTTTCTGTTGAGAAATAAGAAAAATTATCTCCGAATTATCCCTGTTACCCCTTCTTATCTGGAGTTCTGATTCATGTAAGTTACCTTTTTGCTATCGAGCAGCAATAAACTTACTTAATTTTACCCTTTAACAGGGTGGATAATGTACGTCACAGTCACGTGATTCGGAGGATAAGGAACACAGACTTTTTGGCAAAGAAAACTGAGTTTATATTGCAGACTTACAGAACAGATTTTAATACCGTAAAGCCAAGCTTCACCGCACTGATTTTTAGTTTTATTTGCATATATTATATACTGAAGATATCAAACCTGTTAATTGGTTGCTCCAGAAAACCGATCTTTTTCTGAATATAAGGAACACAAATCTGCTCGCCAACGACCCCAAACAAACAAACCAGCGGTCTAAATCAGAGGTTTGAATCTAAATCAATACCTTATATATGGCCAGCTCTGCCTGCCTTTATTGTGGTTTTCATTTTTAAGGCTTTCTACGAGCAAAACAACTGAGAATTGAAAAGACGATAAGGGACACACCACTGTTTCTTCGGATATGGAACACACGAGATGTTAAACTGGAAAACATTTTGAAAAGTCGGACCAAAAGTTAAATTTTTTAGAACGAGTGTCTAGCATCTACATTATGCTACAGTTTTTCAACGCGTCTACGCATAGTTTGCCCGTAAATTGCTCATGCAGAAAATTGTAATTGGAGTTAGGGCTAACTTTCTCGTTAAAATTCCTCCGGTCAGTTGCTAACTCCGGGACATTGTCCAGATTTTCTTAGTGCTCATTTATTGAACAATATGTCAAAGAACCAGTTGATGTGTATGTTTATGGGTCACTATAAGCAGGCAGATTCTTCGTTTTGACACTTGATTAACAGCCATATGTTTATCTTATTTCGCTGTGTACTATTATCAAGTAACTCACTCATACTCAACAACTATAGATATTTGTTGTATGCGAGTGAGTTACTTGATAACAGTACACACCATGAGTGAATGGAAACATATAGCCTAACTACTACAAAATAATATAGGCCTATTATAAAAATATAATATCAATTTTCCGACCACCAAACAGATGCTTCATTCCATCCCCAGCTGTTCTGTAACCTAAACAACACATGTCCAACTCCAGAATACTCAGTGCATGTAGAGCCTGACTAGATACCAAGCTGCCCTTGCAAACAATCCGCCTCGGCATGGGTTACGTATCAACCAGAAGAGTCCCCGTAGGAAAAACATTCTCTTCGTACTGGCCTCTGCGACATTACTTTTGGTCATGCACAAATGTATGCGAACATGCACAGAGCAAATGCACATCCTGGTTGTAAGCTATCTTAAGGGATGGGTCATTTATTATCAGGTGTGTGTGTGTGGGGGGGGGGGGGGGCGCGGTTCATTTTCATATGACACCAAAATTTTTCCGACCCCCCTCCCCCCAGTTTCACCAGAATTTTTTTTCTGATCCCCCTTCCCAGATAGGTGACAAAAAAGTTTATGACCCCCGCACTATCCCCACTCCCCAGCTATCCATTCACACACACAAAAGACATCCACAATACTATCATAGCCATGGCTGAGGATGATGACAATTACATATGCAGTACTAATGCTATCATTATTCATGTTGGTACCAATAACCTATCTGATGGTGATTCAACTGACAGTTTTGTTCAACAATATAAACATTTAGCAGAAACAATCAAACACATAAATTCAGAATGCCAACTAATAATATCTTCAATTTTGCCGCGAAAGAATGACAAACTAGCAAACCAAGTTATTGCACAAACAAATCAATCCTTAAAGCAACTGTGTGACTCTGAATCGTGCATCTTCTTGGACAACACAGAGAAGTTTCTCTCCAGTGATGCAGCTGATGCTTCAATGTACAAAGACAATATTCACCTCAATACCAAAGGTGGAAAAGTGTTTGGAGAAGCAATCTGCAGCAGAATTAGGGACATAATGAATTTACCAGCTGCCGCTACCCAAACCGTCAGGGAAAGCGAACAAAATTTTCGGAATGGGAGGATTTCTGGGAGGAGAACGTCCGACAATATCAACAGCCACAACAACAGAAGCAACAACAACAACAATTACAACTGGAACAACAATTACAACAGGAACAACAATTACAACAACAGGAACAACCATTACAACAGGAACAACAATTACAACAACAGGAACAACAATTACAACAATGGGAACAACACAAATTACAACAACAGGAACAAGAACAATTACAACTGCATGAACAACCAAAACAACACCCACAACAACAACAACAGCTGGAATGGAATGATGTTCATGCCCATGCCATTCCATCCACCCTGGCTTCAGAATGGCAACCAAATGAACTTGAGCAGCCAATGAACAGTAACTACCAAACGTTTTTTAGAAATGGATCCCAGACTCATCACATGAATGCATGGTTTGAAAATAAAGGCCTTCACATTACCCATTTGAACATTCACTATTTATATCCAAAACTTGATGAGACAAGATTTTTGGTAAGTGAGCAAAACATTGATATCTTATGTTTGTGCGAAACTTTTTTAAACAATGAATTCTCAGACTCTGAATTAAATATCCCAGATTATAACTTTATACGCAAAGATAGACAGACTCATGGTGGTGGACTAATTGTCTATACTAGATCAAACCTTGCATGCATTCATCGTGATGACCTGGAGATCAGAGACACTGAAATACTATGGCTGGAGGTGAAAAATAATAAGCAAAAATCATTTTTGTTATGTTACTGCTACAGACCACCTTCAGCCACAACTGAATGGATAGAGAAGTTTGAAGAGACACTAGAACGTGCCAATTTAGAGGCCAAAGAAATTATTGTGACTGGTGACTTCAATTTTAATTTGCTATGTGAAACTAATGGCTCCAAACAGTGGCTTAGAACAACAGAAAGTTTCAATCTGACACAACTTGTGAATAGGCCAACTAGAGTAACAGCCACATCGGAGACATTGATCGATCACGCATACTCTAACTCTCCAGAAAACATTTTAGAAGTCACAGTACCCGTGTTGGGCCTAAGTGATCACTACCCTGTCTGTATCACTAGAAAGTTATCAAAATCATTTGAAAATGGTCCTCTTCACAAATTCATTAGTTATAGGAACATAAAAACATTTGATGAGGCACAGTTTCTTAATGCATTGGCCAATCAACCATGGTCAGTGATGGACATTTTTGATGATGCCAGTGATGCATTGGATTACTTTTCTGATATTTTCAATTCTGTTTTATCATCTCATGCTCCTAAAAAGAAAAGACGAGTCAAAAGACAAAATCAACCAAACTGGATCAATACTGAGGTTTTAACTGCAATGAAAACTAGAGATCAGTATCACAAATCTAAAAACAATGCTCAGTACACACTTTGGAGAAATAAAGTTAAGACTCTAATACGAAACTCGAAATCGAAATTATATTTAGATTCCATAAACAACAGCAGTAATCCAAAGCATCTCTGGAAAACTTTACATGACCTAACTGGCAAATCAACTAAATCATGCACAAATTTTATAAGTGATGAGGGTGGCAATCCAATTTTGAATCCAGAAACTGCTGCAAACACATTCAACAACTTTTTCACCTCGATGCATAAAACTTTTTATACTGCAAACACCAACTCAGATGAAAATGCAGATTTAAATAAAATCAAAAACCATTTGAAGCCAAAGTTGGAAAACAGTCCTGAATTTTCTATTTCCTTTGTAACCGAATCTTTTATCCTAAAAGAGCTCCAAAATCTTAAAGTCAGCAAGGCCACTGGCATAGATGACATAGGTGCCAAATATCTAAAACTTTCTGCCCCAGTTATAGCTAAACACTTAGCAGCCATTCTTAATTTAAGCATAGAATGTAACTCATATCCAGATGCTCTTAAAAAGGCTAAGGTAACTCCAGTATTCAAAAAGGGAAGTTTGGCCGACATCAATAACTACCGGCCCATCTCTGTCTTACCCATAATCAATTCTATTTTTGAGCGCCATGTCAGCAACTGTCTGGTCAATTTTCTAGAATCCAATAAACTCCTCTATGAACAACAATCAGGTTTTAGAAGACTACATTCCTGTCAGACAGCACTGACCAAAATTGTTGACAACTGGATCAATGCTCTGAATAACAGTGAATATGTGGGTACAGTGTTTCTAGACCTAACTAAGGCCTTCGACTTAGTAAATCACAAATTACTACTTCAAAAACTAGCTGAATACAAATTTAGCAGTGACACACAATCCTGGTTTCAGTCATATTTGACAAACCGATCTCAGCAAGTGAATATTTCTGGTAAACTGTCTGACCCAAAACAAATAACTGCCGGTGTACCTCAAGGATCAGTTCTTGGGCCCTTGCTTTTTCTAATGTACATCAACGACCTACCTTTATCGATAAGAACATGCATGTTAGATCTGTTTGCTGATGATGCTACCCTTTATTCTTCCAGTCCTTCCATTTTAAACCTGACAAGTTGTTTGAATGACGACTTGAAAAACTTCCAAGACTGGTGCATTAGAAATAACATGGTAATTAATGTCCCCAAGACTAAAGCTATGTTTGTCTCTTCTAGGAATGTAGCAGCTAAAACAATGGAAAATTGTCCAGACCTAAAACTTTCAGATGAAATTTTGCAAATATCCAGTAATGAAAAGCTCCTAGGTGTTCATATTGACAACTCACTGTCATGGACTGTGCAGGTTGACAACACAATAAAAAAATGCAACTCCCTGCTATACTTACTCAACAGAATCAAGTTTTACTTACCAATATCTACCAGGAAATTGTTCTTTAATGCATATGTTCTACCGCATATTGATTATTGTTGCACAGTGTGGGGAAATATCAATAACAGTCTCACTGATTCAATGATAAAACTACAGAAAAGGGCAGCCAGAATTATCCTTGATAAAGGCATAGACACACCGTCTGAGGATATGTTTGCAGATTAACACTGGATGAAATTTCCAGACAGAGTAATTTACCAAAAAGCTGTATTTATGTACAAAATATTCAATGACCTTACACCATCATATCTCAAGGAACATTTTACTTTCACATCCGATATTCATCAAAGGTCTCTAAGATCAACTACTGACAATCTATTGTACATTCCAAAACCCAATCTTGAACTTTTTCGCAACTCACTGTCATACTCTGGATCCAAGATATGGAATGCCATCCCAGAACATATAAAACAAAGTACTTCTGTTGCTCAATTTAAAGCTGCATACCTTCAATGGACATATTCTGAATGAGTCTAGTCTATATGCAAGAATATA
Source organism: Ctena decussata (assembly GCA_963989385.1). Taxonomy (NCBI): domain Eukaryota; kingdom Metazoa; phylum Mollusca; class Bivalvia; order Lucinida; family Lucinidae; genus Ctena; species Ctena decussata. Next base: position 82,977,906 of record OZ022504.1, on the reverse strand, counting down.
GAGTACCTTTTACTCTTTATCCCTAGTGTATGTTGGTAGTTTGTGATTCAAATTTTGGATGTCTGCAGTTAATGGCTTAATGATATTGGTGTTTGTCTTGGTTTTATGATGTCTGTGGTTTGAGTTGTGGATCTCCAAATGTGGAAGTATGGATTCCCACAGGTCAAGTTTCCCGATGTCATGAACATGAGGTGTAGGCTTGTTCGCATACATTGGGTGCGAGTTGTGATTGTCCATGAAATGAATCACAAATATCCAGGATTAGGGTCCAATGGGTCAGGTTACGGATGTCCAAAAGTCTAGCTGAATGTTGGATATACGGAAGTTGATCTATTGAATGTTTGGAACCAGATACTAAAGGTTTGATGCATATACAATGTTTGAGGGTGAATGGATGCACATCTCTGTTTTTCAGCCATTTTACAAGGGGGAACAACTTATGGGTCTTCCTGTTTGCCTCCCTTCTATTGTGGGATTAGCTCCCCATGGGGAGCAAACACTTTCCTTTGGGAGCTGGTCCCTGGGGAGAATGGAGGCAAATTGGAAGGCTGCGGAGTTGCTTTCCCTGAAAGTGTATCTACTCACATTCAGTTTTCAGTATAGGCATGTTCTATGTTGTTGGATATTGTATCTGTAAATATTGTAAAAATGTATGTTTCAAATGAGGACCCCAGGGAAGATTGGATACATGTCCAACTGGGCCTCCTCTATAAATAAAGTCATTATTATTATTATTATTATTATACACACACCACATTACCTATTGTATGTCAGACTGGCCTCAATCAAACCTGTATGAAACGCAAAGAACATTTCCTTACTTTGACAGGTTGATAAATCGTGCTGATTAATGGTCTTTAAATCTTGTCCGCATATTTTGCACTTTCTTCCTGCTTATGGCTATCCAGAAATCTGTTGTCGAATGTTCAATAAAACTGTTAATAGTAGTGATGAAGAGGGGGATCTGGGGGCACAGCCCCCAGAAGCCACAGTAGGTTTGCTGATGACAAGGCAACTGGAGAGCTGATATCACAAACGCAGGCATTGAATTTAATGAAGAAAAAATCCTCTGCTCGACATGATTTTATAGACAATTGCATACTGTCTTACTAGGAAATTAATGAAAATATCTTTTTTGGATATGAAGCGCCCAGGTTTTTTTGTGTCATTTCTATAAATGTCTTTAAGCTTGAGTTTAAGTTTACAAGAATAGAAGTAATGGGGGGTCTTGGGGGCAAAGCCCCCCAGAAGCTGAGACATTTTTTTAAAAAAGAAGACTGATGGAAGAATTCTGCACCCCCCCCCCCCCCCCCCCCCCCCCCAATATGCCCCCCCAGCCCCCCCACCTGATAATAAATGACTCGTCCCTAAATGTACTGTTCACTATCTACAAAAAAGGGCATTATTTCAACATGAAAGTGACTGCATAAAATGTTGTAGAATTAGCAAATACTTTGACAAAATACATCACAATATAGATTGAAGCATATTTGGTCAAACTATTTGCAAAATCAACCGAATGTCAGAAGCTGACTTCCTTGTAGTAAGAATGTCCTTTCATTGCCGTATTTGGTCACCCAGTGGCTTTTCAAAGATTTTGAAATTTACAAGATTTATGGGAAAATTCCGAACACTGGACCAATCGGAATGGTGTAATTTCGAGAATATGTAACTTGCTGATGACGTACCCAGCGGGCACATTACGTCGAAATGGCGTCGTACTGACGTCGGTGTGCCGTCATTACATCGTATCGACGTCAGTATGACGTCATGTTGACGGCACGTGCCTGCTGGGTAGGGTGTCAGAGATGCAAGAGCAACTTATCTATTCATTTGAAAAATTGATATTTTGTAAGATCTACGTTGATTCTATATGTATTTGCCCAGTGGGTACTCACTTTACAAACCAAGTATGCCGGTTTGATAATCTATATGACACTTCAAACCGATTTCTCGCCTCCATGACATTAGTCGATGGCAGATTCCATTTAGGTCCACAACATTTCCCTCCAACTATTCACTAACCGTGACGATGTTAACTTTGCATATGTGCAAAACATAACTAAACTGGATGCGTCCCGTTTAACGTCTACCGTCCACTGCATTATTTATCGTCTCTTGTCTCATGCGACGTTCAATCACGTGAATAAGAATGTGCCAAGATTGCATACTAGATTCAAGTATAACGGTAATGCCCCTTGAATGTAAATACTCGTCACTTTTTATTATCAATTTATCAAGAAAGTTGTAAATCCGATAAATTTCGAGGCCGGTCATATCTTTGGAGTCAAAACAGCATCATGGAAAGGGTATGAAACGTATGTAAAAACCGGCTAAAATCACAAAATATACTAATAACTTGTATGGCGGACCTAAAATATCACGATAAAGATCATCTTCTGAGGGTTTAACGCTCTCGCTTTTTTCTCCTTTCTTTGATAAAAAAGTGATAAAAACCCCTGTTGGATTTTACCGTGTGGTCCTTATCCGAACAAACAGTGGTGTGTCCCTTATCGACTTTTCAATTCTCTGTTGTTTTGCTCGTAGAAAGCCTTAAAAATGAAAACCATAATAAAGGTAGAGCTGGCCATATATAAGGTATTGATTTAGATTCAAACCCCTGAGTTAGACCGCCTGGTTTGTTTGTTTGGGGTCGTTGGCGAGCAGATGTGTGTTCCTTATACTCAGAAAAAGATCGGTTTTCCGGAGCAACCCATTAACAGGTTTGATATCTTCAGTATATAATATATGCAAATAAAACTACAAAACAGTGCGGTGTAGCTGGGCTTTACGGTATTAAAATCCGTTCTGTAAGTCTGCAATATAAACTCAGTTTTCTTCGCCAATCGGCCAAAAAAGTCTGTGTTCCGTATCCTCCAAATCACGTGACTGTGACGTACATTATCCACCCTGTTTAAGTGCCATAAAGCAGACGACAAAATTTATGACTGCAGATTTTAAAACATAATATTTTGTCCAAGCTGTATCATATCAAGAATTTAAAGACTAAAGGATAAACAGTGTACATCCAGATGAGGCAGCTCATCATGAGCCACCTCATCTGGATCTATTCTGTTTGCAAATTCAGCTTGTTTCATTCTTGGAACTGTAAGTGTTATAGACTGTCATGATGTTTCCCTTCCTCAACACAGTCATAAAGTTTTCTTGCATGGAAAAGAAAGATGGTGTAAAGTGTGTAACTACAACAGTTAGCATCAGAGTTTTCATTATACAAGCAAATACCATAGTATCTTTTTCTTTCAGTCTGTGATGTGTTACCATTAATCCTCCAGAAAGGTACTAAGCTGACTATTACAAGAAAGAGTCTTGAGGTCTGGCTACAGAAGGCTGTAGAGTTCTACATCAGCTTTGTTACCCAGCCAGCCTCACATGAGGTCACAACACCACTCTCACCAGGTTAGTTACTCAACCAGCCTCACGTGAGGTCACAACACCATATTTACCAGATGAGTTACTTAGCCAGACTTACATGAGGTCACAACACCACTCTTACAAGGTAAATTGCTCAGCCAACTGCACATGAGGTCACAACTCCGCTCTCTCTAGGTAAATTGCACAGCCAACCTCACATGAGGCCACAACACCATTCTCACCAGCTAAGTTACTCATCCAGCCACACATGACATCACAAAACCACTCTCACTAGGTAAATTACTCAGCGGTCCACACATGAGGTCCCAACTCCACTCTCTCCAGGTAAATTACACAACCAGCCACGCATGAGGTCACAACTCCAATCCAAGTAAATTACACAACCAGCCTCACATGAGGTCACTCTCCAGGTTAATAACACAACCAGCCACACATGAGGTCACAACTCCACTATCTCCAGGTAAATTACACAACCAGCCACACATGAGGTCACAACTGCACTCTCTCCAGGTAAATTACACAACCAGCTACACACAAGGTCACAACTCCACTCTCTCCAGGTAAATTACACAACCAGCTACACACGAGGTCACAACTCCACTCTCTCCAGGTAAATTACACAACCAGCCATGCATGAGGTCACAACTCCAATCCAAGTAAATTACACAACCAGCCTCACATGAGGTCACTCTCCAGGTTAATAACACAACCAGCCACGCATGAGGTCACAACTCCACTCTCTCCAGGTAAATTACACAACCAGCCACACATGAGGTCACAACTGCACTCTCTCCAGGTAAATTACACAACCAGCTACACAGGATGTCACAACTCCACTCTCTCCAGGTAAATTACACAACCAGCTACACAGGAGGTCACAACTCCACTCTCTCCAGGTAAATTACACAACCAGCCACACACTAGGTCACAACTCCACTCTCTCCAGGTAAATTACACAACCAGCCACACAGGAGGTCACAACTCCACTCTCTCCAGATAAATTACACAACCAGCTACATTGGCATGGTGGTCAATATTTATTAAGCAGTCTATATTGCACTGATTAATCACTCAACCATGGCTTTATTGAGATATTACAGGTATTAGGTGAAATTATATACCATGTTATTTTATTTCTGGGATGTACGGCAAGAACAGCCCGGTAGAAGTGGGGCAATACATAGTGGGCAGTAGGGGTCTGGCAGGAGAGTGGATGGAAATTTATCCATGGATAAGAGGAGGTTCTACTATTTTTTCCTCCAACTCTAATATTTTTCGAGATGTTAGTATGTGCAACTTCTGCACAGAAGATAAATTTTCTGTTACAGAATAAACTGCATAGATTTATTGATGGGGTTTATTCCATAATGTCTAGATGCTTTAAAATTGACTTACAGGGCAGATGACCGTATATTGCTAGAAAAATTGTGATGTGATATGATGTGTTACTGAAAACCACTGTTTTAATCAGTCAGCATCTTTTCCTCAAAACATGTACAAAATGCTTACAAGCTTGCCATAGTTCATGGTTCATTCCTGGGATGGAGTGAATGGATGAGTATATTTCATTGGCTACTATTTTCTCCCAGAACATGGGATGGTACTCTTACAGGAAAAAATCTGCTCCCTCAGATGGAAAAATTTTTTTCATATAAGAGTGCCATCCCAAATTAATGGAACAAAGCGAAGATTATCCTTGCAAGTCTATTCCATTCCACTCCATTTCAATTCATAGTTTAAACAACGCCAGCTAGCTTGGCTGTGACAATATGTAGAAGTCTGTCATGTTTTCTTATGATTTCTGTTTTCCAGAAATTCCTCAAAAAGTTGTTATCTGGGGCCGTATTCATAAAACGACTTAAGTGGTTGCTATGCTGTTGCTAAGGCTAAATTTCTTTGAAGGAGATTCCCTACAACTATGAAATTTGCTCTGGAGGAACAGTCTTATAAAGACTGTTCCTCCAGACCAAATTTCATAGTTTTAGGGAATCTCCTTTATAGATATTTAGCCTTAGCAACAGCATAGCAACGACTTAAGTGGCTTTATGAATACGGCCCCAGCACTGATATAAAGTATATATATCTTTAAACTGACAGTCACATTATTGACCACTCACAGCCAAGTATAGTTGTAAACACAAATTTGGATTCTCATGAATAATTGTTTTGCTGTTTTCATTATTTGATGACATGTCTGAATTCAACAGACAACATACTGGTTTATATCACCAGCATGAAAAACAAAGCATTCTATCAGAAGAAGCAATAATTAAGAAGACCAACAAATGAGCCGCGACACGGCAAAACCAACAATGTGGTTGTGCGCCCAGTGCAGACTCAGACCAGCCTGGGCATCCGCCCAGTCTGATCAGAGTCTTCGCTGTCTGCATGGAGGTAGCTTAGACCCTTAGCTACCCTTTGAGCGCTTAACGAAGAGTCTGATCAAATTGGCCGGCTGCCTAGGCTGATTTGAGTCTTCACTGGGCGCACAACCACATTGTTGGTTTTCTCGTGTCTCGTCTCAAATGTGTTTTTGGTGCAGTAAGGACTATAGAATAGTCCGCCTCCGTGGATTTTAATACAAACCTAGCAAATCTGACTTGCTACAAAACTGAAAAACATCACTGAGACACATTTTGATTCTGTATTCCAGATCTGATGTCCCCGACCAAGAAATCCTCCCGACGTATGAGTATCCCTGGCCTGCAGGATAAAGAGAGCCTGATAATGGACCCCTGGAGTAGCCTCTTTAGGTTACTAGTGCTCATTGGCCAGAGTCTCGGCTGGGATATAGAAATAGAGTTCTTCACAAAGTCAAGGTTTGTGATAAAAATTGCACATTCTAACTTAGTGCGCCTATAGAAGCAATGGAAAGTTTCCGTGTTTTATTCTGCAACAATTCACTGTTTAGGAGCGCGTGAGTCTAATTGCTGACGTCACTGGCAATACTGACGTAATTTTGTGACGTTTTGAGATGTTAGACGGTGTAACGTTGCTTTTTCTTTCTAAAAGCACCATAAAAATGTACATTTATATTAGATACAGTTTAGAAAATTAGCGGGAACATGAACGCACTGGCAAGATGGTTGGGAGAATTTGAATGAAAATAATAATTTTTCAGCGTTTTTGAGTGTTAGAATCGAAGTATGAGGGGTGTTCGAAAAGATTTGCAAATGGCGTAATTTCTTGATAACGACTATTAAGACAGAATTACTGATAGCGAAAACACATAAAGCTATGCTATGCCTACAGAAGTTTGCAAACGCACCTATATTTTCTTAAAAGAACAAGTTTTTAACTTCTTTGAAAGAGGTATACCCTACAGGCACTGCAGAATTCTACTTTAGTAGGCCGTAATTCATATATGAACAGTCTTTGATTTTTTTAAAATTTTTCTGCTTTAAGACAATGTCCAGACAATATTGTCCTGTAAATATGGCGGAAATTATATCTAAACTAGGTTCAGTACTGTCCCGTAAATATGCATTATCCGTATTTATGTTATAGCAAATTCTCCCTTTCTACTAAAGTTATTATGATTTTGTTATGAAAATAAGTGTGTTAGTAATCGAAATCTTGTCAGCAAGAGCATTTGCATGGATCAGCTAAAATCTGTCAATAAATTCAAATTAATGCAAAATATGAAACTGCTACAATCTTTCAAAAATGATGTTGACGTCGATTTTAATAGCGTCATAAGAACTGCGCATTGCTTTGCAAGGAATGACTCGATAACAGTGCCACCCTTCTAACTTTTGTATGGATAATGTGGGCAACGATGGACATGCAGTTGACAAAGATATATTTTGTATTTATAACGATATTCGAATTAAGGGCCTAACACTGAAAAGATTTGACATGTAAAATTAACCCAGTGGTATGACTGTGGCCTAATAAACTGCAATGTAAGTCAGTAAGAAAAAGTGCCTTTGTAATTTGTTTGGTATCATTGTAAAGACCAAATGTAGTGCTTTCAGTACATGCATAGCATTTGTACCCAGTATGCCCTTACACAAAGTTACGAGGTCATTTGCAAAACTTTTCGAACACCCCTCGTAGTTCAGCTCTAGCTGTGAATTGTTGAGTAATAATTCACAGTTTGTAGGTCAGTAGTAAGTAGATATATCACTCGCCCTCCACGCTCGTGATATGATCTACTATACAACTGATCTCCAAACAGTGAATTATTACTCAACAATTCACTGCTAGAGCTGATCTATTTCTTAAATAAAATCTGAATGATCAAATTATAGTAGTTGTCGTAAATATCTGAAAAGAAATATGAGACTTGGAGTGCAAACTTAGGTCAAGAAGCAGTCAGTGTTATTGGTGTAATTATTTAAGGAATGAATTCCAATTTTCTGAGGTTTATCAAAGTGTAAACTACATTGGGTCGCATGCAAAGTGAACTTTCATGTAAACATTCCAAGTGACCTAATGTATTTTTTTTTTGGCACAAAAATGTTTTGACACAAATGATCATCATGACAAGACAATGTGTCTCATGTAAGAAGTTTATCACTAGCTGAAAGGTCAAGGTCATACTGGGCTCTGAAACTTTGTACATAGGCTATAGTGAAAACATTCGTGTCTGGCCCATCCTGCATTGTAGAATTTCAAAGTAGTTTGGCATAAATGATCATCATGACAAGATAATGTGTTGCATGCAAGAACCATGTCCCTAGCTTGAAGGTCAAGGTCACTGCACACATAACTTTGTGCATAGGTTATAGTGTAACATGTTTTTCCTATGGACACATTTCTTGTTTCTTCCCTGTTATGACCATCATTTATTCCAGAGCCTTAAATAAGAGGGAGTATTTGGTGATAATAAGAGATAATTTTTCTTAATTCTTGATAAAACCATATGTTGTGGCCCCTCATCTGAACGGTCTCGACGAGACGGTTCAGATGAGGGGTCACAACATAATGATTTCAATAAGAAATAAAGAAAATTATCCCTCAATTATCATCAAATACCCCTCTTATCTAGAGCCCTGTTTATTCAATACTCTCCTTATCTGGAGCTTGAAGATCTTGTGACATAATTTCAGAGAGTTTCAGTGGCAGCATATCCTTAGCCTGTACAACAGATCTAACCAGCCAGGGAATGAGAGCCATAACAAACAGATTCTCTATACCACCACAGTATTGTTCCTAGAATGTTTATACCACTATATCAGCAGTGTTGACACAGATGTCTTCCATACAGGTATTATAGCAATATACAGTAGTACTTAAATGGCTTAAACAGGCTTGGGACAATAAAAGTTAGTTCCAGCCAAGGGTAGTTCTAGCCTTCCATGGTTAGTTTCTATATAAAGTGACCTCTAGGGACCAAAAAAAAGAGTTCTATTCATGCAGGGTTAATGAGCCATCAGGGTTCAAGCCATTGAAGTTCTACTGTAGTATATTTCTAGAATGTTCATACTGCTATATCAGCAGTGTTAATGTAGATGTCTCTTTTGCACAGGTATCCAAATCTCTGGGAATGGAGGGCGCAGTCCCTTTATTAGGCTAAGTTTGGAAGGATAGCATTATAAGTGAACAGCATTTTATTATGCAACTACTGTAAAATGTGCCAGATAACAAAGGGTTGATAAACTTTATTGGTTTCATCTTTCATGTTACTATGTATCTTCTTCTCTTTGTTTGTAGTGTTCTGCTGTTGACTTTCTGACACACCAGGTTGAACTGGTAAAAGGACGATAATGATAAAAGTTTTATCATATGATGTCGCTGTTATTCAGTGTATGACGTTATGGAAAACAGGGGAGGCATTGCATCTCCTTACACAGAAACTTGTGTGAGGGCTAATCTTATCTTTGATAGATTTTACAACAGTTTCTTTAAAGCTTGCACCCTGTTGATTGTCGTAAAGCTGTATGTTCTCCATGCTTCATGCAATAAGCACACTCCCAACAGGAATCATCATCCTAATCTGGGCACGGTTGTTCAAACCATCGTTAGCCTAACGAGCTCGTTTAGAGGTCAACTTGTTAAGTGTTTTACAACTTCATTACCAAATATACTGATATTTTTGTTTGAAAAAATGTGAGAAGCTTTTGCAGTGCAAAAGCTTCTCACATTTTTACAACAAAAAATATTGGCATTTTTGTGATATTAACGTTTGAAATTTAACGTCACGTTAACTAACGACGTCGTTAGTTTTGAACAACTGGGCCCCAGATTTGTTATTTTTTATAAGACTTACTCAGTCATTCCTCAGATATGCTAATTTCTGGTCAGACTGCTCAGCACACAGTTTCGATAAATTCAAGTGAACGGGGTTAGAATCAACACTTCTGTCCACTTCACTGGGTAAAGATTTGGCTGGTGGTGGGGTCTTTAGCTGCCTCAAAAACGTGGGGGGAAATACCCTTTTCACAGACTTCAGTTCTTCTGCATGTGCCTAATTGGCTAGATGTTGATGTTTGTTTGATTGGCTGAATGCCATACCAAAAATTCAACTTCATGAAGGTTGATCAAAATGCATTTTGCCTTTTGTTTATTTCTTAATCAAATAGTTAAAATGATTTGTGGTAAATAGAAAAATAGGTAAATAGAAATCATGTCAGTTTCATATGAAATCATGTTTATCAGGCTGGACCCAAAAAGGCTTACTTGGACAGCCTCACCACTATTCCTGTGTTTCCTGAGCTCTCTGGATAAACGCTCATGCACGACATATTTCTTTGAAGCTTAATCTCTGTTGGAACCATGACTTGATAGTATTTTAACTAAAATGGTGATAGCAGAGTTGTGAAACAAACAACATGGTCTTGGAAATTATTCTAGGCCTTATATTGCCCCAAAAGTAGACAACAAAATTTACGTCTAAAATTTTAAAATGTGTTTTATCAAGCAATATCATATTGAGAATTCAAAGACTAGAGGGCAAACAGTGTAGACCCAGATGAGGCGGCTCGTTATGAGCCATTTCATTTGGATCTGCACTGATTGCTAATCCAACTAGTTTTGTTTTTAGGGCTTTAAGGGATACTTGTACAATAGATTTAATTTTGATGCTTTATACAGAGCTCTAGATAAGAGGGAGTATTTGCTGATAATTAGGGATAATTTTTGTTAATTCTGCATAAAAAATATGTTGTGACCCCTCATCTGAACCGTCTCGACGAGACGGTTCAGATGAGGGGTCACAACATATGGTTTCGATGAGGAATAAGAAAAATTATCCTTAATTATCATCAAATACTCCCTCTTATCTAGAGCTCTGTTTTTTTGTTATTGTTTAAACTTTATTGTAGGAACTGGAAATTCAACTCCACTAGTCATTATAGAGGGATTTAAATCAGAGCAAATAGAAAATGGAAATGGGTATGTAATATAGAATTATTATATATGGTCAGGCAGTGGCAGTGTATGTCACAGATTAGTACTATGTATTGAGATGAAATATGGGTGGTTTGCTGCCTTAATGAAGTGGTTCTGTTGAGGGGCCTAAACATAGGTTTTACTAGATAAATAAGAAAATTATTCCAGACTTATCAACAGATTGCATATCATCATACTTTCGGCATTCAGAGTATGGTAGGGAAAATATACATTGCCGCTTTTGTCTTTCTGTCCATTCATCTGGCTCTCATTTATCAGTCAGCTTTTCATCAAAGTTTTCCTTTAAACCTTTGTGACTGCTCATATTTAGGCAGTGACACTTGCTAGGGGTATACATGTCAGAGCACTTGCACTGGTTCGAGATCTGTGTGCCAATGTTTGGATTTTCCAAACTTTAAGCAGTTTCAGCCTTATCTCTGCCAAAAAGAAAGAAAAAAGAAAAAAACAATGAAAAAACAAAAAAAAAAACAGGACGAAAGTGTATTGCACCTTGGGTTATGCTAGATTCCTTCCAACAAAAGTGTTATTCATATGATGTCATAGCACTGAAACAATCAGTTTTATCATTGATATGATATCCGTCTTGAATTCTTTTTATAGACCAAGTACCTCAAAACGATTAAAAGGGGAGTCGTTACTACCTCATGTACATGCTGCAGACTCAGTACCTAACTCACAGAAGGTCATACAGAATTTCCTCACAGCATTCAAATGTTACGAACTGCTGCATTCATCACAGGAATTACAAAGAGGTGGGTGAAATCAGGGCTCTAGATAAAAAGGGGGTAACAGGGATAATTTAGGCATAATTTTCCTTATTTTTGCCATATAAATTTGTGATGTGACCCCTCATTAGAACCATCTCACTGAGATGGTTCTAATGAGGGGTCACAACATATGTTTTTATTGAAAAAATCACAAAAAAAATCTCAGAATTATCCTCAAAACCCAGCTTATCTGGAGCTCTTGCAATGCTCTAGCAGAGAGAGTATTTGATGATAATTAAGGGTAATTTTGTTCTTGCACACCGGATAGAAAATGCTATTCTTTTCACCTGGGATAGAAAATCTCATCTAACCCTGGTGTTCTTACCCAGGACCGGATAAAAATCACGCGATTTCAATTCATTGGTTGTATTGGAGGTCACGTACCTGCGTCATCAAGTGACGTTTGATTTTTAGATGATGACGTCATGAAGAAGGCAAAAATGACGTCAGTTTATGCACGCCAGACGTTGATGTAAAGAACCAAATGGTGGTCGTTGAAAGCGGCGCCTTCTTTCAAAATCAAATAGAAACCTCTCAAGCACTAGATTTACGCATATTAGCAAGTTCTAAAGTTAAAACAAAATGTGGTGTGCAAGAAAAAAGTATCTTTTATGGGTATGAGGTGCGGATAGAAAAATCCGTCACTCGGGATCACTGTTCGGCATCACCCGGCAAGCCTCGTGATGCCAAACAGTGACCCTCGTGACGGATTTTTCTATCCGCACCTCATACCCATAAAAGATACTTTTATTACATCTGCATAGAAATGTTATTACCCCTCATATAATCCACCTTGACAAGACAGTTCAGATGAAGGGTCACAACATATTATTTTGTGGAGAAATAAGTAAAATTTACCTACAGTTTTACCTACAGTTACCGACAGTTATCATTGAAAATTCCCCCTAACCTGATGCCCTGGTGAAATAGAAAAAGGTGACTGCAGTAACTGTTGAGCTTTATATGAAAAAAAAACAGCCAAGGAAGTACTTTAAAAGAGTTAAGCTATTGAAGATAATTTTTGTCTCGCCTGCGAAGCAGATGCGAGACATAGGTATTGCTTTTCCGGTGTCGGCGGCGGCGGCGTAAACTTTCATCGGGTTTTTGCGTTTAGGTCAGTTTCACAAAGCGCTGACAGGCGAGACACCGCATTCCGCAGAATTCTTGTTAGTACTCCTTTGCAAAAGCCAAGGAGAGCTTATGTGATATACCTCACATTGTAGTCTGACCTGAAAAGTATGTGTCAATGTACATGCTCTCCTCCATGATCAGGCTAACCTATGTTAGCAGTTCGCATTTAGATCTGTTTTCACAGTGAAAAAGGGCCAGAGTAATGAAAATTCATACGTATATATACATTCCTATAATAGAAATTGCTGTTATAATGAATCTGATTTCAGAACATCAGTGTTCTTTAGTGGCTGTCAGATTGGTTCAAACTTAGGTCATTTCCATTTTTCAGTCAATATACAGAAGTACATACATATATGGTATCAGTACAAACTTTGAGATTGGAATGAAAGCAAAGTGCTTTTGAAGCTCTTCTCTTTACATTGGAGATATTATGAAATTTGCTTTTATATATATTGTCTTTGTTCAGATGCTTGACTGTATGTCTATTATTTAGCACAAGAATGTTCTGTTAGTTGAACTATCAGCATAGTTTGGTACCAATAGACTCCTGGATCCTTAAACTTTTTAACATTCCGGGCCCAGTTATTCAAAACTTATGACATCATTAGTTAAATAGAAGTTAAATTTTCAAACGTATTGTAATCAAAAACACTTACATATTTTGAGGAAAAAGTTTTTTAGTAACAAATATCAGCACAATTTGAGCCGCAACGCGACAAAACCAACAATATGGTTGTGAGCCCAGCACAAACTCAGATCAGCCTGGGCATCCGACCAGTCTGATCAGAGTCTTCGCTGTCCGCATGGATGTAGCTTAGACCCTTAGCTACCCTTTAAGTGCTTAGTGGAGAGTCTGATCAGACTGGGTAAATGCCCAGGTTGATCTGAGTCTGCACTGGGCGCACAACCACATCGTTGGTTTTCTTGTGTCGCGGCTCATTTATTTCATGTGTAGTAGAAGACTTTACATGTCCTTGACTAATCACTTTGTTAAGCTTACGATGCTTTGAGCAACTAGGCCCTAGCTGCTTAAAGCATCATAAGCTTAACAAAAAGTCATTGGTCAAGAATTTATTATTAAGTGTTCTAGTGCACACAAAATCAGCTATCCTACATTTTTTTTGCTGACAAAATGTGTGCAGAAGCTCCTCACAAATTTTACGGCAAAAAATGGCCGTATTTTTGCATACAGTACTTTCAAAATTTTAACATCTGAACAACCGGACTCTGCTCTGTTTCAGAATTTATAACTTTGTGTACAGCCTGGAGAATGGAGACCTGGAGCTGGATGGGACATTTTCAGACAGATATGTTTCTTTATCAGGTTAGTTCAACAGGGGCGTAGCTAGAGGCTGTTACGTGATTACGCACAGGCAGGTGTTTATACTCCTTGAGAGTAAATCATGTGGTTTTGCCCCTTTGGATACTTCAAATTGTCATGTCAGTTGGCAGCTTGTATTGAATCTTGCCCACTTAACAATATTTCAGACTGCAAATATGCTGGTGCGTGTTGAAATTTTGTCAATTTGACAAAATTTCAATACGCATCTGCGTATTTGCGTATAGGTAGCTACGCCCCTGGTTCAACACTTGCAGGCCAAAATTGGACGGCTCAGACATGAGCTGTTTTGCAGTGTTGTGTTATTGTTTAATGTCCACAGTAAACAGCTGTGGTCATGTTGGGACCGTCAGTTAACCTTACCACACTATTCCTGGCCAGGCTTAGTTAACCAGTACTAAGAGCATTTACTTTCACCAGTAACTGACAACTGCCCTTCTTGAATCAGTGGAAGGGGAAATGAAAGTAAGTGGCCGGACCGGGTATCGAACCCGGGACCTCTGGCTTATAAGTCAGATGCTCTACTGATTGCGCTATTCTGCATGGCGCTGTTTTGTAGTGAACAGGGAATGTTTAAAGTGCTTAAATTGCATGAGGTAAAAAACTTAAAAAGGTAGATTAACAGGGAAGACTCAAATGGATCTGAAAATCTGCCATTAAGATGGGGCCTTTGTTTGGTTCCTGTAGATTTTTCAGGCGCCAAAACATGTAAGGTAAACAGCCAAGGCTTTGATCAGACTGCACAGATGCAAAAGACTGGTGTGAGTCTTTGCAGTTCACATACTTGTTAGGCCCCCTTCGTGTATATTTCCCTAGATTACAAAGCCCTTTCAAAATAGGGTATACTGTTAGAAAAGAGAATTTGCTTCAGGAGAATTAAATTCTTTTTTCTAACAGTATACCCTATTGAGAAGGGAGGCAAAAATGGAAGCAGAAGAGTTGCCTCTCCTGAAAGTGTATTCATCCACTTGAAGGATGCTGCTATGTTTTGCTGGGAAAATGCGGGTAGTTTCAGCTTTGCTACAACAGAATTTTTCTACAATGCATTTGAGCCGTGACACGACAAAACTAACAAAGTGGCATGTGCGCCCAGTGAAGACTCAGATCAGCCTGGGCATCCGCCCAGTCTGATCAGAGTCTTTGCTGTCCGCATACAGCTAGCGTAGACCCATGGCTACCGTTTAAGCACAAAGCAAAGGCTCAGAGCAGACTGGGTGGATGTACAGGCTGATCTGAGTCTTAGCTGGGTGCACATGCCACTTTTTTTTTTTTTTTCATGTCATGGTTCATTTGAAAATGTAATGTCTCATTAAGTAATAATATTCTCATGGCAAATATTTTGGTGTAAAAGGGTTACCGAAATAAATGTTTAACATTGCAGGGTGCTTTCCAAGATGCAGTTAGACATTTACAGAACTATGCCATAGGGTCCAAGACCAAATTACAGGTAAGATCAGAACACAAGATGACAGCAGATCTATTTGATGATAATCTGTGGATACTATATGAGCCACGACACGACAAAACCAACAATGTGGTTGTGCGCCCAGCGCAGACTCAGATCAGCCTGGGCATCCGCCCAGTCTGATCAGAGTCTTCGTTGTCCGCTTAAAGGGTAGCTTAGGGTCCAAGCTACCTTCACGCGGACAGCAAAGACTCTGATCAGACTGGGCGGATGCCCAGGCTGATCTGAGTCTGCGCTGGGCGCACAACCACATTATTGGTTTTCTCGTGTCACGGCTCATATTTCTTTGGTTATAAGGCAGGGCTTTTCCCTTCCAAAACAATCTCAAAAATCTAAATGTGTCATATAAGACCAGTCCAAAACAATCCAAAAAATCTAGATCCATCTTATAAGATGGATCCTGATCTTTGGCATTGTTTTAGAAGCTAGATCCATCAAATAAGATCTTATAAGATGGATCTAGATCTTTGGGATTGTTTTGGAAGAGAAGAATCCATTTTACAGCTGAATCAGTCAAGGCTGTTTTACAAATCTAGGGTAATTTTGAGAGGATAAACTCCCATCTTAAAACCAAATACTGTAGGTTATGTCTCGCTTGTTATTAGCAGAAAGTGAGACATAGGTATTGCATTTAAGGCACCTTAGTTATTAGTGTTTTCATTGGGTAAGAAAGCTTTTTATTCTCCCCCCCCCCCCCCCCCCACACACACACACACACACACACACACATCGGATGATGCCAGTCTTTTGATTATGCGTATATGTGTATGTTATTACACACTAAAACCTGGTTATGTGGTCACCTCTATTAAGGGATCACCTGCCTTAAACAGCCTCATTTTCTGGGTCCCTTAAGCCAAAATACAGTGCAAATGAACCTGTATTAAGGGCTAACCTGTCTTAAGCAGCCAGTTTTGTTCTTCCCTTGGGTGGCCCCTTGAGACAGGTTTGACTGGTTAGACTCAGGTTTTGATTTTTGTAAGAGGTAGATTTCAGGGTTCCTATTATTGAAGCAAATTGAAATTTTGTATGACCATTTATATACTCAGCGCCACGGCCTAAAGACAATTATACCTACAAGGGATGATAAAAAAATATGTGGACTTTTACTGTAGAAATTTTATTATAAACTCATTAAATTTGCAGTAGATGTAGGTTCGTCTTTCTTTTATCCAGTGATTTATTTAATTTACCAGTGGATGTTCGGCTTTATGTCTATATGGGTCATCATAGTAACCCTATAAAGGTTCTGCGGAGCACGGTAAAAATTTGCCTTATTATTTCGAATTGTTTATTTTATCTTTGGTTATGTCTAATATTTGCAGTAGGGTAAAATGCTTGAAATTTGGTATGCTATTTCATTATGGTTTGTAGGTATTACTGTGAGGAAATTATTGCGTCAACAATTGTTTTGTTTGCATAAGCAGCGTAAAATATGGTCTGTGAGTCTTACAAGGGTGACAAAATGACGTTGTCCATTATACCGTGTATTTAATGCTAGTTCCAGGTTTAGTGTAAAATTGTATGAAAACTGAGGGCGAAATCAAAGAAATGATTTAAGTGATCAACTTTAATATTATTTGATCCTTGTATGTTAGTTTTGTCTGATGCTGGCACTGATTTGAGGGTTGTAGATCTGCATTTAGGCACACACCGCAAAAGTCTTGTTCGTGGAAACTGTACTGAAAGCAAAAGTTGGATCTGGATATAGGAACCAATAAAGATGAGAAGAGTATGCTATAAAATTCTTGAAAACAATCGTACTGCATGCAGATGTGTCTAAAATTGGCCAAAATCATGAAAAATCTGCAAAAAGGGTGTTAGTTTTAGAAAATAGAGAAACAAAAGAACCCAAAAATGTTCAAACGGGGCAAAACGTCAAACGTCATTAATGTGGTGCTCCGCTGTTGCTGTACCTACCTAATATAAAATGAGAGAAAATACTTATTTTTCATTGAAATTTCTTAAAAAAATTCACAATACATAGCTAACAGATTGAACTTGTCTGCAGTATGACAAAAATTACTATAACTGCATTACCCTTACCGCCAACAACAATAGTCCACATATTTTTTTATCACCCCTTATATAAGTACAACAGGAATATAGTCTGGGTGCCGGGACGAGAACCCAAAAATATAGTCCGCACAAAATGTTTTTGCACAAATGTGTTCATCAACATGTCGGTACACTGAAACTGAATGATGCCACCTTGGCATCATTGGGGAAATGATAATATTCAAGATGGCGTCCAAGATGGCCGCCAAGGGATAAAATCCTCAATATCTTCTAAAGTATGTGGGTTAGAAACATACTTTTGGTGGCTACATATAGGTTTTCGAGGTCGAGGAATCGATTAAGCATGTTCAAAATTATTTCAGACGAATCAGTTACAAAATGGCGGACAAGATGGCCGCCAAAACATAAAAATCTCCATATCTGTATATGGGCTAGAAACATAATTCTGGTGCCTGCCTATAGGTTTTCGGGGTCAAGGAATCCAATTAGCATGTTAAAATTTACTTCAAGGCACCTAGTTACACACAATGGTGGACAAGATCGCGGACGATGCAACGGTCAAGGCACTGAATGTCGGAGAAATGCACTTTCCGATAGATGAATTCAGGTTTTTGTATTAGAAATCCAGATTTTCATATAGAAGATTTATAAATATAAAAGAAAGTGATAAAAACCCCATTCTGACAGTGTTTTAACAAGAGGACCATAATGGGTCACAAGAACCTAGTGCAGGCAGAGGCAGATAACCCCGTTGACTAAGCTTTAGTCATTGCAGAAAGCTATTGTTACGAGTAATGACCTAAAGGCTATCAGAAATGTGTTTTATTCTCTTAACTATTTTACTTTCTTCAATTGAAATTCTGGTTAAGAAACATATATTTGATGGTTGCTTGCGTCGTTTAAAATTATAGCTCCTGGTCAATACTAGTGAATAGTGATTGGAGCGTCGCAGGTTCATGCCATGCCACAGCCAGATGTTTTAGCATCTGGGATGTATTTAAATTTACATATCAGAAAAAGTCATACGTTCTTCAAAGCAGTAACAAATTTTGTAAACATTTTTTTTTAAATTTTCGTATTTTCCCAGTTCTTTCAGGTATAGAGGAGACAGTACTTCCCATAATTATAGACAATGGACTGCAAATTTGTATTTGCACATTTAAAATGTTTTAGCTTAAAAAGTGCATACTTGTCATGCCAATTTCTACAAGTATTCTTACCTGATTGACTCTTCCGAGCAATGCTATGGTTCCCATTGCTGAAAGCATAAACTTACTTCATAGTCCGTCAGCTTAGACCACCCGTACATTCAAACAGATTCTTCTCCGAAGCCCCTGGGCAGATCAAAATCACTTTTTTAGTCTAGAGAATTTGGCAGTCGGGGGTTTGAATCCTGTATCTGACAACAACTGAAAAAGGCTATCTGTCGACTCAGCGAAAAATGTGTACCTGACTAGAATCAAGGATAGTCAAAAGACGGCACAATGATAGAATTTAGCCCGACCTTTCATAATAGCGCTATGCCAAAGACACAATG
This sequence comes from Ctena decussata, assembly GCA_963989385.1. Classification (NCBI taxonomy): domain Eukaryota; kingdom Metazoa; phylum Mollusca; class Bivalvia; order Lucinida; family Lucinidae; genus Ctena; species Ctena decussata. The sequence goes on along the minus strand of OZ022504.1, from coordinate 82,958,896 downwards.
AGAACCTAACAACCCACTGCTCCAACGGAACAAAGGCTACTGGGATAATTTGATGTAAAGCTATACTTCTATTCGTTTGAGAGAATGAAAGTCGGTATGAATGCTTGCGGTCAAAGATGTCACCGTTTCGTCTTAAAGGTCCTCTTCTTCTGAACCACTGAAGTACACATTGGTTGGTATTTTCATGTTATATTTCAAATTCCTCAAAAGATTTAAATACGCATAGATAAACGTTGGGTCACGTATGCCCCCAAACCCGGGTCGCATACTTTATAGACAAACTGAATAACCGACTTTACATTCGGAAAAGAAAAGGTACAAGTAGAGTTAGAACCAGCTCTAAAAGGGATTTTCCAAAACTGTCATAAAGTTTCCTGGCAGAGTCAAACTTATCTCGCCAAGGTTTTTTTATACCTGCTTCTAGCCCATTTGCTCTAAGTGTAACACTGAGATAATTTCAGCGCAAACTCAAAGAGCTGAACACGATTTTATAAAACTTCTGACAAAAGATGCAAGTAAACAGGCTTTTTTTTACTGTTACGATTGAAATTTTATCCTTCCGGGTTATTTACCCCTGCTTAAAGGCTAATGTACAGATAAAGAAGTAAAGTCAGGGGAAAAATGGTTTTTCTTACAAAACTTAAAATCAACGAAGCAATCAAAATAATAAACCCTTTGTGTCAAGATCAAAATTTTGCCCCACTGCTTGGCCATTCAAGGGTTCAACTGGTGGTTTCTTTGGCTTCAGGATTGTTGTTTGATATCTGAGGGATCTTCTCCATGTGTCGCAAATACGTTGTTTCTGTCGAGTCCTCATCTTTAATTCATCACAGAGCTTATCCGTGATTTATTTGCTGTCTGTGATGTTTCATGGATGAGTTGGGTAACCTTTATGCAGACCAAATGTTGACTAAATGTTTTGAACCACTGCAGAAGCAGAAGGCGAAGGCTTGGACTATGTAAAACTAGTCAACTTCTTTCCAGTAATGTATTACTAACTGTTCCAAGGCGATACTTCTGTTGCGGTTCCTCAATGTTACGTTTTCTTATATCCGCTTGTCTGTGGTTTTCTAGCAATATGATTATCTAATAGCTGCTTAATTTGTTTTATGTTTTGTCCTGTTCAAAGTATTAAATAGGTAAAAAAAGTTACTGATGTTTTCAATTGGGGCTGAATGTCTAAGAAAGGGCTGTTCACTCGATTTACCATGCTTGTCTTTCGCGAACTTTTGTCATGTTGGGTCTGGTTGTATTAGTTCTTGATTTTTTTTGTATCATTTTACTTTGCCAAAAGGTACAAGCATGGAATTATGAGCAAAGAAAGCCATTAGAAACGACATTCTCAAAATAATAATGAACGATCGAGATGTCAATGTCTTTCTGTTGCGACTGAAATTTTCTAGACGGGGCTGTTCATTCCTACCGGGACTGGGTTCTTATGGATCATCGTGATCTCCTTGGTAGTAACACTATCAGATGCAAAATGTGGTCTTTATGACTTCGGTTTTTTTCATAGAATTTATAATTTCAAACTTCCGGGTTAATATACTTCTAAAACCTGAATTCTGCTGTCAAAAATGCATTTCTTCGACATTCAGTGCCGTAATCGATGCATCGTCCACCATCTTGTCCGCCATTTTGTGTAACTAAGTGCCTTGAAGTTAATTCTAACATTCTTATTGGATTCCTTGGCCCCGAAAACCTAAAGGCAGACACCAAAATCATGTTTCTAGCCCGTATACTAAAGAAGATATGGAGATTTTTATGTTTTGGTGGCCATCTTGTCCGCCATTTTGTAACTGATTCGTCTGAAATAATTTTGAACATGCTTAATCGATTTTTCGACCTCGAAAACCTGTAGCCACCAAAAGTATGTTTCTAACCCACATACTTTAGAAGATATTGAGGATTTTATCCCTTGGCGGCCATCTTGGACGCCATCTTGAATATTATCATTTCCCCAATGATGCCAAGGTGGCATCATTCAGTTTCCGTGCACGGACATGTTGGTGAACACATTTGTGCAAAAACTTTTTGTGCGGACTATTTTTTTGGGTTGCACCTAAAATCTTCATTTGGCAACCAGACTAATATACAAGAATCAGGGAATGATGAGATATATGTCATGGTCCACTGACTTTGGACAAAGGCCAGTTTTGCAAGGTTAAGATTATTGTAAGAGGTAGATTTCAGGGTTCCTATTGTTGCAACTTGAAAATTCGTATGGGGTTTATATGCATACAGGAATACACAAGAATCAGGGTATGATGATCTATATGTCACAGTCCACTGACTTCAGACTTAGGCTAATGTTGCAAGATTAAGATTTTTGTAAGAGGTAGATTTTAGAGTTCCTATTTTTGTAGCAACTTGGAATTCTGTATGAGGATGTATACCTTTAAGTACAATAGGCATGTGCAAGAATCAGGTCATGATGATTCATATAATATGGTCCACTAACTTTGGACCTAGGCTGATAATTTTGCAAGGTCAAGATTGTTGTAAGAGGTAGATTTTAGGGTTCATATTATTGAAGTAATTTGAAATTTTATATGAGGATAATTGTGTATGTCTATGAATACAGTAGGAATATACAAGAATCATGTCATCATGACTCATGTGTCACAGTCCACTGATGCTAACTGCAAGCCTGATGCTAACAACAGTTATATGGAGGTACCAAAGGTGGGGGCATCTGTGTTTATTGGACACATCTCTAGTTTCTGTCAAAAACAACCCAGAAAATCTAGAAAAGCAAAAATTACCAGATTGATCTTTGCTTCTAGATTGTTTTGGAAGTGAAAAAGCCATAATATTGCAAAATTACACAAGATTGGTTTAAATAATTGGAGCCATTTAAAGCCTTAAAGTGCCAAAGTGCAGACGACAAAATTTACGTCTGCAGAATTTCAAAAAATTGTTTTGTCCAAGCAATATCATATTGAAAATTCGAACACTAAAGGGCAAACAGTGTAGATTCAGATGAGGTGGCTCATTATGAGCCACCTCATTTGGATCTACACAGTTTGCCATTTCAACAATTTTAATTTTTGGCGCTTTAAGGGTTTAAGTGGGGTTACCCATCTTACAGGTGATCAATATGACAGCATACTGATTTCTGTAATGGACTGTTCCCTCTTTGAACTCAAGCATTTACTTGTCTTCATCTTTCTTTTGCAGATTAGGCATTCTCTCCAACTGGCATGTTGTTTTTACAGTCTAAATAACTATTCAGTAAGTATTTCAAAGCAATGATCAGGAACTAGTACAATAACCCATTGCCTTCTGGGTAATTTTTGTCATCTGCTGAAATTGTCGTCTGCATCAAAAATCAAGAATATTTTGACAATATTGGTCTAACTGACCAACTCTTGTAGAAATGATGTCTAGGCAGCAAACAGTTTAGATCTCAGATCAGGCCCCACATTTGTGGGGCCTGATCTGGATTCAAACTATTGGCCCGAATGGAATGGGATAACATCTTACATTTCACCCTGAAATCAAAGAGGGAAGGAGGTATACACGAATACATGAGCCATGACACAAGAAAACTAACAATGTGGTTGTGCGCCTAGCCCAGACTCAGATCAGCCTGGGCATCAGACTCTCTGCCTTGTGCTCAAAGAGTAGCTAAGGGTCTAAGCTACCTTCATGCGGGCAGCGAAGACTGATCAGACTGGGCGGATGCCCAGGCTGATCTGAGTCTGCACTGGGCCCACAATTACATTGTTGGTTTTGTCATGTCGCGGCTCACATAAATTGACAACAGTTCACGAAAGACATGCCCGGCAAACCAAATGAACTGCTGTTTCTCAGACAGGTCGCCATTCAGCTACCCTAGTTGAAAACAGCAGCAACATCTATCTTTGTTATAAAATCCCTGTTACCATGTAAAAATTAAAAAGAAATTAGACACCTTAGTTGTTATATTTGTCCTAAAATGGAAAAAAGTTTGGTCGTACAAGGTAGTTGTGTGTCCAAAAGATGTGACTGAAATGGCGAACAGTGTAGACCCTGATCAGACTGCTCCTTAGGGTCTCAACTATTTGATGAGACAAATTTCTCCAAATACTTGGAAAGCTTTATGGTAAATTTTATTTTACCCTGGGAGCTTGAACTTATCTGTAGAGTTGACAAAAGCTTAGGAATTACAGATTTGCTTTATTATACAAACAAACACGGAGCAGTCCATTTAAAACACAAAGATTCAGTTTCATATTTCATATAATGGCAAAGCATAAATGATTTATGTTGAATTGAGAATGTATTAATCTTATGCTCTTTTTCCTCTATACCTAGCTATTCAATTCTAAGACAGGGATTTTCCCTGCCAAAACAACGTCTAAGATATGAGCCGCGACACGAGAAAACCAACAAAGTGGTTGAGCGGCCAGCACAGTCTCAGATCAGCCTGGGCATCCGCCCAGTCTGATCAGAGTCTTTGCTGTCCGCATGGAGGAAGCTGAGAGCCTTAGCTACACTTAAAGCCCCAAGTAAAGTGTCTGATCGGAGTTGGTGGATCCCCAGGCTGATCTGAGTCTGCCCTGGGCGTACAACCACTTTGTTGGTTTTCTCGCATCGCGGCTCAATTATAAAGCTGTTATCTAGATTTCTTGGATAGTTTTGGATTGGGAAAAAGACCTGCAGTATAGAAAAACTACACAAGACTGAATTAGACACATTGAGTCAGTCAAGAGGGGGTGGGGATTTTAGTCTTATAAATGAATAAATATGGTCTCATTTCAATAAATGGAACTATAAATCAGTGGCAGTGTATTATCCAAAATAGGCTGTGCTTTATATTTGAGCTGCGACAGGACAAAACCAACAATGTGGTTGTGCACCCAGCGCAGACTCAGATCAGCCTGGACATCCGCCCAGTCTGATCAGAGTCTTTGCTGTCCGCATGGAGGTGGCTCAGATCCTTAGCTACCCTTTAAGGGCACAGCAAGGATTCTGATCAGACTGGGCGGATGCCCACGCTGATCTGAGTCTGCGCTGGACACACAACCACGTTGGTTTTCTCGTGTCGCGGCTCGTTTATATTATATTTTATAGCAGTATGGTTACACTTTCAGGGAAAGCAACCCTGCCATTATCATTTTTGCCACCTTTCTCAATAGGGGTCTGCTCCCCTTGGACTAAATTCTTTAAAAGTAGACCTTATTTTGGAATAGCTGCTTCATCAAGGGAATGAAACAGGAAGTCACTAAGTTTTCTGTCTTAGAAAAAAAGATGGAAAAAGCATGGGGGTGTACAATAAACCTTAATTATACAGCATACTCTTTTCTCCCACCTTTGCCTATATAAGATAGGCTCTCAGCTCATATAAGAAATTTCTATCTTATACCTGGCAACATCTTTCTTATATTAGCAACCATACTTTTTCATTTTTTGACTTATATTTTAATTTTAAATGAACAAAATGGACACGCAAGCATGTCGGATGACGTTTGATAGCGGATCATGGGTTTGTGACGTCACTCAATTTTAATGACGTCACTAAAACCGTTTAAAAACGTCGCCAGCAAACTTTACGTGTGTGACGTGAGAGACTAAGTTGCATTTTGTTTTCGCCCTCTGGAAGATAAAGTAGTCCACATATCGTGTTTTCCGTCTAATATTGAGGTGCAACTGTGTTTACACACATTTTAGGACCCGATAACCACACTGGGCTGCTCAAAATTTACTTCAGATCATTGGTTTAAAAGTTCAAATTTTCCTTTTCTGGAGCCTAATCCGACTTTAGGTTTAAAATACGCTAAGAGTGGGAGAAAAATAATCCATCATGAGCCAGTCCATGTAGGATAGGTAAATCTCACCCTCGGGGTCGGAATTTCAACCAGGGACTCGGCAAGCCTCGTCCCTGGTTGAAATTCCGACCCCTCGGGTGAGATTTCCCTATCCTACATGGACACTCATGATGGATTATTATATTCCAAGGAAAAATGTATGCAAAGACACATGCTGATCTTGCCATACTTTAAGATCTATTCCTTTTCACTGTACAGTTTTGTCACACATGCGTAAGTGTGGGAGCTATAACTTCATTCTCCACAGGCCAGTTTCTCTTCAGCCTTGAGCTTCCAAGGAGAATGGGCATGGTGGGTGGGTAAGCACTTACCCAAACTGCAGTGCAGCCTGATGTCAGCTGTCATTGTTTTGGTGAAAAAAAAAAAAAAAAAAAAAGTAGCTCTAACAGGTGTGCAAAACAGAGTTGGGGAATCTCTTGCAAACTAATAATATAATACTTTTCTGTTTATACTTTTTAGTGAAACTGATAAATTTATAAATTTTCGTATTTTAAGTGCTGTCCGACAGTTAAAAAACACATTGGCAAAGTAATGATGCATTCTACAACACCAGATAACAACTTTTAGTGGAAAAAATAAGGGGAAAATGTGATATTGATCCATGCAAATTCGGATTAATCTGTAGCTTGTTTTACCTGTATTTTTCAGAGGGCATGTGAGTTAATACTTGATGTAATATCAGCCCTTCCAGAGACACTGAGTGACCCCAGCAGTGACCCCAGTGAGAACCAATTTGTCCATGGAAGTGGGCGCCACCTGGTCCTGGTACCTTGCACTGATGTAGAAATAATGCCATACTGTATTCAACTTCTAATGAACTGCTTCAAAGTAGGGCTCATATAAATCTTTTGTACATAAGCAAATAGTAAATTCTCAGACTTTGTAGCTGATGATCTGACCATATCATAATCATATGTACTGTAAAATTCAAAGTACTGTAATGACCCTAAAATTTCGAACACCCGAAAGTCGGACAGTTATTGTTTGAAAATTTGTAGAAAATTGCATTTAACACGTTAATGCATCCAAATGATGCTTGGTGAATAGCAAACCTTGTACAACCTGATCAAATTGTTCCTTCAGGAATAGTTTGATCAGACCTGTCTGTCCAAATATTTAGGGTCATTATGGTATTGAAAATAGATAAAGCTGAGCAAACAGTGCAAACCCAGACCAAAAAGGAGCAGTCTGATCAGGGGCTACACCATTTGCCATTCCATCTGCATTGTTTGGATGAGTTACTGCAGTAATGAACAAAATTGTTATACTTTTAGGACTTTTAGGGCAATTGCTGTAAATTTTTAAGGTGTCCTAATTTTTACAACTTTTATGGTATTATTTTACATTACCTGTAATGGGCAATACACTGACAGAGAGATAAATACCAGGGTTCACTTGTTCAAAGCATTGTTACCATAACAAGGTTGTTAGTCAAGGATTAAACATTTTCTGCTGAAATACACCTTTTTCTGGAGTTGAAAATTAAACACATCAGTTATGACTTGTAAATTTCCACATTTTCAGGATAAAGCTTTTAGTTCCAAGTCAGCTGACACATCACTTGGTCACCTGATGGTTTTACTGCAGTATGATTGGCCAAAGCATGAAGCACTATTCATTCAGGTGATCAAGAAAATACAGAAACATGGCTCGTTTGTTTACAACTTGTTCTTCAATTATATCATAAGTATCCTTGAAATTTAGAGTGCAGTTAATAACTGTGAACATGCCAATTTATAATTTGGAGATAGAAAATATGCAAAATGAACATGCGAAAATTGGGTGCTAAACTTTAGACACAGATTACAGAGCACTAGATAAGAGGGGTATTTGACAGTAATTGAGGGATAATTTTCTTTATTTCTCATTGAAACCATATGTTGTGACCCCTCATCTGAACTGTCTCAATGAGACGGTTCAGATGAGGGGTCACAACATAAGTTTTTATCCAGAATTAACAAAAATTATCCCTAATTATCACCAAATACTCCCTCTTATCTAGGGCTCTGGATTAGCCTGCTTTTTTGCACACAACAGGTATGGAGCATAGGTAATCTACAGACACAAAACAAAGCCTATAGCTAGACTGTACAGGTTCACAGATTGGTTTAAATCATGACTTGTTTGCATGAAGCGGGTCATATGTACAGTATTAATCCTATTAAATACCCTGGGGTCTGAATCAGAAAAGAAACCATGCAATCCTGCCCAGTTTCCGGGTATCCCATTTTACGAAAAGGGAGCAGGGATATTTAGGGCCTTAAACAGTGGTAAATTAGCCACTGACAAAGTCCCTTAACAAACAGTATTAAGATGAATTAGTATATCTTCAGAGGAAGCAACTCTATTTTTTTGCCTCCCTTTTCAGTAGGGCTCAACTCTTAAAGGAAAGAATTTGCTCCTCTAGGAGCAAATCCTTTTCTTTATGAGTAGACCCTATTTTAAAGAGCTACTTTATCCAGAGAAGCAAACAGGAATTCATGCAAGTTAATACAACATTTTTTTCAGAAAAGAGGCAGTGGATGTTTATTAGAGCAGAGGCATTTTTAGCTCACCTGAGCCTTTAGGCTCAGGGTGAGCTATTGTGATCACCAAGTGTCCGTCGTCCGTCGTGCGTCGTCCGTCGTGCTTCCTCAACAATTTGCTTTAAATGACATCTTCTCTGAAACCGCTGGGCCTAGGGCTTTGATATTTGGTATGAAGCATTGTCTAGTGGACCTCTACCAAGTTTGTTCAAATGGTGGCCCCAGGGTCCAAAATGGCCCTGGGGCAGGGGATCTTGGGTTCGAAACTAAAAAATACTTAAAAATCTTCTTCTCCAGAACCGCTTGGCTCAGATGCTTGAAATTTGGTATGTAACATTGCCTAGTGGTGCTCTACCAAGTTTGTTCAAATGGTGGCCCCAGGGTCCAAAATGGCCCTGGGGCAGGGGGTCTTGGGTTCGAAACTAAAAAATACTTAAAAATCTTCTTCTCCAGAACTGCTTGGCTCAGATGCTTGAAACTTGGTATGTAACATTGCCTAGTGGTCCTCTACCAAGTTTGTTCAAATGGTGGCCCAAGGGTCAAAAATGGCCCTGCGGCAGGGGGTCTTGGGTTTGAAACTAAAAGATACTTAAAAATCTTCTTCTCCAGAACTGCTTGGCTCAGAGGCTTGAAATTTGGTATGAAGCGTTGTCTAGTGGTGCTCTACCAAGTTTGTTCATATGGTGGCCCCAGGGTCTAAAATGGCCCTGGGACAGGGGGTCTTGGGTTCGAAACTAAAAATACTGAAAAATCTTCTTCTCCAGAACTGCTTGGCTCAGATGCTTGAAATTTGGTATGTTACATTGCCTAGTGGTCCTTTACCAAGTTTGTTTGAATGGTGGCCCCAGGGTCCAAATTGGCCCTGCAGGCAGGGGGTCTTGGGTTTCGGAACTAAAAAATACTTAAAAATCATCTACTTCAGAACCGCAAGGCTCAGCTGCTTGAAATTTGGTATGTAGCATTGTCTAGTGGTCCTCTTCCAAATTTGCCAAAATGGCCCTGGGGCAGGGGTTCTTTGGTTCGAAACTAAAAAATACTTAAAAATCTTCTTCACCAGAACTGCTTGCCTCAGATGCTTGAAATTAGGTATGTTACATTGCCTAGTGGCCCTCTACCAAGTTTGTTCAAATGGTGGCCCCAGGGTCCAAAATGGCTCCGGGGCAGGGAGTCCCAGGTTTGAACCATAGAAATACATAGAACAATTTTAAAAAATCATCTACTTCAGAACCGCAAGACCCCAGGGGGTCCTGGGTTTGAACCATAGAAAAATATTCAAAAATCTTCTTCTTCAGAACCACTTGGCTCAGATGCTTGAAATTTAGTATGTAGCATTGCATAGTGGTCCTTTACCAAAATTATTCAGATGATGGCCACAGGGTCCAAAATGGCCCTGCCCCAGGGTGTCCAGGGTTTGAACCATAGCAATACATAGAAAATATTCAAAAATCTTCTTCAAAACCATTTGAAAGTGGTTGCAAACTATCAGGTTTGTTAAATGATGACCCTTGTTTGACCTTTAACCTTTTTGGTCAGGTGAGCGATTCAGGGCCTCTTGGCCCTCTTGTTTAGGATTAATACGGTATATGCTCTACTATTGTAGAAGTAGATGAGATAGTATTTAGGCTAAGTTAGATAATCTGCAGTTCATTATGTGTATGACTCCATATTTCCTTGACAAAGAACCAGATATTGATATTCTAGAGGAGTTTGCTTTTCTACGCACACAAGATGGAGGAAAAGTAAACCTAGATGTTCTACCTGTCAGTACCAAAGTTCTAGCTCAGTGAGTAACTTCCTAAAAGTTAGGTACTCTATTTCTATTCTGAATCTGTTATGCAAGGTTGTTGGGCCACAACAGGTGACTTTGCAGTGATCTCTTCAGCCTGGTTCTGTTTACAGCTGCCCTAGTTGTGCTGATATTGTCTTTCCACCTTTTCCTCTGTCTACCTTGTCTTCTTTTAGCTTTCACTGTGCCTTGTAGAATTGTCTTTCCTAAACCAAAACACCTTGAGATTATGGTATGTATAAAATATGGGAAATATTGATTGAATGATTTATTGCTTTACGTCCACGGTAAACAGCTATGGTCATGTCAGGACGGTCAGTTAACCTGACCACACTATTCCTGGGCAGGCTTAGACCTCCTAAGCGGTTAACCAGTACTAAGTGCACATACTTTCGCCAGTAACTGACAACTGTCCTTCTTGAATCAGCGGAAGCAGAAACGGAAGTATGTGGCCAGACCGGGTATTGTACCCAGGACCTCTGACTGATGAGTCAGGTGCCCTAAATATGGGAAATATTAGAACATCTAGAGTCAGAAGACTTTATTCAAAGAATAAGAACAGCCAACCAATGTAAAAGTATGTTTCCATCAAGCCAAGAAGTTCCATTTATGTCTGATGTAACCTGCTCTAGCATGTGACTGTGTGGCAGTTGAAAATGTTGCCCCCTTCTCTTGCATTAAGTTAAAGTGAATACCATCGGAAACCAGATAACATAAAAAAATAATGATTGGTCAGTAATTCCATGTGCAATGTATTCGTTAAAAATGTGTTGTGATGAATGAGTGAATTCAGTTTGAAATTTCAACCAGTATGATTGTCATATGCAGCTGGGGACCTCACTTTAACGTCTTGATAATAAGACAAATGGAGTGGTTAAAAGATGCAATGCCTAGATTGGTAGTTCAGCATGTTCACTGTTAGACTATCACTAATCCCAAAATGCAGTGCAAGCTAGATTCCACTTATTATTTTTTTCATGCACGCTTATTTTACAATAAGTTACTTGAACTTCACTCATACTGAAAGGATGCAGTCTGTTAATTGTGATATTTACACCTTCAAAGACAGTGAGTTTATTGAATTATTGTAAATTGCATCAGAAAATCGGTGGTTTATGCTGATGGTAAACACCCTTGGAAATTTTGAATATCCCAAGTAAAAATGCAGAACGGGCTGTTATGGAACAATAAGAAGTGTTAAGATGAATGGGAACACTTTAGGGAGGCAACTCTGTTAAGTTTGTTTAAGTGTCCCTCTTATAAATGGCTGCCTCTTATAAATGGCTGTCAACATTTAAAGAAAAGAATTAGTTTCCTGTTAGAATTGAAACCATTTTGGTGGTGTCCCTTTTGAAAAATGGTGAAAACACATGAAATTGTAGCCATACTCCTTAAAAAGTCATGTTCCTTTTTCAGACAGCGAACAGTTACTAGAGGTGTGAACAAAGGTGTGATAGAAGACTTTAAAGCTACTTTGGAGAAACAGATTAAACGAAGTAACGAATCAGTGGAGAGGATTATTAGGTCATTCCTGACCAATGAAAGAGACTTCCTGTTGGAAGCTTTGTTATAATGATTCATTTTCTAAAGTTCAAGTTAAAGAGATTTTCTAATTGTAATACACTGGGCAGCCTATGAAATGACAGCATTTAAAATAAATTGCAATTAAAATATATTGGTTTTCAGGGGAAGCAACTCTGTGATTTTCATTTTCACCTCCCTTCTCATTAGAGGTCACTACTAGAAGGAAAAGTTTGCTCTTGTGTGAGCAAATTGTTTCCCTCCAGAGTGGATCCCATTTTGAAAGGGCTACATCATCAATAGAAGCAAACAGGGCAGCGTTTCTAATGTGAGCTACTACACAATTTGTATGGAAATAAGAAAGAGACAGCTCTGGGGCCGTATTTATAAAACGACTTAAGTGGTTGCTATGCTGTTGCTAAGGCTGAATTTTCTTGAAGGAGATTCCCAACAACTATGAAATTTGCTCTGGAGGAACAGTCTTTTTCAGACTGTTCCTCCAGAGCAAATTTCATAGCTGTAGGGAATCTCCTTTATAGAAATTCAGCCTTAGCAACAGCATAGCAACCACTTAAGTTGTGATATAAATACGGCCCCAGATTTTTAGCTTGCCTGTACGAAAGCACAGGGAGCCATTGCTGTCACCCTAACGTCAACGTGGAGGTGGACATTGGCGTTGGTGTCACACTTACAAGTTTTATGACAAAGTTTCTTTAAACTTCCAAATCTCAACAACCACAGGCCAGAACCCTTTGATTTTCGAAATATAATCATATCATAGCATATCCTTCTATATTGTAACATAATACCTCTGGATGAGGCTTTGGGATGGGGCATGGGGGTAAAAAAATCACATTCACTTCAAAGGTTTATGACAAAGTTTTTGAAACATTCATATCTTAGCAAGCTCTGGCAAGAACCCATCCATATTTGGAACATAATCATATCATAGTATAGTCTTTCATTACATGACACTATACCAGAGGGTCATACTCTTGGGTGGGGTTTGGGGGTCAAAAAATAGGTCACACTCACTTTAAAGTTTTACAATTAGGTATATCTCCTTTTCTCAGAATGGGTTCTTTTGATACTTGCACTGTAGTTAGATATTGGTCCAAAGTTTTACAGAGTACCATCCCCACCCATTCAGTCAGTTTGAAGTCAAGGTCATGCATGTAGAAATTAGGGGTTTTGTTAAAATATTCTGATAGCATTCTGTTCCATAGTGCTTGGGATGGATTTAGTTTATACTTGAACTGATTTTAGATACTGGCTTGAATTTTCACAAAACACTACCCCCATCCCACCACTGGGTGACCCTGAAGTCAAGGTCATTGATATAGAATTTTATCTTAAAGCTTTTGTTTAAAAATATGGTGACATTACTTGGACATGCTTGCCTGAAGTTTTTTGTAGTGCAAGCCATAGCGACAAATGCCTGTTAGATAGGCAAGCACCAGTTCAGACGAGCTATGCTGTCCGGCGACAGCTCTTATTATCATGAGATTTTTGCTTTTCTGATGTTCTGGTTATTCACTGAAAAATAAAATATAGTTATAAACTGTTCAGGCGTTATTTGTTATTATCATGAAAATGATGTCATCTTTATAATTTTGATAACATAACAATGATTCAAACTTGATGTTAATTATTCCTATGAAGTGAAGAAGAAAATATACATATGAGCCGCGACGCGACAAAACCAACAATGTAGTTGTGCGCCCAGCGCAGACTCAGATCAGCCTGGGCATCCGCCCAGTCTGATCAGAGTCTTCGCTGTCCGCATGGAGGTAGCTTAGACCCTTAGCTACCATTTGAGCTTTTAACGACGAGTCTAATCAAACTGAGCTGATGCCTAGGCTGATCTGAGTCTGCACTGGGCGCACAACCACATTGTTGGTTTTGTCGTGTCGCGGCTCATATGCAAATTTCCAATGACATTCCACACAAATAGCATACTAATGACACCACTTATGAAAGCATACAAATTTTGGCATCTGTGCCAGAATGGTCATTTAAAATAACAGTGAATATGGTGTTATTGCTTGTACATCCTGGTCATTAAAATAACATTGAATATGGTGTTATTGCTTGTACATCCTGGTCATTTAAAATAACATTGAATATGGTGTTATTGCTTGTGCATCCTGGTCATTTAAAATAACATTGAATATGGTGTTATTGCTTGTACATCCTGGTCATTAAAATAACATTGAATATGGTGTTATTGCTTGTACATCCTGGTCATTAAAATAACATTGAATATGGTGTTATTGCTTGTACATCCTGGTCATTTAAAATAACATTGAATATGGTGTTATTGCTTGTGCATCCTGACTGAATTCATTCACCTGCCATGAAAGAGCTGCACATCAAAAAAAATAAAAAGAAAGGTGCTAACGGTACAAGCAAACAGCAAAGGCTCAATATTTTATTGCTATGTATGAGCTGCACATTACAGAAGGAGCGGCTGTAGCATAGTGGATAACACTCCAGACTACCAATCCAGGGGTCGCAAGATCGATCCCCCGCTTCTCCGGTCTTTCGGATGAGACTTTAAACCGAGGTCCCGTCTCCATATGACCTCGTTGTTTGTGGGACGTTAAACCCGAGTTCACTCACTCACTCACTCACTCACTCACATGACAGAAAAAGGTGCTTATGGGCCATGCAAACAGCAAAGGCTCAATATCATCCTGCACAACCTCACAGTCTGATCAGAGTCTTTACTGTGTGCATACACCATTTGAAGACTGGAATCAACAGGCACAAAGTTACTATAGCTAGACATCAAGGATTCACAGACTAATTGCAGTCTTTGCTATTCTCAGACATGTTAAACACTTTCAACATGACTTAGCTCATTATCCCCTCGCACCACGAAGTGGTGAGGGATATAGGTTTTGTCCCGTACGTAAGTACATACGTACGTATATTTACCTTTTGTCAGCGCTCTAGCGCCTACATTTCTCAACGGATTTTAAAATAACTTCACACAAGTGTAGGGCATGACAATATTTCGAGCAAGTTTGACTTTCAGGGTGCTGCGCCCAAGGTCAAGGTCACTGTGGCTATTTTTAGAAAAACTTTGTCAGCGCTCTAGCGCCTACATTTCTCAATGGATTTTGAAATAACTTCACACAAATGTAGGGCATGACAATATCTCGAGCAAGTTTGACTTTCAGGATGCTGCGCCCAAGGTCAAGGTCACTGTGGCTATTTTTAGAAAAACTTTGTCAGCGCTCTAACGCCTACATTTCTCAACAGATTTTAAAATAACTTCACACAAATGTAGGGTATGACAATATCTCAAGCAAGTTCTACTTTCAGGATGCTGCGCCCAAGGTCAAGGTCACTGTGGCTATTTTTAGAAAAACTTTGTCATCGCTCTAGCGCCTACATTTCTCCATAGATTTTAAAATAACTTCACACAAATGTAGGGTATGACAATATCTCAAGCAAGTAGTCTTGCGCGAGGGAATTTGTATCGCCTGCGATGCCTTGTTTTATTGTGATTAATACATGAAGTCAGTCATTCACTCTGAATTTGCTCACTGCAAAAACATGTTAAATTATAGATATACAAATCCGTAATGTATCTTTGTGAAAATATGCATTTTATGCATGAGCAGCAGTGACACTGATCAGGTAAATAGATTGCTCAAGCTCCATAGATTAGTCAGACAGAGCAACTGACCAGGCTGTTCAGGTCTGCTGATTAATCTGAACCTTTGATACCTATGTAAGACACTGTGCTTGCTGTACCCCTGCTACAGGATTTGACAGGACAATGACCATTTGCACAGTGTATATATATGCCCCTATCAGGGTACGAGGGGCATTCAGAAAGTTCTAACTCTCGCCATATAACTTTGTTAGGCAGCATGCTGAGGACAAATGCCATGCATGTATTGAAAGCAGTACATTTTGCCATTACAATGATACCAAACACTATGCAAAGATACATGTTCTTATTAGGTTACAATGCATTTTATTAGGCCCCCAGTCATACCACTGGGATAATCTCAGGTGAAGTTATTTAAGTACAATGTACGTCATTAAAGTCAAAAATCATTGATCATACAAAATGACTTTTTTGACAGCTGTTGAGTAATTCATTGCCCTCAATATCAATTTCAAATTTAGAAGGGTAGCAAACGTTATCGTTTCCTTCCCTGCAAAGCAGTTCTTGTGACGTTTTTGAAATCAACATCAGCGTCATTTCTAGCTCACCTGGCCCGAAGGGCCATAGTGACCTATTGTCATACCAAAGCGTCCGGCGTGGGACGTGCGTCCATGCGTCTTTCGTCGTCCGTCAACACTTGAAAACAAATATTCAAAGATCTTCTATAAATCTACTGGACCCATGGTTCTCAAATTTTACATGGAGAATGACCTGACTCCAGGGTCTCAGAATTGTAAAATTGGGTCAGGTTGAATATCCAAGATGGCTGTCATTACTAAAAATAGCAAACACAACAAAATCAACTTCTTCTCCAGAACCACTGGGCATATTTGTCTGAATTTTGGCATGAAACATCAGTGGAACATTGTTATTCAGAATTGTAAAAATGAAAAAAATCTATAGTGGAGTTTTGTTGCAGTGACCTACTTTCTGTTTACGAGTGTAATTTTGCTCAAATGCCAATGTTGAATAACAACTTATTTAAACAACTTCAAACAACTTCTTCTCTAAAAGCACTGAACCCATGGGTCTCAAATTTCACATGGAGCATGACCAGACTGCAGGGTTTCAGATTTGTAAAAGTGGGTCAGGTCGAGCATCCAAGATGGACGCCGTTACTAAAAATAGCAAAAACAACAAAATCAACTTCTCCTCCAGAACCATTGGGTATATTTGATTGAAAGTTTGCATGGAACATAAGTGGGACCTTGGAATTAAAAATTATAAAAATAAAAAAAATCTGTAGCGGAATTAGGTCACAGTGACCTACTTAGCATTTACAACACCGATTTTGCTCAAATGTCAATATCTCAAGAAAACACAATCAATTCTGGTCAGATTTGGTCAGAAATGGTCCTTGAATGGAATTATTTCAATTTAGTGCCAGTTGACTATCCAAGATGGCCACCATGGGGGCCGTTACTAAAAATAGCACAAACATAAAAATGACAATTACTCAAAAACCCTTGAATGGAATTGGACCAATTTTGTGTCAGAATGTTCCTTGTATGAAGCTGTTTCGATTAATTGCAATTTGGCGTTCCAAGATGGCCGCCATCTGCTGTTACTAAAAATAGCACAAACATAAAAATGACAATTACTCAAGAACCCTTGGATGGTATTGGAGCAATTTTGTGTCAGAATGTTCCTTGCAAAAAGCCGTTTCGATTAATTGCAATTTTGCATTCCAAGATGTCCGCCATCTGACGTTACTAAAAATAGCACAAAACTTGAAAATGACAACATCTCAGTAACAGCTGAATGGATTTTGACGAAATTTGTGTCAAAATGATTCTTGCATTGAGATGTTTCAAAAATAATTAACTGTAGACCAGTCATATTGGCCTTAGACTGGCTCCAGTCTGAAACATTGATTTGTCTAAATTCATATATTTTTTCCAAAGCTTTATTTTTTTTATATAGATACCATGTCTTTAAAATTCAGTTTTCTCTTGGTCTGATGTCTGAAACATTAGCTAAGAGAAAAGAGGGATTAAAGAGAATGAAATTTATTACCGTCTACGAAAAAAAACAACATGAATTTAGGCACATCAATGTTTCTGACTGCAGCCAGTCTATATTGGCCTCTGTTACTAAAAATAGAAAAATGTGAAAATAAGAAAATCTCAATGGAATTGGACTGATTTTGTGTCAGAATGGTCTTTCATTAAGCGTTTTCGATTTTTTGCATTTTGGCATTACAAGATGGCCGCCATCTGCCGTTACTAAAAATAGCAAAAAACATGAAAATGACAATATCTCAGTAACCACTGAATGGATTTAGACGAAATTTATGGCAAAATGATTCTTGCCATGCGGTGTTTCAAAAAATTAACAAATATAGACCCGTCAAGTTGGCCTCTGTTACTTAAAATAGCAAAATATGAAAGTTAGAAAATTACAATGGAACTGGACCAATTTTGTGTCAAAAGGGTCCTTGCATGACAGCTTTTTGATTTTTTGCATTTTGGCATTCCAAGATGGCCGCCATCTGCCGTTACTAAAAATAGCACAAAACATGAAACTGACAATATCTTAGTAACCCCTGAATGGATTTTGATGAAATTAGTGGCAAAATGATTCTTGCATTGAGGTGTTTCAAAAGTAAATATATAAAGACCAGGCAAGTTGGCTTCTGTTACTAAAAGTAGCAAAATGTGAAAATGAGAAAATCTCAGTGGAATTGGACCAGTTTTGTATCAGCATGGTCCCGTTGCACAAGAGCCAGGTGAGTGATATCAGGCCCATTTGGGCCTCTTGTTATTTGTTACCATGGAAACCAAACTGCAAAAAAAGAAAAAAATGCCTTTCATTATCTCCTCAGAAAGCATTTGCTCTTTGAGACGGAGACTTCATAGACATACTAATCATATTAGCTTTTACAGATTTATGTTTTCCATGGTCATTGTTCAAAGGACAGGACCTTAGTTTGACAACTGATAATGGGAAAAAAAGACAAACAATAATCATTGCTAAGCCAGTACAGATATTCTGGCCTAACATTTTCAGAAATATACCTTGAGTGGTCTTCTATCAGCCCTATGTTTCTTTTCTGTACACTACTCATTTTAATAGGTTGTCATGGCAACAAAGGGAAAAATAGAAAAAAAAAACCTTTGAAAGTTATTAGCTCACCTGAGCACCAAGTGCTCAAGGTGAGCTATTGTGATCGATATTTGTCCGTGGTCCGTCGTCCGTCCGTCCGCTCTTACCAGACCTACATTGTGGGGTGTTTTGTATAGAATATGGTGCCTTGTGGGGTGATTCTGCATTGTGGGATGCACCCCATGATGAATGTATTTCATTCGCTTGCAAATAAGCTAAAATGACTAAATTTCAAATATTGGGGGTACAACCCAGAATGTGTACAGACTCATTTGTCCATTGTTGGACATGTCCGTCCGATAAATTTTATGGGGTGCACCCCATATTGTTCTCCCGTATAGTTCAGTTCAGTTCAATTCTCTTATCGACGTTACCCAAGTGGCTCAACGGTACGTAACCATAGTTGCACACACTTGGCGCCGTGTGTCCGTCCAAGTATATTGTTCTCCCCCCTTTGGACAAAACTTATAAATCATGCAGGTTTAATCCACGTTAAAGGTACCCCACAAAGCTTATTTCTACACATCTAAATTATAACTATATAGGGGGTGTAAGTTTTCAACAAATGGACACTACCCAAAAAATTATGGGATGCAAACATTGTGGGTTGCAAAAGACGCTCTGGGGTGCAATTTGCAGCCCATAGTGCCAATTCCGGGGTGCAATCCACAGTGTACCTCAGGTAGGTCCGTCCGTCCGTCCGTCTAGACCAGTAAGCCAATTTCAAAATAATTTCACACAAATGTTTCTGTTATAGCCCTGAACCAAAATTGCTAAAATAGTTCCGCTCCGCTGAACAAAATGGCCGCCAGAGGTAAAAATATAAAACCTTTAAAGGACATCTCCTCTGAAGCCAATGACTCTATTTCAAAATAATTTCACAGAAATGTTTGACTCATGACCCTGAACCAAAATTGCTAAAACGGTTCCATTCCGCCTAACAAAATGGCCGCCAGAGCTAAAAAAAAAAATCTAAAAATAGAAAAACCTTTAAACGACATCTCCTCTGTAGCCAATTACTCTATTTTAAAATAGTTTCTCAGAAATGTTTGACTAATCACCCTGAACCAAAATTGCTAAAACAGTTCCACTCCGCTGAACAAAATGGCAGCCAGAGCTAAAAATAGAAACAAATCTTAGAATGACACAGAGGGTACAGTTATGATCCAATCTTCATGAAACTTTGTCAGAATGTTTATCCTTATATAGTCTAGGCCAAAATTGAAACTGGGTCATGTGGGATCAAAAACTAGGGCACTAGGTCAAATCTTAGGAAAACCTTGTGTACACTCTAGAGGGCACAGTTATAATCCAATCTTCATGAAACTTTGTCAGAATTTTATCCTTTCTCAATCTAGGCCAAGGTTGAAACTGAGTCATGTGGGGTCAAAAACTAGGTCACTAGGTCAAATCTTAGAAAAACCTTGTGTACACTCTAGAGGGCACAGTTATGATCCAATCTTCATGAAACTTTGTCAGAATGCTTATCTATATGCAGTCTAGACCATATTTGAAACTGGGCCATGTCAGGTCAAAAACTAGGTCACTAGGTCAGATCTTAGAAAAACCATGTAATGCTCTAGAGGGCACAGTTTTGTTCCAATCTTCATGAAACTTTGTCAAAATGTTTATCTCCAACAAATCTAGACCAAGGTTGCAACTGGGTCATGTTGGATCGAAAACTAGGTTACTAGGTCAAACCTTAGAAAAACATTGTGTATACTCTAGAGGGCACAGTTTTGGTTCAATCTTCATGAGACTTTGTTGGAATGATCATCTTAATGAAATCTAGGCCAAGTTCGAAACTGGGTCTTGTCGGGTCAAAAACTAGGTCACTAGGTCAAATCATAGAAAAACCTTGTGTACACAATTTGTGGCTTTATTTTGTATTGAATCTTCATGAAACTTTGTCAGAATGTTTATCTTCACTCAGGTGAGCGATTTAGGTCCATCATGGACCTCTTGTCCTTTTTGTTTCCACGGCAATCAAGATGTGGAAAATAGTTATATATGCTGCTTATCAACTCAACTGACTCAGACTGAGACTTTGTAGTTGTATATTCTGTATTAGCCGGTGCAATTGTGACATCAATTTTGAGCCTATACAAATGTGATGGCAATTTTGAGCTACAGATCTGATGAGCCGGTGGGCCTCTTGTTTTCTGAGTTATGGCCCTTTGAAATTTTTAGCATTTGAAACTTGTCAGCAAGATAACTAAAAAAAAGTATTTGAACCAGGAACTTGAAACTTGGCGAACTGATAGGAGATGATAAGTAGATTAACTAATTTACATTTGAACAAATTCAGACAACATTTTTGGAGTTATGGCCCTTTGAAAATTTCAGCCTTTTAAACTTGTCAGCAAGACATCTCAAAAAGTGTTTAAGTCAGGGACTTGAAACTCAGTCAGCTGATTGGAGATAATAAGTAGATCAAGTAACTAACTTTAGGACCAATTTCGTTAATATATGTTTTGGACTTATGGCCCTTTGAAAAATTCAGCATTTAAAATTGTCAGCAAGATATCTCGAAAAGTATTATAACTAGGGACTTCAAAACTTAGTCAGCTGATTAGAGATGATGAGTAGATTAAGTGATTTACCTATGAAAAAATTCCATTAATTATTTTCGGAGTTATGTCCCTTTGAAAATTTCAGCAATTTAAACTTGTCAGCAAGGTCAAACAGTACTTGGGCTAAGCTTGAAACCTCGTCAGCTGACTCAATATAATGAGTAAATAACTGACTGATTAACCTTTGAATGAATTCCATCCATTTTATTGTTTTTAGTACAGACCATTCCTTTCTGTGACCTGTCGTTTTTAGGGTCAGGCATATGGTTGGGGCATAGTACTTTACAAACACAATGTCTAGTTCTCTGCACATTGCCTGAATGCTTTGTACTTTACCAAGTTTCATGAAAATATCTTCAACTGTTTGAAAGTTATAGGACCGACCTGATATTTATACAGAAAATTACACAGGGGCATAACTCTGTATATATATTTGTACCAAGTTTGGTGAAAATATCTACAATTTGTGCCAGACAGACTGACAGACAGATAGACAATTATGGGAAGTACAGTATGTCTTTCCCTTACAGTGAGGGTGGGGGAAGAGACATAATAATGTTGGCGATACACTGCAAAGTCAGTGAACATTGAAATATAGTTCACACTGACTTACAAATCGTGAGTTTCGGATTAAAGCATTATAAATCCATGAATCAGCGTTGGAGATACATGTATAAGGTGAATTCAGGACCATTAAAAGATGTAATTAGTTATTCAAAGTTCCCATCGCAGCAAAAGCTCTAGACGGTTAAAATAGTATTTTGTGGAGGCTTAACCTTAGAACATTTCCGCAACGTTTCCTGTTTTGTTGGAGGGCTACCTTAGAAAACTTTCTGCAAAAGATGTGCATTGAAATCTACGGTGTTTCTTAGGAGTCACGGCATGATTTTTTCCTTTCCTGTATGAAGTACCACCACAGGTAATGTAATCTCGGTACTGGCGTGTGCGTGGGCATCCGGGTTAAAAGATGTTTTAGTAAAAAAACATATCTTCTCAATGCATGGATGATTTAGTTGACACTTTCACTGATTTTAGTCAATAAGGGTTCATACTTTTTGACGGTATGAAACCTTTTAGGAAAGGCTGGGGCCTTTCCCGGATACACGTATATTCATTTCTATTTTTGGTGAAATCTATATAACTTAAGGAGCGCCCTTGCACATTAAAATAAACAGTCTGTTGCAAAAGACAGTTTCTCTGTTAATGAAAGTTCAGTAAGTTGACCATTCTTCACAATACGGCATAGATATAGACCAGTAGACCTCTTATCGCGACCGTGTTATCTTCCTTTCTGTTGTTATTGGCTGCCATAACTCTTATAGCAATTATCAGTTTCTTTCGTATGTACTTGAATGATCAAAGGAAAATATGAGCATCTTTGCTTTGCATTTAGGTAAGAAATGTATCCTTTTACGGGAAGTGTTGGGTTATACAGGTGTTGAGTGCTGTTTCACGAGAAAGAAAGATAAATATTGGTAAAAAAGAAAATAATTGGTCCTTTACAAATTCATAGATACCGCACGGGTTTGGGGATCTTTAGAGCAAGGCCAAATATTTATAAAAGGTCACATTTTATTTTATAGCTTCATACCAAAGCCATTTTACGAAAAAAAATGTCAATCTTTCTCACTTGTTACAAAGTAACATAGTTGGTGAGGTCGTGATAGCCATGAGAGAGGGGTGATCTTCCAGTCCAGTGTTGCAGCACATCTATACTGCACATAGACATAGTCAATCAACCCAGGCCCCGAGGTTATAAAACTTTTTTTTGTGCTCAACTCAGCTGAGCATGAAATTTTCTCTGCTGATAAATATGAAAATGCCAACTAATGTTGGCATCTTCATATTCATAAGCAGAGAAAATATCATACTCAGCTAAACTGAACAAGAAAAGAACTGTACTTATCAGTACTTTGCTATTTGTAAGCAGGTAAAATTTCATGCCCAGCTGAGTTGAGCATGAAAAAAGTTTTATAACCTCGGGGCCACGTCTGCTATTTTCGTTTCTCTGTTGTGTTCCTTGCTTACGTAGGATTTTCTTTCAGAATTTGTTGTCTTCACTGCAGCTGGTGTTGCCGTGCAATTTCTTACCTACGAGACAGAGTTTGTTCTATTTTTAGCAGTGCTGGAAAATTCTTTCTTGCCCATGGACTGGGACAGCTCACACGAGCTTGAATTCTGTGTATCACTACTCGCTCAATGAAATGCGATAAGCCCGTCTTAGCGATTCTGTACTTTTAATAGGCATTATTTGTTTTATATCAATGGGTTTCCTCAAAGAAATTCATTCTTTATACGTCCATCATTATCTGTTTCTGTGCCTTAAAATCGAAAAAAAACTCCGAAAAAGTCAATGCTTCACACAAACACTGTCGAGGGTGCCCTCATTTTGAAGACGTTACCAACTGACGTTTGAAATAACGTTGACGCTACGTCACAATACTACAGTACTTACGCTTGTACACGTTCGCATGAAATAATAGTTCCCCGTTAAATTTGAAATATATCGTAGGTAAGAAAAACAATCAATCATTAGTCTCCGATGTGGACAGGGAAATCCCAACCCTCGGACACAAGGGATGTGCCGAAAACTCGGCAAGCCTCGTTTCCGACACACCCCGTGTGTCCTCGGGTTGGGATTTCCCTGTTCACATCGGAGACCAATGATAGATTGTATTTGTCTTCACATACTTCATCATAAAGCAAAATATATATTTTCTAATTCTTTGGGCTCAAAGGGCTCATTATGAGTCAGGTTGAAGGTAGAACTCCGCTGAAGCCGGTGCTGGGGGCGTGGACAAAGTTGCAGGAATTCATTACTGCACATGAACAGACCCAGTTTAACAGAGTATGCTATTTTCTTTGCTCTAATGTTTGTTAGCCACCAGAGGATATTCTTTCAGCATTTATTGTCGTATCCAACAGCTGACCATCGTATAATCATCCCTTAGTAAGCAGTAGTATCTAATAGTTAATAATACCATGCTTTTCTTTCAGTTTGTATTCTGCTTATCATCTTCCCAAAAGGATCAGGTAAGTTTTAATTTGCCTTTTCATGCGCCCGTTGTAAGAGGGATCGTATTATGTCGCGCCCTCTATCCGTCCTTCCGTCCGTCCGTCAACTTTTTGTGTAGCTCCATATCTCCTAAACTCATTGAAAGGTTTTTTGAATCTTGGGTTATTGAGACGATCAGCAGAACTCATATGAAGGCAAAGTTTGAAACTTTATGAAAATTATTTTGAAGTTCACTATTTACCGTATTTTCCCTAACTCTTCATTCTATAGGGGTCTACACTTATTGCACAAGACAAATGGGTATTTCTTCTTGTAATAAAATAAAAACATGATAAAAATAAACGTAACCAGACAGACATTAATTTACAAATGAACTCTACCCATTTGATAAGGACAGACTTTCCATGAGGCATAAAAGGGTTATATTTTTATTTTGACATTTCAGATACACTGACCTCTACAACTATTACCGCTTCTCCCGAGCTTGAATCAACGCCAGACTACCCTTCATCAACGATACAAGACTTTTCAAGTAAGTCTGCATCGAATCCAGTACTAATTTTCATTGGGTCCGAATCAATAGCTGAGCATTCTGTGGCGCACAGAGAGAAGATTGTGGGTTCAGTCCTTGGCCAAGTCAAACCAAGTACATATACTAAAAATAGTAATGATATTTACTGTCATAATGCTACGTTTACATTATGTTCCCGGCGGCCACGGCAGCCCCGTTTGCGCGAAACGTAGTGCGCCGTGGGATTTTGGCCATTTTCCCCTCCGTATTCAAGTTTTGTTAGGTCCTGCTAAGTTTTCTTACGGTCTATCATGGTATTCGTGACGGGCCATGCAGGGGGAAAGGGGCTGCTCAAAGGTGCACTACGGTTTAGCCTGCGGTCTACCACGTATACCGGTACGTTCCCTCCAGGCATGTCACATTCTGGTGGGGTCCCTCGCGTTTCTCACGTTCTGATCAAGGTCTGGCGCGTTTTTCACGTTCTGTCAAGGTTTCTACGGACGAAACGGCAATGCCGGGCAGTTTTGGAACACGTTTGTGCCCACGGTGTAAAAAGAAGGTCTCCCAAGGAACAGGAAAGAAGCGTCAAGTTGGTTACTTATTCCCTATTCCCTATTCCCGATTCTAATAACCCGTATAGATATCGGTACTTTTACGTTGCGACATTAAATACTCTGGGAATATTAATCTTTTCTCTAGTCTGTAGTTGTCTGTCTGAGTACATCTCTACTCAGTCAGGTTGTTTGTCCGTCTGTCTGTTCGCATGTATTTGCTTTCGCATATGAAAAGGGTATATCTGTTCACTTCAAATTCTATCAAGCATCGCCCCAAAAACTTCATGGAGATTATACTTTTGTTTTGTTGTGCCTGTCCATGCTTTCCTTCATTATTTTGTCCGTCCTTGCGTCTGCCTGTCCTGGAGGTATCCTGTCCTTTTAGTCTTTTGTCTTTACAGTGATAGCAAAGCAGGTGTGTAAGTTGACTAAGGCATTTGGAGGAACATATTGGTGCAATTACTATAATACTATAACAGGCTGTCCTTGTTGTACATCGACGCGATCTTTTATGTCCGTATGTGTATGTCTGTCTGTCCGTCTGATTTTGTTTGCATATACATGCAAGTATATAAAATCAGCAGCAAAACGTATAGGATGTATCGTTGTTACCCTTTTGGAAGGGTTTTCGTGGTCCTGAGAAGCAAACAGGAAGTAATGGAAGTTGTCTCCCTTTGAAAAAATGGTGGCGAAAAACATGGAACAGTACCCGTGCACTTTATGGAAATACTGCTGTGTCCGTCTTGGTATGTATCTGTGTAACCGTCCGTCCGTCCGGTTTTGTTTGTATTTATGCAGATCCAATTAGCAGTAGCTAGTAGATACAATTTTTTGTATGCACAAAGACACATATGAGCCGCGACACGAGAAAACCAACAATGTGGTTGTGCGCTCAGCGCAGACTCAGATCAGCCTGGGCATCCGCCCAGTCTGATCAGAGTCTTCGTTGTCCGCATGAAGGTAACTTAGACCCTTAGCTACCCTTTGAGCACTTAACGAAAGGTCTGGTCAAACTTGGCGGAAACCTAGACTGATCTGAGTCTGCGCAGTGCGCATGACCACATTGTTGGTTTTGTCCTGTCGCGGCTCAATATGGAGGATATATTATGAACATTTGAAGTAATTTCACTGAGCCAATTTTGAAAAAAAAATATTAAAAGTTTCCTTCCATATGAAATGAAGTGAAATAATGTTGACGATTTCACCCTAACTTTATAAGTGAGAGGGATTTTTAAATGATACCATCTTTTGCATGCAAAAAGACAACTATATGGAGCATATGATATGAACATTTTAAGGAAAATCACTGAGCCAATTTTTAAAAAAAAAAAAGGATGAAATTTTATTCCGTATTAATTTAAGTCAAACAATGTTGACGATTTCACCCTAACTTTATAAGTGAGAGGGAGTTTTGAATGATACAATCTCTGGCATGCAAAAAGACACATATATAAAGCATATGATATGATCATTTTAAAGAATTTCACTGAGCCAATTTTGAAAAAAAAATATTAAAAGTTTTCTTTCATTTGAAATGAAGTGAAAGAATGTTGATGATTTCACCCTAAATTTAAAAGTGAGAGGGAGTTTTGAATGATACATTCTTTTGCATGCATGAAAACACAATTATGGAGCATATTATATGAACATTTTAAGGAATTTCACTGAGCCAATTTTGAGAAAAAAAAAATATGAAATTTTCTTCAATATTAATTTACGTCAAACAATGTTGACGATTTCACCGTAACTTTATATATGAGAGGGAGTTTTGAATGATACAATCTTTTGCATGCATAAAGACATATATATGGAGCATACGATATGAACGTTTTAAGGAATTTCACTGAGCCAATTTTGAGAAAAAAAAATATGAAATTTTCTTCCATATTAATTTACGTCAAACAATGCTGACGATGTCACCGTAACTTTATAAGTGAGAGGGAGTTTTGAATGATACAATCTTTTGCATGCATAAAAACACATATATGGAGCATATGATATGAACATTTTAAGGAATTTCACCGAGCCAATTTTTAAAAAAAAAAATTAAATGTTTTCTTCCATATGAAATGAAATCAACGAATGTTGACGATTTCACCCTAAAATTTTAAGTGAGAGGTAGTTTTGAATGATACAAACTTTTGCATGCATAAAGACATATATATGGAGCATACGATATGAACATTTTAAGGAATTTCACTGAGCCAATTTCGAAAAAAAAAATGAAATTTTCTTCAATATTAATTTACGTCAAACAATGTTGATGATTTCACCGTAACCTTATAAGTGAGAGGGAGTTTTGAATGATACAATCTTTTGCATGCATAAAGACACATATTTGGAGCATATGATATGAACATTTTAAGGGATTTCACTGAGCCAATTTTGACAAAAAAATATTAAACTTTTTCTTCTTTATGAAATAGAGTGAAAGAATGTTCATGATTTCATCCTAAATTTTTAAGTGAGAGGGAGTTTTGAATGATACAATATTTTGCATGCGTAAAGACGCATATACGGAGCATATGCTATGAACATTTTAAGGAATTTCACTGAGCCAATTTTGAGAAAAAAAAATGAAATTTTCTTCCATATTAATTTAGGTCAAACAATGTCGAAGATTTCACCGTAACTTTATAATTAATATAAGTGAGAAGAGTTTTGAATGATACAATCATTTGCAAGTATAAAGACATATATATGGAGCATATGATATGAATATTTTAAGGAATTTCACTGAGCCAATTTTGAAAAAAAAATTAAAAGATTTTCTTCCGTATGAAATGAAATGAACGAATGTTGACGTTTTTATTCTAAATTTTTTATTCTAAATTTAAAAGTGAGAGGGAGTTTTGAATGATACAATCTTTCGCATGTATAAAGACACATATAAGGAGCATATGATATGAACATTTTGAGGATTTTCACTGAGCCAATTTTGAGAAAACAAAATATGTAATCCATACTAATTAAAGTCAAACAATGTTGACGATTTCACCGTAAATTTATAAGTGAGAGAGAGTTTTGAATGATACAATCTTTTGCTAGCATACAGACGTATATATGGAGCATATGATATGAATTTTTTAAGGAATTTCACTGAGCCAATTTTGAGAAAAAAAATATGAAATTTTATTCAATATTAATTTACGTCAAACAATGTTGACGATTTCACCGTAACTTTATATATGAGAGGGAGTTTTGAATGATACAATCTTTTGCATGCACAATGACATATATATGGAGCATACGATATGAACATATTAAGGAATTTCACTGAGCCAATTTTGAGAAAAAAAATATGAAATTTTCTTTTATATTAATTTAAGTCAAACAATGTTGACGACGTCACCGTAACTTTATAAGTGAGAGGGAGTTTTGAATGATACAATTTTTGCATGCATAAAGACACATATATTGAGCATATTATATGAACATTTGAACGAATTTCACTGAGCCAATTTTGAAAAAAAAATGTTAAAAGTTTTCTTCCATAGGAAATGAAATGAACGAATGTTGACGATTTCATCCAAAATTTATAAGTGAGAGGGAGTTTTGAATGATATAATCTTTTGCAAGCATAAAGACATATATATGGAGCATATGATATGAATTTTTTAAGGAATTTCACTAAGCCAATTTTGAGAAAAAAAATATGAAATTTTCTTCAATATTAATTTACGTTAAACAATATTGACGATTTAACCGTAACTTTATATATGAGAGGGAGTTTTGAATGATACAATCTTTTGCATGCATTAAGACGTATATATGGAGCATACGATATGAACATTTTAAGGAATTTCACCGAGCCAATTTTGAGAAAAAAAATATAAAATTTTCTTCTATATTAATTTACGTCAAACAATGTTGACAATGTCACCGTAAATTTATATATCAGAGGGAGTTTTGAATGATACAATCTTTTGCATGCATTAAGTCGTATATATGGAGCATACGATATGGACATTTTAAGGAATTTCACTGAGCCAATTTTTTAGAAAAAAAATATGAAATTTTCTTCCATATCAATTTACGTCAAACAATGTTGACCATGTCACCGTAACTTTATAAGTGAGGGGGAGTTTTGAATGTTACAATCTTTTGCATGCATAAAGACACATATATATGGAGCATATAATATGAACATTTTAAGGAATTTCACTGAGCCAATTTTGAAAAAAAATATTAAAAGTTTTCTTCCATAGGAAATGAAATGAACGAATGTTGACGATTTCATCCTAAATTTATGAGTGAGAGGGAGTTTTGAATGATACAATCTTTCGCATGTATAAAGACACATATAAGGAGCATATGATACGAACATTTTGAAGAATTTCACTGAGCAAATTTTGAGAAAAAAAATATGTAATTTTCATCCATACTAATTTAAGTCAAACAATGTTGACGATTTCACCGTAACTTTATAAGTGAGAAGGAGTTTTGAATGATATAATCTTTTGCAAGCATAAAGACCTATATATATATGGAGTATATGATTTGAATTTTTTAAGGAATTTCACTGAGCCAATTTTGAGAAACAAAATATGAAATTTTCATCCATACTAATTTAAGTCAAACAATGTTGACGATTTCACCGTAACTTTATAAGTGAGAGGGAGTTTTGAATGATACAATCTTTTGCAAGCATAAAGACATATATATGGAGCATATGATATGAACATTTTAAGGAATCTCACTGAGCCAATTTTGAAAAAAAAAATTTGAATGTTTTCTTCCATATGAAATGAAATCAACGAATGTTGACGATTCCACCCTAAAATTATAAGTGAGAGGTAGTTTTGAATGATACAAGCTTTTGCATGCATAAAGACTTTATAAGTGAGAGAGAGTTTTGAATGATACAATCTTTTGCAAGTATAAAGACATATATATGGAGCATATGATATGATCATTTTAAGGAATTTCACTCAGCCAATTTTGAAAAAAAATATTAAAAGTTTTCTCGTAAAAGCGTTATTCGTAAAAGTCCGCATCGCATCCGCAGAGTCTGTAACTGTCCTTATCATATCCGTAAGGCCCGCAGGATCCGATTCCAAATTTTGAAAATTTTCAAAATTCAAGCGCGGACGAGTAAACCGTATTGATCCGTAACAAAAGGTAATTGAAGGCATTCATTCGCATTTATACATATATAATCCGTATCTAATCCGTATTTTATCCGTATCTAATCCGTATATAAACCTATCATTCCGCAGCCCAACCCCAAGTTGTGGACTGATACGGTTTCGCGCAGATTGTTACCTTCAATTACGGTTAGTTGCGGGTCTCGTTCGGAGTTTTTTTACGGACTTTTACCTTCAGATACGTTTCTATACGGATAACTTACACTTCAATACTGATAGATACGTATTGGTGAGGATAATTGCAAACAGCTAATCTGACTGGGGCATTAATCCGTAACAATACGCAGAACGAGACCCGTAACTAACCGTAACAATCCGCATGAAACCGTATTTGTCCACAAATTTTGGGTGGACCGCGGAACGATAGGTCGAGATACGGATTAGATGCGGATAAATGCCTTCAGTTACGGATCATATTGGTTAACTCGTCTGCGCCTGAGTATTCAAACTTTTCAAAATGTGGTGGTATATCCTGCGGACCTTGCGGATACCATACGAATACGATTCGGATTCGATATGGAGAGAGACCACGCCCACAAATTGTGTGGATTTAAAGTCCGCAACTATCCGCCCTATCCGTAATGTGTGTGTGTGACTCGGGCATGAGGGGGAGTTTTGAATGATACAATCTTTTGCATGCATAAAGACACATGTACGGAACATATGATATTAACATTTTAATGAATTTCACTGAGCCAATTTTTATAAAAAAAATGAAATTTTCTTCCATATTAATTTACGTGAAACAATGTTGACGATTTCACCGTAACTTTATAAGTGAGAGGGAGTTTGAATTATTGAATTATACAATATTTTGCATGCGTAATTTTCATCCATACTAATTTAAGTCAAACAATGTTGACGATTTCACCGTACTTTTATAAGTGAGAAGGAAATTTGAATGTTTCAATCTTTTGCCAGCATAAAGACATATATATGGAGCATATGATATGAATTTTTTAAGGAATTTCACTGAGCCAATTTTGAGAAAAAAAAATATGAAATTTTCTTCAATATTAATTTACGTCAAACAATGTTGACGATTTCACCGTAACTTTATATATGAGAGAGAGTTTTGAATGATACAATCTTTTGCATGCATTAAGACGTATATATGGAGCATACGATATGGACATTTTAAGGAATTTCCCTGAGCCAATTTTGAGAAAAAAAAATATGAAATTTTCTTCCATATTAATTTACGTCAAACAATGTTGACGATGTCACCGTAACTTTATAAGTGAGAGGGAGATTTGAATGATACAATCTTTTGCATGCATAAAGACACATAAATGGAGCATATAATATGAACATTTTAAGGAATTTCACTGAGCCAATTTTGAAAAAAAATATTAAAAGTTTTCTTCCATAGGAAATGAAATGAAAGAATGTTGACGATTTCATCCTAAATTTATAAGTGAGAGGGAGTTTTGAATGATTCAATCTTTCGCATGTATAAAGACACATATAAGGAGCATATGATATGAACATTTTGAGGAATTTCAGTGAGCCAATTTTGAGAAAAAAATATGTAATTTTCATCCATACTAATTTAAGTCAAACAATGTTGACGATTTCACCGTAACTTTATAAATGAGAAGGAGTTTCGAATAATACAATCTTTTGCCAGCATAAAGACATATATATGGAGCATTTGATATGAATTTTTTAAGGAACTTCACTCAGCCAATTTTGAGAAAAAAAATATGAAATTTTATTCAATATTAATTTACGTCAAACAATGTTGACGATTTCACCGTAACTTTATATATGAGAGAGAGTTTTGAATGATACAATCTTTTGCATGCATTAAGACGTGTATATGGAGAATATGATATGAACATTTTAAGGAATTTCACTGAGCCAATTTTGAGAAAAAAAAATATGAAATTTTCTTCCATATTAATTTACGTCAAACAATGTTGACGATGTCACCGTAACTTTATAAGTGAGAGGGAGTTTTGAATGATACAATCTTTTGCATGCATAAAGACACATATATGGAGCATATAATATGAACATTTTAAGGAATTTCACTGAGCCAATTTTAAAAAAAAATATTAAAAGTTTTCTTCCATAGGAAATGAAATGAATGAATGTTGACGATTTCATCCCAAATTTATGATGAGAGGGAGTTTTGAATGATACAATCTTTCGCATGTATAAAGACACATATAAGGAGCATATGATATGAACATTTTGAGGAATTTCACTGAGCCAATTTTGAGAAAAAAAATATGTAATTTCCATCCATACTAATTTAAGTCAAACAATGTTGACGATTTCACCGTAACTTTATAAGTGAGAAGGAGTTTTGAATAATACAATCTTTTGCCAGCATAAAGACATATATATGGAGCATATGATATGAATTTTTTAAGGAATTTCACTGAGCCAATTTTGAGAAAAAAAATATGAAATTTTCTTCAATATTAATTTACGTCAAACAATGTTGACGATTTCACCGTAACTTTATATATGAGAGAGAGTTTTGAATGATACAATCTTTTGCATGCATTAAGACGTGTATATGGAGAATACGATATGAACATTTTAAGGAATTTCACTGAGCCAATTTTGAGATAAAAAATATGAAATTTTCTTCCATATTAATTTACGTCAAACAATGTTGACGATGTCACCGTAACTTTATAAGTGAGAGGGAGTTTTGAATGATACAATCTTTTGCATGCATAAAGACACATATATGGAGCATATAATATGAACATTTTAAGGAATTTCACTGAGCCAATTTTGAAAAAAAATATTAAAAGTTTTCTTCCATAGGAAATGAAATGAACGAATGTTGACGATTTCATCCCAAATTTATGATGAGAGGGTATTTTGAATGATACAATCTTTCGCATGTATAAAGACACATATAAGGAGCATATGATATGAACATTTTAAGGAATTTCACTGAGCCAATTTTGAAAAAAAAAACATATGTAATTTTCATCCATACTAATTTAAGTCAAACAATGTTGACGATTTCACCGTAACTTTATAAGATAGAAGGAGTTTTGAATAATGCAATCTTTTGCCAGCATAAAGACATATATATGGAGCATATGATATGAATTTTTTAAGGAATTTCACTGAGCCAATTTTGAGAAAAAAAAATATGAAATTTTCTTCAATATTAATTTACGTCAAACAATGTTGACGATTTCACCGTAACTTTATATATGAGAGAGAGTTTTGAATGATACAATCTTTTGCATGCATTAAGATGTATATATAGAGAATACGATATGAACATTTTAAGGAATTTCACTGAGCCAATTTTGAGATAAAAAAATATGAAATTTTCTTCAATATTAATTTACGTCAAACAATGTTGACGATGTCACCGTAACTTTATAAGTGAGAGGGAGTTTTGAATGATACAATCTTTTGCACGCATAAAGACACATATATGGAGCATATAATATGAACATTTTAAGGAATTTCACTGAGCCAATTTTGAAAAAAAAATATTAAAAGTTTTCTTCCATGGGAAATGAAATGAACGAATGTTGACGATTTCATCCTAAATTCATGATGAGAGGGAGTTTTGAATGATACAATCTTTCGCATGTATAAAGACACATATAAGGAGCATATGATATGAACATTTTAAGGAATTTCACTGAGCCAATTTTGAAAAAAAAACATATGTAATTTTCATCCATACTAATTTAAGTCAAACAATGTTGGCGATTTCACCGTAGCTTTATAAGTGAGATGGAGTTTTGAATAATACAATCTTTTGCCAGCATAAAGACATATATATGGAGCATATGATATGAATTTTTTAAGGAATTTCACTGAGCCAATTTTGAGAAAAAAATATGAAATTTTCTTCAATATTAATTTACGTCAAACAATGTTGACGATTTCACCGTAACTTTATATATGAGAGGGAGTTTTGAATGATACAATCTTTTGCATGCATAAAGACACATATATGGAGCATATAATATGAACATTTTAAGGAATTTCACTGAGCCAATTTTGAAAAAAAATATTAAAAGTTTTCTTCCATAGGAAATGAAATGAACGAATGTTGACGATTTCATCCTAAATTTATAAGTGAGAGGGAGTTTTGAATGATACAATCTTTCGCATGTATAAAGACAGTTATAAGAAGCATATGATATGAACATTTTGAGGAATTTCACTGAGCCAATTTTGAGAAAAAAATATGTAATTTTCATCCATACTAATTTAAGTCAAACAATGTTGACGATTTCACCGTAACTTTATAAGTGAGAAGGAGTATTGAATAATACAATCTTTTGCAAGCATAAAGACATATATATGGAGCATATGATTTGAATTTTTTAAGGAATTTCACTGAGCCAATTTTGAGAAAAAAATATGAAATTTTCTTCAACATTAATTTACGTCAAACAATGTTGACGATTTCACCGTAACTTTATATATGAGAGGGAGTTTTGAATGATACACTCTTTTGCATGCATTAAGATATATATGGAGCATATGATATGAACATTTTAAGGACTTTCACTGAGCCAATTTTGAAAAAAATATTAAAAGTTTTCTTCCATAGGAATTGAAATGAACGAATGCATTAAGACGTATATATGGAGCATACGATATGAACATTTTAAGGAATTTCACTGAGCCAATTTTGAGAAAAAAAAATGAAATTTTCTTCCATATTAATTTACGTCAAACAACGTTGACGATGTCACCGTAACTTTATAAGTGAGAGGGAGGTTTGAATGATACAATCTTTTGCATGCATAAAGACACATATATGGAGCATATAATATGAACATTTTAAGGAATTTCAATGAGCCAATTTTGAAAAAAAATATTAAAAGTTTTCTTCCATAGGAAATGAAATGAACG
The DNA here is from genome assembly GCA_963989385.1 of Ctena decussata. NCBI lineage: Eukaryota > Metazoa > Mollusca > Bivalvia > Lucinida > Lucinidae > Ctena > Ctena decussata. The sequence goes on along the minus strand of OZ022504.1, from coordinate 82,923,800 downwards.
AATGTTGACGATTTCATCCTAAATTTATGAGTGAGAGGGAGTGTTGAATGATACAATTTTTCGCATGTATAAAGACACATATAAGGAGCATATGATATGAACATTTTGAGGAATTTCACTGAGCCAATTTTGAGAAAAAAAAATATGTAATTTTCATCCATACTAATTTAAGTCAAACAATGTTGACGATTTCACCGTAACTCTATAAGTGAGAAGGAGTTTTGAAGGATACAATCTTTTGCAAGCATAAAGACATATATATGGAGCATATGATTTGAATTTTTTAAGGAATTTCACTGAGCCAATTTTGAGAAAAAAATATGAAATTTTCTTCCATATTAATTTACGTCAAACAATGTTGACGATGTCACCGTAACTTTATAAGTGAGAGGGAGTTTTGAATGATACAATCTTTTGCATGCATAAAGACACATATATGGAGCATATAATATGAACATGTTAAGGAATTTCACTGAGCCAATTTTGAGAAAAAAAATATGAAATTTTCTTCCATATTAATTTACGTCAAACAATGTTGACGATTTCACCGTAAATTTATATATGAGAGGGAGTTTTGAATGATACAATCTTTTGCATGCATTAAGACGTATATATGGACCATACGATATGAACATTTTAAGGAATTTCACTGAGCCAATGTTGAGAAAAAAAATGAAATTTTCTTCCATATCAATTTACGTCAAACAATGTTGACGATGTCACCGTAGATTTATAAGTGAGAGGGAGTTTTGAATAACACAATCTTTTGCATGCATAAAGACACATATATGGAGCATATAATATGAACATTTTAAGGAATTTCACTGAGCCAATTTTGAAAAAAAATATTAAAAGTTTTCTTCCATTGGAAATGAAATGATCGAAAGTTGACGATTTCATCCTTAATTTGTAAGTGAGAGGGAGTTTTGAATGATACAATCTTTCGCATGTATAAAGACACATATATGGAGCATATGATATGAACATTTTAAGGAATTTCACTGAGCCAATTTTGAGAAAAAAAATATGTAATTTTCATCCATACTAATTTAAGTCAAACAATGTTGACGATTTCACCGAAGCTTTATAAGTGAGAAGGAGTTTTTATTAATACAATCTTTTGCCAGCATAAAGACATATATATCGAGCATATGATATGAAATTTTTAAGGAATTTCACTGAGCCAATTTTGAGAAAAAAAAATATGAAATTTTCTTCAATATTAATTTACGTCAAACAATGTTGACGATTTCACCGTAACTATATATGAGAGGGAGTTTTAAATGATACAATCTTTTGCATGCATTAAGACGTATATATGGAGCATTCGATATGAACATTTTAAGGAATTTCACTAAGCCAATTTTGAGAAGAAAAATATGAAATTTTCTTCCATATTAATTTACGTCAAACAATGTTGACGATGTCACCGTAACTTTATAAGTGAGAGGGAGTTTTGAATGATACAATCTTTTGCACGCATAAAGACACATATATGGAGCATATAATATGAACATTTTAAGGAATTTCACTGAGCCAATTTTGAAAAAAAATATTAAAAGTTTTCTTCCATAGGAAATGAAATGAACGAATGTTGATGATTTCATCCTAAATTTATAAGTGAGAGGGAGTTTTGAATGATACAATCTTTCGCATGTAAAAAGACACATATAAGGAGCATATTATATGAACATTTTGAGGAATTTCACTGAGCCAATTTTGAGAAAAAAAAATATGAAATTTTCTTCAATATTAATTTACGTCAAACAATGTTGACGATTTCACCGTAACTATATATGAGAGGGAGTTTTAAATGATACAATCTTTTGCATGCATTAAGACGTATATATGGACCATACGATATGAACATTTTAAGGAATTTCACTGAGCCAATGTTGAGAAAAAAAATGAAATTTTCTTCCATATCAATTTACGTCAAACAATGTTGACGATGTCACCATAACTTTATAAGTGAGAGGGAGTTTTGAATGATACAATCTTTTGCATGCATAAAGACACATATATGGAGCATATAATATGAACATTTTAAGGAATTTCACTGAGCCAATTTTGAAAAAAAATATTAAAAGTTTTCTTCCATTGGAAATGAAATGATCGAAAGTTGACGATTTCATCCTTAATTTGTAAGTGAGAGGGAGTTAAATGATACAATCTTTTGCATGCATTAAGACGTATATATGGAGCATTCGATATGAACATTTTAAGGAATTTCACTGAGCCAATTTTGAGAAAAAAATATGAAATTTTCTTCCATATTAATTTACGTCAAACAATGTTGACGATGTCACCGTAACTTTATAAGTGAAAGGGAGTTTTGAATGATACAATCTTTTGCAAGCATAAAGACATATATATGGAGCATATGATATGAACATTTTAAGGAATTTCACTGAGCCAATTTTGAGAAAAAAAATAGGAAATTTTCTTCAATAATGATTTACGTCAAACAATCTTGACGATTTCACCGTAACTTTATAAGTGAGAGGGAGTTATGAATGATACAATCTTTTGCAAGTATAAAGACATATATATGGAGCATATGATATGAACATTTTAAGGAATTTCACTTGGCCAATTTTGAGAAAATAAATATGAAATTTTCTTCCATATTAATTTACGTCAAACAATGTTGACGATTTCACCGTAACCTTATAAGTGAGAGGGAGTTTTGAATGATACAATCTTTTGCATGCATAAAGACACATATATTGAGCATATTATATGAACATGTTAAGGAATTTCACTGAGCCAATTTTGAAAAAAAAATATTAAAAATTTTCTTCCATCGGAAATGAAATGAACGAATGTTGACGAGTTAATCCTAAATAAGTGAGAGGGAGTTTTGAATGATACAATCTTTTGCGTTCATAAAGACACATATATTGAGCATATTATATGAACATTTTAAGGAATTTCACTGAGCCAATTTTGAAAAAAAAATATTAAAATTTTCTTTTTTATATGAAGTGAAGTGAAAGAATGTTGACGATGTCACCGTAGATTTATAAGTGAGAGGGAGTTTTGAATGATACAATCTTTTGCATGCATAAAGTCACATATATGGAGCATATTATATGAATATATAAGCCAAAATCACTGAGCCAATTTTGAAAAAAAAATGAAACTTTTCTTCATTATGAAATGAAGTATATAACATGTATAGTGCGTACATTATACATAGATCATTGGAAAAATCCAATGAGGCAATTTTGAAGAATTTTTTTTCAAACTTTATCTTCTTTATCAGTAAAAGTCAAATAAGTTGAAGATTTCAATTAAGGTATACTAGGGAGAGGAAATATTGAATTAAACAATCTTTTTCACGCTTAGAAACCTATATAGTGAAAACATTATTTGAATATTTCAACAAATTCCACTGAGCAAATTTTGAGAAAATATTTGAAAAGTTTTTCTTGTATATTAATGAAAGTAAAAAATGTCGGAGACTTGACTATAAATATATCGGTTAGAGAGAGTTTTGACTAATAAAATGTTTTGCGTGCTTATAGTCGTGTATATTTCGTACATAATACGAAAAATTCGGAAAACTCCACTGGGCCTATTTTGAGAATATATTTGAAATGTTTATCTACTATATTCAAAAAGTAAAATAATAGTGAAGATTTCACTATAAGTATAGCGTTTAGAGAGAGTCTTGAATTATACAATATTTGGTATCAATGGAGAAATGTATATTGAATTTATGCTGAGAATATTTGAAAAAAAACTGAGCCAATTATGATACAGTTTTGGCAATCATTTACTCATCCATTAAAGGTCAAATTTTGTGAATAGCGGTGAGTGAGAATTTTGAATGATACTATATTTTCTTGTACATTAATAAAAGTCAAATTATGTTGAAGATTTGACTTTAACTATAGTAGTGAGAGGAAGCATCGGATGATACAATTTTTGCACGCTTAAAAACAGGTTTAGCGAGATTATTATTGAACATTTGAACAAATTTTACTGGATCAATTTAAAAAAGAAAAAGAAAAGTGTTTCTTGTATATTTATTTAAGTCAAAATGTTGAAAAATCGACTATAAAGATATCGTTGAGAGTTTTAAATGATACAATCTTTTGCTTCTCTATAGACATGTATATAAGGTATATAATCACAAAAAATGGAAAAAATCCACTGGACCACTTTGAAGAAAGTTATGCTAACTTTATCTTCTGTATTAGTGAAAGTAAAATAATCATGAAGATTTGAGTTTTTCTATACTAATGGAAGGAAATGTATCGAATTAAACGATATTTTGCACGCTTAGAAACCTATATAGTGAGAATATTATTTGAACATTTTAACAAATTCCACTGAGCAAATTTTGAGTAAATCTTTGAAAAGTTTTTCTTGTATAAATATATTATTAAATTTTTAAAAGTCAAACATGTTGAAAGTTTACTACAAATATATCGATGAGAGGGAGGTTTGAATGATACAATCTTCTGCGTGTTTATAGACATAATAATTGCGGTTATAATAAGAAAGAAAAAAAACTGGAAAAAAACACTTAACCTATTTTGAGAAAATGTTTGCAAAGTGTGTGGCCGTAAAACGTCTCCCCGTACATCATCATAGGGCAGATTATATATTTTCTGGTTCTTTGGGATCATTGAGTTCATTTTAGTTATTTTGAAAATAGAGTTCCGCTGAAGCCGGTGCTACAGGGCGTGGCTGGTGTAGCACATTTCATTACTGGTCATGAACAGAGTCAATTAAACCGAGTCCGCTATTTTCTGTTTTGATGATGTATTCCTTGCTTCCAAAGGATCGGATCTTACTTTTCAGAGCTTTTTTATCGTATATATTAGTAAAAACCAAATGGTACTGAATCTTTGACTTTAGCTAGACTAGTAAAAGGATCTAGAGAATTATACAATATTTTTGTTCGCTTAAAAACATGTATAGTTAGAAAATTATAGAAACATTTTAACAAATTCCACTGAGCAAATTTTGAGAAAATATTTGAAAAGATTTTCTTGTATATTAACTAAAGCCAGAAATGTTGCAGATTTAACTATAAATATATCGATGAGAGGGAGTTTGAATGATATACTATTTTGCATGTTTATAGACATATATATGGCGTACATCATACCAAAATAATTTGGAAAAGTCCACTGACCCTATTTTGAGCAACTGTCTGAAAAGTTTATCTTCTTCATAAAAAAGTTCAGGTAAAAGTGAACATTTGACCAGGAGGAGAGCGGTTAGAGAGAAACTTGAATGATACAATCTTTTTCATTCTTAAGACATGTATATTGAGTTTACGATAAGAGAATTTGTAAAAACATTCGCTGAGCAAAGGGGGTGCCTGTAAGACCCTTTTTCTGCCCAAGAGCAAAATGTTTTATTTTCAGCTGATGATTAGCCTATAGTATCTGCTATACTGAATCAATAGTGGTTAAGCTCCGTAACCACGACTTTTGGAATAATGGGGTTATTAAAGTGGATGGGGTAAATCAGCATGAACCAGGGAAGTCATACTATAAGCTATATTAATCCTTCAAATTTAATGACATTCATAAATACCTTCCTTTATTAGTTGAAGTAATGTCTTTGGTGATATCCTTTCTCAAATTCTACCTTTCAAAGTAAAATCTTATGTCTGCAGAATTTCTTTTAGAGACACTCTCAATTTACATTAATTTTGGTACTTTGAATTCAATATATTCTACCATATTTCTAGAACAAATAGATGACTTCTTACCAAACTAACTTGGTTTCACCGTTAGGTGAGTGCAACTATTGATTAAATTTTGGTGACCTTGACCTTTGTTTCAAGGTCAGAGTAAGACTTATAATGTCAATTTAAGTCAAGTTTTGACCATTGTCTACACATTAGCTCCTGAACTGGTATGAAATTATGACCAAAGTGGCCCAAATTAACCATTATGAGTAGTTAGAGCACTGGTTGTGATCAAATGACAATGACATCATCTTCAAGGTCAAAGTTAGACTAGACAGAATTTAATCCAAGATCTCACACAGCTAGTAAGCAGAAATTTAACAAATATATATGTTTCTATTTGTAAATCAATGCTTAATATGCCCTTAATATAATGACCTTGACCTTGATCTGAAGGTCACCAATACATTCAGAAGTTCATTATTTCACAACAGACTTTTCTATAACCTTTAAGTTTAACCCAATTCTGTTTCATTATGTTTGGCTAACACAGACCTTCAGACCAAGGTCAAGGTCATTCTGTGCATATTAAACAATGATTTTCAAATGAAAACACTCAGATTTGGTACATTTCTGCTGACTGATTGTGTGAAATCTATGATTAAACTCCGTTTAGTCTAGCCTTGACCTGACCTTGAAGATGACGTCATGGCCATTTAATCATGGTGTCATGGCCATTTAATCATAACTAATGCTCTAACTACTGATAGTGTTTAATTTAGGCCACTTTTTGGGCATAATTTCGTACTAATTCAGGAGCTAATGTGTAGACAATGGTCAAAACTTGACTTAAAATTGACATTAAAAGTCTTACTCTGACCTTGAAATAAAGGTCAAGGTCACCAAAATTTAATCAACAATTTGCACTCTCCCAACGGTGAAACCATGTTAGTTTGGTAAAAAGTCATCTATTTGTTCTAGAGATATGGTAGAATATATTGAATTCAAAGTACCAAAATTAATGAAAATTGACTGTGTCTCTAAAAGGAATTCTGGAGACATAAAATTTAACTTTAAAAAGTAGAATTTGAAAACGACGTCACCAAAGACATTACTTCAACTTGTAAAGGAAGGTATTTATGAATGCCATTAAATTTGAAGGAGAAATATAGCTTATAATATGACTCCCCTGGTTCATGCTGATTTACCAGCATGCAGATGTCGGCGGTAAAGCCCCAGTCACACACACACATTACGGATAGGGCGGATAGTTGCGGATAAAATCCTCAGTTTATCCGCAGAATTTGTGGGCGTGGCCTAATTTTGTTTAATGAATTTACGGATATAGTTACCAATAGATGCGTATGGATACGGATAGGTACGAACTACTAACCTTCCGTTACCTTCTGTAACCTTTAGATGCGGATAAATACTTTCAGATGCGGACTGTTGCGCATGCCTAGCGGATAGAAGACTAGAAAAGATTAACTGCGACGTACACATCTGTGTCTACTCCTTGTTGCTCCAGTCACACACACACATACGGATTGTACGGATACTACGGATGGCCCGTCCGCATATATCCGTTTTATCCGTAATGGATCCGTATCAGATCCGCAGAGTCCATAACTGTCCGTATCATATCCGCAGAGTCCGCAGGATCCTCGTCGAAATTTTGAAAAGTTTCAAAATTCGGGCGCGGATGAGTAAACCGTAATGGTGCGTTACTAAACGCATATATCCGCATCTATCCGTATCTAATCCGTGTCGCATACATATCTATTCCGTATCTTATCCGTTATTTAACCTATCATTCCGCAGTCCCACTCCAAGTTGAGAGCCGATACGGTTTCAAGATGATCGTTACCTTTCGTTACGGAAGTTACGGGTCTCGTTCGGCGTACTGTAACGGACTGTTTTCTACAGTACCGTTTCAATACAAAAAGGTTGCGTTCTAATACTGACAGATACCTACAGGATGGTTTGGAGAGGCGGCTGTACGGCAACAACACCAGTAGGGGAGGGGGGGGGGGCAGAGAGACAGAGACTGTATCTAAGGACTACTACAACAGAGAGGCCGGGTCGGTGCAATGGCAGTGACGTATGGTGCAGTTATGGTGCGATGTTATGTTTCTTATTTGTAACAGCCTGGTGGGGTCATCTTTTCATGAACATGCCAATAGCAAAAGTAGGGCCATCATTCCATAATCTTATTTGACTTTTATCAATTTGAATTAGTTGTCCAATATAGGACAAAGTATTTTTTTTATTAATTACAATTAGTTGTCCAATATAGGACAAAGGTTAATGGTGAAATGAAGCAATAAAGATCTACTGGTCAGGCTTGAGTAGCCGAAACTTCGAAGATGGCCCATGTTCCTTCTTTCGAATGTGTTCTGTGCTCTTGAATATGAACTCTTTTAGATTTCTATTTTACTTCAGTGCCACTGGTTTCGTGCCGTGCGGCGACCGTAAAACGTCTTCCCTTACGTCACCTATAGTGCAATATATATATATATTTTTCCTTTGAGATCAAGAAAATATTCTGAGATATCAGAAATTTTCGTTTTGTTTAAATTTATAGTCTAGATTATTGCATTTTTTTTCCTTTTAGATCTTTTATGGTACTAATTAGTCTTTGAATTTACTGCCTTATCAAAATTAAGAAATTACATTATGCTTTCTCTGGTTTTCGTAACTAAATTATATCGGGGTCACTGATGCGGTTTGAGTAGCCGAATTCTCAAAGTATGGTCCATGTACCTTCCTTCGAATGTGTGCAGTGTTCTTGAAGGATTAGGGTAGTATCTACTTGATCAACTGCCGACTGAATATCTATGTCAACCAAGCAGTAAATGGGTACCTTTTTCAAATCAGGGAAGGACAAGGCAGCGAAAGGAGAGAGATGGGCTTCGCCGTTCATATGCTATGCCCAAGATACATTGACCCTAACCACCTACTCCCACCCCTCCTCCCCCAAGCCACCGCCCCTACGGTCATTAGGCTACAGGAAACCTTTACATTTACCCAATTTATAGTTTGAATCCAGGTATACAAATTTAAATAAAAATCTAATCCTTCACGAGCACAGAACACTAAACACATTCGAAGGAAGGAGCATGTGCCATACTTCGAGGTTACGATTTTTAGAGCCTCATAAATGACCCTGACATGACCCATTATTTCCGTAGCTAAAGGTAAAGCTCCGTATGAAACCGTATCAGTCCTCAACTTGGGACTGCGGAATGATGGGTTCAGTTACGGATAAGATACGGAATAGATACGGATGAGAAACGGTTTAAATACGGATAGATGCAGATAAATGCGTTCAGTTACGGACTTTTACGGTTTACTCATCCGCGCCCGAATTTTGAACCTTTTCAAAATTTCGACGCGGCTCCTGCGGACCCTGTGGATATGATACGAACAGTAACGGACTCTGCGGATGCGATACGGATCCATTACGGATTAAATGGATAGATACGAATAGATTCGGACGGCCATCCGTAGTATCCGCAGAGTCCGAATATGTGTGTGTGACTGGGGCATAAGATATTTTCCCTTTAAATCGATATGATGAGATGATACGAATGTTTACGTACTACTTACCTTCCATTACCTTCTGTTACTTCTAGATGCGGAAAGATGTTGTTGATGCTACGGATGGCCCGTTCGTATATGTCCGGTTTTATTCGTACTGATCCGTATCGCATCTACGGATGGCCCATCCGCATCTGTCCGGTGTTGTTCGTAAACGTTCGTACCGCATCCGCAGAGTCTGTAACTGTCTGTATCGTATCCGTAGGATCCGCAGGATCCGATTTCAAATTTTGAAAATTTTCATAATTCAGGCGCGGACGAGTAAACCGTATTGATCTGTAATAAAAGGTAGCAGAAGGCATTCATCCGTATTCATCCACATATAATCCGTATCAAATCCGTATCTTATCCGTATCTAATCCATATATAAACCTATCATTTCGCGGCCCACCCCAACTCGACGCGGTGAAGGAGCGGCAACGCCACGTGGCAACCCAGTCACGTGGCGGCTAAGATGTATCGACAGTGTGGCCCTAACAAGGGTCGTTGTTCCTGAAAGAAGATACCAGAGTGATGTGTGTTTCCAGGAAGAATCTCCCTATCACGCCTACCAATCGCTCTCATGCTAAACCACGGTTCAGAACGCCAATCCATGAGAGGAGTTTCCGGTTTCGCAGTAGGGGAGCCAAAATCGTAAACAAATTTGACATCGGCACAGAGCTTGAGGTATTTATTTTCTCTGAATACTATTTATGCAAAATATAAGAATGCTATTTTGTCACATATAGATTGTTTCTTCGGCAAATGAAATGATTAGGCACATTGTCTTGCATTTTTCCAGATATGCATTTAGTACGACGGAGCATGTGTTCCAGGTCAATCTCAACGATATATACATGTAGGGAAAAGACGCATTCTCTTGCTTGATTTTGTGTCTCTGACCTTGTCAGTCGCAAAGAAGTGAACAGAACTACTGTATGCGTGAATCCAAAGGTTGGAGGTAAGCTTTCCGTGATGGACAGTTTAGCATATAGATAATATACGCAAAAACTTGGCATCATCAGCCCGGTTCCGCATGAGATAATAGAAAATATAAGGAATTTTTATAAAAACAAAACAGCTTCTGAACAATAAGTGGATCAAAACTAACATGAACTCTGTGATATATCATTATTTTAAACATTGCAAATGACTAATTTTGGGCCGTTTTTATTCCCTGTTTGTCATTTCTATGCCTTTTGCAAACCCGCTTTCAAATCCTCTCGCATGCCTTAAAAACAGACAAACGGGGATTAAAACACCCAGAAGGTCATCAGCAATGTATAGAATAATGATATATCACAGAGTTCATGTTAGTTTTGATCCACTTATTGTTCAAAAGCTGTTTTGGAGTTTGATAAAAATTCCTTATATTTTCTATTATCTCATGCGGAACCGGGCTGACGATGCCAAGTTTTTGTGTATAATTTCTAAAATCTAAACTGTCCAACGCAAAAAGCTTACTTTAAACGTTTGGATTCACGCATACAGTAGTTCTGTTCACTTCTTTGCGACTGACAAGGTCAGAGACCCAAAATCAAGCAAGAGAATGCGACTTTTCCCTACATGTATATATCGTTGAGATTGACCTTGAACACATGCTCCGCCGTACTAAATGCATATCTGGAAAAATGCAAGACAGTGTGCCTAATCCTTTCATGTGCCGAAGAAACAATCTATATGTGACAAAATAGCAATCTTATATTTTGCATAAATAGTTTTCAGAGAAAAAGATACCTCAAACTTTGTGCCGATGTCAAATTTGTTTACAATTTTGGCTCCCCTACTGCAAAACCGGAAACTCCTCTCATGGATTGACGTTCTGAACCGTGGTTTCGCATGAGAGCGATTGGTAGGCGTGCCTATGGCCGCGGCTATCAACGACTTCGACGAGGACGACGGCGGACGCTCGGCGCCCTGTTACTTCGGCTATGGATTCGTTCCGCTGAGGTGCATGGAGAACGTCGATACGAGAATTGAAATACAACAGCCCACCCCAAGTTGTGGACTGATACGTTTTCACGCAGATCGTTACCTTCAATTACGGTCAGTCACGGGTCTGTTTCGGAGTGTTTTTAAGGACTTTTACCTTCAGATACGTTTTTATACGGATAACTTTCACTCCGATACAGACAGATACGTTTTGGTGAGGATAATTGCGAATAGCTAATATGACTGGGGAATTAGTCGGTAACAATACGCAGAACGAGACCCATAACTAACCGTAACAATCCGCATGAAACCGTAACTGTCCACAATTTTTTGGTGGACCGCAGAACGATAGGTCGAGATACGGATTAAATACGGATTAGATATGGTTAAATGCGGATAAATGCCTTCAGTTACGGATCATTATGGTTAACTCTTCCGCGCTTGAATATTTAAACTTTTTAAAATTGGTGGCATATCCTGCGGACCTTGCGGATACCACACGGATACCATACGGATTCGATATGGAGAGACACCACACCCACAAATTGTGTGGATTTAAAGTCCGCAACTATCCGCCCAATCCGTAATCAGTGTCTGTGACTAATGCCCCAGTCACACACACACATTACGGTTAGGGCGGATAGTTGCGGATAAAATTCTCAGTTTATCCGCAGAATTTGTGGGCGTGGCCTATTCATATTTTAACGAATTTACGGATATAGTTACCAATAAATGCGGATGGATACAGATAGGTACGAACTACTAACCTACTGCTACCTTCTGTAACCTTTAGATGCGGATAAATACCTTCAGATACGGACTGTTGCGCATGCCTAGCGGATAGAAGAATAGAAAAGATTAACTGCGCCGTCTACATCTGTGTCTTCTCTTGTATGCTCCAGTCACACACACACATACGGATTCTGCAGATACTACGGATGGCCCGTCCGTATCTATCCGTGTTATCCGTAATGGAGCCGTATCAGATCCGCAGAGTCCGTAACTGTCCGTATCATATCCGCAGAGTCAGCAGGATCCGCGTCGAAATTTTGAACAGTTTCAAAATTCGGGCGCGGATGAGTAAACCGTAATGGTGCGTTACTAAACGCATCTATCCGTATCTAGTAAACCGTAATGGTGCGTTACTAAACGCATCTATCCGTATCTAATCCGTGTCGCATACGTATCTATTCCGTATCTTATCCGTTATTGAACCTATCATTCCACAGTCCCACTCCAAGTTAATGACCGATACGGTTTCATGCGGATCGTTATCTTTGGTTACGGAAGTTACGGGTCTCGTTCGGTGTACTGTAACGGACTGTTTCCTACAGTAACGTTTCAATACAAAAGGCTTGCGTTCCGATCCTGACAGATACCTACAGGGTGGATTGGAGAGGCACCTGTACGGCAGCAACACCAGTAGGTGTGGGGGGGGGGGGGCGAAGAGACAGAGACTGTATTAGATTATTCTCAAGCATTGTACTACATTAATGAGGCCGTGTCGGTGCAATGGAAGTGACGTATGGTGCAGTTATGGTGCGATGGTATGCTTCTTATTCGTAACAGTTGGGCCATCTTTTCATGAACTTGCCAATGGCAAAAGTAGGGCCATCATTTCTTTAACTTATTTGACTTTTTTCAATTCGAATTAGTTGTCCAATATAGGACAAAGTAAAACTGATGAGGCTTGAATAGCCGAAACCGCGGTATGGCCCAACTTCTTACTTATGAATGTTTTCTTTGCTCTTAAAGGATCTAAACTTTTATCATTATTTACTATCACTGCAGCTGGATGTTGTGCCGTGTGGCGGCCGTAAAAAGTCTCCCCGCACTCATCTATAGTGCAGATTATATTTTCCTTTTGGTCCTTTGAGATCATGGAATATATTCTGAGAAGTCAGAAATGATCATATGTTTAGATTCATTTTCTAAACAAATTTGAAATATTTTGGTATTTTTCGACTTATATCAGTCTTTGAGACGACTGCCATGTTAAACCTGCAAATTTACTGTTTTTTTCCTCTGGCTCCTTGTGCCAGATTTAAAGGGTCACTGATGAGGCTTGAATAGCCGAAACCGCGGTATGGCCCAACTTCTTACTTATGAATGTTTTCTTTGCTCTTAAAGGATCTAAACTTTTATCATTATTTTATTAATTCCAATTAGTTGTCCAAAATAGGACAAAGTTTTATGGTGAAATGAAGCAATAAATATCTTCTGGTCAGGCTTGAGTAGCCAAAACTTCGAAGATAGCCCATGTTCCTTCTTTCGAATGTGTTCTGTGCTCTTGAATGAACTCTTTTAGATTTCTATTTCACTTCAATGCCACTGGTGTCGTGCCGTGCGGCGACCGTAAAACGTCTTCCCTTACGTCATCTATAGTGCAGATTATATATATATATATATATTTTGAGGTCAAGAAAATATTCTGAGAAATCAGAATTTTTTTGATTGGTTTAGATTTATACTCTAGATTATTGCTTTTTTTTTCTTTTAGGCCTTTTATGGTACTAATCAGTCTTTGAATTTACTGCCTCATCAAAGTTAAGAAATTACATTATGCTTTCTTTGGTTTTTGTAACCAAATCATATCAGGGTGACTGAAACGGTTTGAGTAGCCGAATTCTCGAAGTATGGTCCGTGTACCTTCTTTCGAATGTGTGCAGTGTTCTTGAAGGATAACTTTATCAACTGCCGACTAAATATCTATGTCGACCAAGCAGTAAATGGTTATCTTTTTTCAAATCAGGGAAGGACAAGGCAGCCAAAGGATAGAAATTGGCTTCGTCTTTCATATGCTATGCCCAAGATACTAACCACCTACCCCCATCCTCCTCCTCCCACATGCCACCACCCCTACGGCCATTAGGCTATAGGAAACCTTTACCTTTACCCAATTTATAGGTTGGATCCAGGTATACAGATTTAAATAAAAATATAATCCTTCATGAGCACAGAACACTAAACACATTCAAGAGAAGGAGCATGGGCCATACTTCGAGGTTACGATTACTAGAGCCTCATCAATGACCCTGACATGACCCATAACTTCGTTAACTAAAGGTTAAGATCCGTATGAAACCGTATCAGTCTTCAACTTGGGACTGCGGAATGATGGGTTCAGTTACGGATAAGATACGGAAAAGATACGGATGAGAAACGGATTACATACGGATAGATGCATTCAGTTACGGACCTTTATGGTTTACTCATCCGCGCCCGAATTTTGAACCTTTTAAAAATTTCGACGCGGATCCTGCGGACTCTGCGGATATGATACGGACAGTAACGGAGTCTGTGGATGCGATACTGATCCATTACGTATTAAATGGATAGAAACGAATATATACGGACGGGTCATCCTTAGCATCCGCAGAATCCGTATATGTGTGTGTGACTGGAGCATTAGGCATTACTTAGACAATTTTCAGACGTTTTTCATAGTTTTTCAGAGTAGTTTGTCATCTACGATTTTTCTTTAATAGGGTGAAGATCTGCCATGTATTGGAGTTTAAACGTACACATATTTAAGCTTAGATTTTGACTTCACCTCCTTTATTAAAATTCTCTTCGAATATGACATTTCTGCTTAAATTTGCGAGATCTACGCTGCTTATAGATTTAAAACGTATCGGATACAAATGTTTGGCAAATGAACTAAGATATATACCTACCTAAAGTAGTAGAACCAGAGCAATGCGTCTTTAACGGTGCAACATCTTTTTCTTGTAAAAGGTTGGCAATTTTGATTGCTCATTTAGCACAGAGTTGTTGTCTTCTGTTTATCCGGCAAACTTTTGTTTTCATAATGAATTGAAAAGTATCAGATGCATTTAGTAAAACATCATAAAGTGTGCATGTATCGCAAAAAGAGACAAATAATACATATTCCTACAAACTTTCATGAACATATCTCAAAGGGTTACTGACTTATGGGGCGTACAAGAATGTTGATGGATGCACAGATGGACGGATGGACAGCGTATAAAAACGAAATGCAATTAGATCATGTCAAAATATATTTTACAACATGTGCGAATAGCAGTCATGAAGATCAACCTGCGCATCTGTGAAGCCGGACTGGCCCAGTGTTCCATTTTATATTGCCTGTGCTGTAGTTAGTGAGGCTGTGGCAAAACTGATCACTAACATTCTGTACAGACATGTGCTTAGCACAGCTTTAATGGTCCAAGACGTGCAGTTAAACGGACAAGTTAGCAAAATGAGTCTGTAAACACCAAGTTTCCAGAATTTGGATATAAATTTTATGCCTGTTACCTTTCACAGATTCATCAAAAGAGGACTACTATTATTGGTTTACTTGGTCTTCCATAAAAGAAAAAAAAAGAGGTGAAGCAACTGAGAAGTCTAATTATTAGTGTCATAAAAAATCCTCATCGCTAACTGAAAGCAATAGCATGTCATTGCGATGACGTGATGCTACATCCAAATTCATACGTTGTTTTTACTTTTGGGGTGGAAGGAGGTGTTGAATGAGGGGAGGTGGAAGTGGGTACATGTGTGTGTGGGCGGGGGGGGGGGGGGAGTGGACAAAAAAATAAACAATCCGCCTTCCCAATGTCAAAATCGTTCCGATCCCATGTAACGACAAGTCCACTTCTGATATGCCATGCCTTTTACTAAACCACGGGACTAAAGGGTAATGGCAATGTATTGCACACACAGCTAAAATCTCTACTCAGACTTGAGTTCATCTGTCCATCAATAAATGCACGGGCAGCAATGATGTACTATGAGCCGCCCAGTCTCTCTATGATCATGTCGCCATTACCACTACAGTCTGGCCATTACCATAACCATGGGTAGTGCAATGAAAATGACAAACGTATTTCAAAATTGTTTTCCTGGACCCAATGCAGGCATCATGGGTCAGGCTGAGCTAGATCAAGAAAAGGGCTTTGCCACTAACGTAAACCAGGCAGGTCTGTAGATAACACATTCTGTAAATGTGTTGTGTTTAAATGTTCAAGGATTGAACATTATGGTGGCCTGTTTGGGTTTATATCCCTGCATTTCAAATACAGATATCTTTATTTATAAATACAGAAGGGCGTTACACTGTTATCATCCCTGCAATTGACAAAATGACAAAGAAAGCGTGTTCATGTTCGATTTTCTTTTATTCAATGACATGGATCAAACTCGGTATATCTTATCACTTGAGGCCATTGCACTCACCGCTGAGCTACCCTGCTTTCTTCTGTGCTGAAGGGAAGATCTAATAGGCCTACAATCTATATTAAAATGACCTTATCCAGAATGGTTATAATAAGAAAAACAAAACAAAAAAAACATGCCCGACAGGCTGGGACTACTGGTCATGGGTCGGTAAAAATAATAAGTACTGGCTATCTGCTTAGCAGGTCTAAGCTTGCCCAGTTAACCTGTGGTTACTGGCTGTCCAGTTAACCTGTGGTTACTGGCTGTCTTGCCATGACGGTAATGACATTAGACATTAGTTGTTTTACTGGAACATGAAACACTTACCATGCTTATACAACACACCAACCAGTCCCCGATAGCTAAATCCCATTTGACTGTAGATCGAACCCTTTCCTGTCAGGCAACATCAAGCATATCAGAAACCTTAAGTAAGGGAGTATTGACTTTTTGTTGAACACAAAAGTTGAATACAAAAAAATCTGCATTTCAAATATAGGTTTATCTATTTCAATTGCAGATATCTTTATTTAACTGATAATTATAAATATCTGTTTTTTCAAACACAGATATCTGTATTTCAATTAGAGATATCTGTATTTCAATAACAAATGACTGAGTTTCTAAAAATGCTGATATCTCTTATTTAAAGTGTAATCTGTAATTAATATGCAGAGAGAGCTTTGTCTAATTCAAATTCAGATATCTCTATTTTATGATAAACTAGAGCCATCTACATTTCAAATACAGATACCTGTATTTGAACTAGATATCTGCATTTAAATGTTGATATCAACATGAAAATGCAGATATCTTTATTTACATGTAAATATCTATATTTTAAATGTAAATATATGTATTAAATGGGTATAAATCCCAACGGGACGCCATAGAATATACAACAAATACGAAACATTGATTTCAGTCTTGTTTTCAGTCTTATCATGAAGAGTACAGAAAATGATATGGCAGAGCACCTAATAAAATTTGTCTGATCAACTTTACCAAAGTGCCTATCAAGAATCAAGTGCCTAATCAAACACTACAAACAGGCTTATGGTCTTCGAATTTGCGAATGTCCAGAATAGCCAAACTTCTGATCTGAAGGCGCAAAAAGTCCAGGACCACGTAGCGAAACATCTATTCCCTATAAATCTACACAATTACCTGGTTTAGAAATTTCTATCAAGATTAAATCTAATTGCTGTTTCCTTTTTTTTCTTTTCATCTTTGTTTTAGCAGCTAAATTGATGATACTTAGTATTAGCGTACTCTTGAATGACTGTGCTCTGATATAGCCACTATCTATCTATCTTCGTATACTGCCTACGCCCTCGCGAGCATTCTTGGCAGGGTCTGCGCGTCATGTTGTGAAAAAGGGTTGATTAAAAGCATGACAGTGAGGTAATATAAAGATGACAGGTTAAAAATATAGTGCGAAAAGGATGAGAGCCATAAAAACACATCATCATGGACAGATCAAAAAAAAAAATGGGATAGGGTCTAAAAACAGATAAAAACCTAGGTAAAAACAAGCATTTTATGTTTAGGGTTTGGGATGCTGCAACTCTCCAACCGGGGCCTTGAACAAGTCAAGACTTGGAGAAGTTGCAACATTTTCCGGAAGGGCATTCCACTGGACAATTGCCAGGGGAAAGAAGGAATATTTATAGGAATCCTTGCCAGTTTGAATTTGACGAAACGTCATAGAGTGATAGTATCTGGATATCCTATGGGTGGGCTGTATGTATTCGGGTAAGGGGACGGCAACAATGCCATTTACAATTTTGTAAAAGAGACAGAGAAGGGCCACATTTTGTCTCTCTTCTAATGTCTGCCAGCCCAACTGCTGCAACAATGAAGTGACGCTAGTTGTTCTGGCGTAATCACTCATGGTCCAGCGTGCAGCACGCCGCTGAACCATTTCAGTTTTGTGGGTCTTATCTTTTGTGTGGGGGTCCCATATTGCTGGAGCGTACTCCAGCTGGGGACGAACAAGGGTCTGGTAGGCCGTTTCTCGGACTTTTGGGGACTTAGTTTTCAAGTTTCTCTCAACAAATCCGAGAGTTCTATTGGCCGTTGATGCAATTCTGTCCACATGTGCGTTCCAGCTAAGATTTTGAGAGATATCCACCCCCAAGTACCTGGCACTGGTGACTGCTTCCAGGACCTGTCCATGGAGTGTATACTCCGTTTCGAAGGCTGTTCTGGAAGAAGTCACTCTCACTACCTGGCACTTGGAGGGGTTAAACTCCATATCCCATTTTGATTCCCATGCCTGAAGTCGGTCCAAGTCTTTCTGTAAACTGTCACTGTCATGCTTTGTTTCCAATGTTAGGTAGATGGCAGTGTCATCAGCAAAGAGCCGCACCTGTGAGATGATGTCTTGCGGAAGGTCGTTGATGTAGACCAGGAATAGGATGGGGCCCAGAACGGAACCTTGTGGGACTCCAGATGTTACTGGGACCGAATCCGACGCCTCGCCCTCAACAACGACCCTCTGCTGACGGTTGTTTAGAAAGGCCTGGATCCAGCGCAAGGTGGAATTTCGTATGCCATAGGTGTGTAATTTCAGGATAAGCTTTGAATGGTTCACCTTGTCAAAGGCTTTGGAGAAGTCAAGCAGAATTAAGTCAGTTTGTTTACCTTGGTTAGACTTGCGAGCAATGTCTTCAATGAGTGAAGCCAATTGCGTCTCACAGGAGCGTCTCTCCCTGAATCCATGCTGCAGGTCATACATGAATGTATACCATCAAAGGTGATAAAAGGTAAACCATCTCTACCTTGGATCTCTCACAAGATCAAAAAACAGATTCATAAGAGGGATAAGCTTTATAAAGCCCACAAGAAAACACAGAGCCCCCAGCTGAGAGAAAAATATCTGTCTCTCAGAAACCAAATCAAACAAAACATTAAGGACAGCCATGAAGCATACCTTGAAGGTCTGCTGGGCTTGGACGGACATGGCAACTCCGGCACTGGTCAAGTGGACAGTAAGAAACTTTTTCAGTTTCTTAAAAACTCCAGAAGTGACCAACAAGGAATTCCCCCATTAAATAAGGATGATTGTTTGCATACTGACACAAAGGAAAAAGCAAATATACTAAATGACCAGTTCCAGTCAGTATTTACTCCCCTGTCCCCACTTTCATTAAAAGAGCTTTCTCTTATGAAAGCCACAACTGCAATTTTGGATTTGCATTGTACCTGATTACAAGAAATACTATAGCATGATGTTAAATAGGCGGATTATAAGTATCTACCATGAGAGTGAGTTGTGGATAGAAAATCCGTCACGAGGGTCACTGTTCGGCATCACGAGTCATGCCGAGAGATGCCGGACATTATTCCAGAGTGACGATTTTTTTCTATCCGCACCTCACACCCATGACAGATACTTTTTCTTGCACATCACATTTTGTTTCAACTTGAGAACTTGTTTAAATGCCTAATTTTAGAGCTTTAGAGGTTTCTTTTTCATTTTAAAACAAGACGCCGCTTTTCAAGGACCGCCATTCGGTGTTTACGTCAGCGTCTGGCGTGCATAAACTAACGTCATTTTCGTCATCTTCGTGAAGTAATCATCTTAAATGCCAACGTCAATTGACGATGCAGATACGTGACCAACACTAAAACCAATGCATTGAATGTTCGTGATTTTTATCCGGTCCTGGAAAAGGTTTTTGTATCCTAGGTGAAGATAATGGCATTTTCTATCAAGTGTGCAAGAATATTTGGTATACTCTGGTTGCTGGACATGGGCTTCCATCAGCAACCCACCTACATACATTTTAATTAACGTCACTGCAGCTGGAGTCACGTGCCGTGTGGCGGCTGTAAAACTCACCCAGTGCTTCACAATAGCGAAGTTTTTTCAGTTTTAATTTCCCTTGCGAAAAACAAGCACTACTTCGGGTAAATGGGTACAACTTTTATGAAACTCAGAAGTTTCTTTTGAAAGAATTTCAGTTCTTAATATTACTAAATAAAAGCATCGTAAACGACTGCGTAATACCCCGCCACTGCAAACCTTTCACAGCTTTTTTTTCATGATTGATAGGGTTTTTTTTTTCACGTTTTTATACATGTTTATATGCACGTGGCAGGGGCAAATAACCCTGCTGGACTAAATTCTGGTTGTAAAATAAAGCTAATGTTACTCATATCATTGCTGTGAAATTTCATAAAGATATATCAAAACTCAGATTTAATATGGAATTTTTCATGATTTTATACATGTATATAGCCCCGGGGCAGGGGCAGATAACCCCTGGGGACAAAATTTTGATCATGACAGAAAGCTTTTATTGTTTCGATAAGCTATAGCAAGTTTCACGAAAATCACTTTCAACCCTGATTTTATACAGAATTTTTCATGATTTTATACATGTATATAGCCCCGGGGCAGGGGAAGATAACCCTGGTGGACAAACTTCTGCTAACAACAGAAAAAATATATTATTTAAATCATTTCTGTGAAATTTCATCATGATATTTCAAAGTGTAAAGGAATAACAGACCACAAACTACTTTTGTGACACTGACAAGGGCAATAACTCTGTCATAAGATATCGAAATTTGTCCATTTACAATCCCAACCGAGATATTCCCAAGGCCAATTCATATGCCAAGTTTGAAGAAAATCTGTTAATAAATACTCAAGTTATCGAACGGAAACGAAGTGCTCACGGACGGACGGACAGACAGACAGACGTACGTACGACGGACGGACAGACACACGGACAGCCAGCGGGAAAACATAATACCCCGTCACTAACGTGTGGCGGGGTATAAAAACTGGCTGAGCATGGCGAACACCGTATTTCCTTGCAGACATTGACGCTGTTAAGGCTCTACTACCATAGCAACTAAGAATTCATATTGATGTCTAAGTGACGTCATCAAGACGTCATTTTTCCAAGTAATAAAACAGCATTTAGTTATACCACAGTTGCTATAGTAACAAATCTATAACTCCATTGGTATCTTCTAGGGCGAAGTATCTCTTTTAAGGATTGATTAACAACCATTTAAGAGGGTGACATAGGCGTACTTGACAATGGCAGAGTTGATTACCATGGAAGTGTACCCATTAAATTAATCCAATTTTGGCGTCAAATTCAGCCTTGCTAGCAATACTGCTGTCAAACGAAGGGCCTCTATAACACCGAAATTAATATTTTCGTTGATGTTTGTGTTCTTTATTTCCAATGACAAACTATAAAACAAACATTTAATGGAAGGATCAACCGTATCATTTAAGAATAATAAAAGTTTTAGGGTTAATGATAACATGACTTGCAAAGCAAAAAAACGTTATATACGTAATAATATGCCGGGGTTGCAACGAAACGTACATAGGGGAAACCAGTAATCTGCGAAAAAGAGTAACTCTGTATAACCAAAATATACGTTTCCCGGAACTTCGAAAAATACATGTTAGTGAACATATTGCTGCTGACCAAAATATTTTATATTTCCTTTTTATCAAATGAAAACCGAAAGCATAATCAAAAGGAAAGAGTAAGAGAAGTTCTTTATTCAAACGTTTTTACCCAAACTCAATTCTCTACTTTAAATGCATTACACACCATATATTAACCGGAAGGAAGTTGACAACGTTGTTACGTTAACTTTCTTAGCAACACAACGTTATTATTGTTACAACTCAGTTAACGCTGTAGTTCCTAAAAGACTTTGAAAATTGATTAAATTCATGAAACCGGTCAGTCATAATAAGGAATAAACTAAACCCAGTGCTTATTGGAGTTAACTGAGGCTCATGTATGTTTTGGGAGACGCCAAGGAACAAAATGCTCAGAAAATCGTCAATCTATATTTTTCCTCATAAGAGTTATCTGAAAATATTCGATAAGAGTTAATTTGAATGCATCTCATTACTGCACACGCGCAAGAATAGATTTTGTATTTAATAGAAAAGTCCATAATGCAGGAATTTCGAAAAACACTTAAAATGTCCAAATTCTTGTACTCAGGCTTTACAGGCGAGGCATAAATGCTTCAAATTCTCCGATTATCTCCCTTTGAATTAAAAAAAATAGCAAATTTCAAGGTATCATTATTACTTACCTGTCCGTCTGTTTTTCAAAGTATCTTCATAAACATTTTTGTTATGTCATTGTCTTCATTGCATAATGAAAAAATTGGATGAATCATTTTGCGCCCGCTAGCCGTTACAATTTCAAATTTGTATGGAAATCCCACTGAAAGTGACATTTAGACAGTCATTGAAGGAATCACAGTACCTCGATTTGCGGATCAAATTTTCGCACCAGAAGGGGTCAGATTTTAATTTCTTTGGTATGCAGCCTTGCCTAAGTCCTGCTGTTGTGTATGGAGCACAGAATCTTGGAAAGCATTATTCACAAACCCGTACAAATGACGTCAAACTTGAGCAATATTTATGATGTAACTCTGTAAAAATGAAAATTTACCAAATTTACCCCTTTCATATTCAAACGACCACTATAGCATGTGTAATCTTAAGAAGCCAAAACGAATAAATCTGTTCAATAGAAAAATGGATACTGTTCTGACGTCAGCATGGACGGAATGTCCATAACTTTCGCAGTTGCCATGGCAACACAAAGAGTTTCATGTATAGGAACTATTATGACTGAGTATATATATCGTATATATATGTTTATTTTATAATTGGCTCAGTGAAATTCCTTAAAATGTTCATATAATATGCTCCCTATATGTGTCTTTACGCATGCAAAATATTGTATAATTCAATAATTCAAACTCCCTCTCACTTATAAAGTTACGGTGAAATCGTCAACATTGTTTCACGTAAATTAATATGGAAGAAAATTTCATTTTTTTTATAAAAATTGGCTCAGTGAAATTCATTAAAATGTTAATATCATATGTTCCGTACATGTGTCTTTATGCATGCAAAAGATTGTATCATTCAAAACTCCCCCTCATGCCCCAGTCACACACACACATTACGGATAGGGCGGATAGTTGCGGACTTTAAATCCACACAATTTGTGGGCGTGGTCTCTCTCCATATCGAATCCGAATCGTATTCGTATGGTATCCGCAAGGTCCGCAGGATATACCACCACATTTTGAAAAGTTTGAATACTCAGGCGCAGACGAGTTAACCAATATGATCCGTAACTGAAGGCATTTATCCGCATCTAATCCGTATCTCGACCTATCGTTCCGCGGTCCACCCAAAATTTGTGGACAAATACGGTTTCATGCGGATTGTTACGGTTAGTTACGGGTCTCGTTCTGCGTATTGTTACGGATTAATGCCCCAGTCAGATTAGCTGTTTGCAATTATCCTCACCAATACGTATCTATCAGTATTGAAGTGTAAGTTATCCGTATAGAAACGTATCTGAAGGTAAAAGTCCGTAAAAAAACTCCGAACGAGACCCGCAACTAACCGTAATTGAAGGTAACAATCTGCGCGAAACCGTATCAGTCCACAACTTGGGGTTGGGCTGCGGAATGATAGGTTTATATACGGATTAGATACGGATAAAATACGGATTAGATACGGATTATATATGTATAAATGCGAATGAATGCCTTCAATTACCTTTTGTTACGGATCAATACGGTTTACTCGTCCGCGCTTGAATTTTGAAAATTTTCAAAATTTGGAATCGGATCCTGCGGGCCTTACGGATATGATAAGGACAGTTACAGACTCTGCGGATGCGATGCGGACTTTTACGAATAACGCTTTTACGAGAAAACTTTTAATATTTTTTTTCAAAATTGGCTGAGTGAAATTCCTTAAAATGATCATATCATATGCTCCATATATATGTCTTTATACTTGCAAAAGATTGTATCATTCAAAACTCTCTCTCACTTATAAAGTTACGGTGAAATCGTCAACATTGTTTGACGTAAATCAATATTGAAGAAAATTTCCTATTTTTTTTCTCAAAATTGGCTCGGTGAAATTCCTTAAAATGTTCATATCATATGCTCCATATATATGTCTTTATGCTTGCAAAAGATTGTATCATTCAAAACTCCCTCTCACTTATAAAGTTACGGTGAAATCGTCAACATTGTTTGACGTAAATCAATATTGAAGAAAATTTCATATTTTTTTCTCAAAATTGGCTCAGTGAAATTCCTTAAAAAATTCATATCATATGCTCCATATATATGTCTTTATGCTGGCAAAAGATTGTATTATTCAAAACTCCTTCTCACTTATAAAGTTACGCTGAAGTCGTCAACATTGTTTGACTTAAATTAGTATGGATGAAAATTACATATTTTTTTCTCAAAATTGGCTCAGTGAAATTCCTCAAAATGATCATATCATATGCTCCTTATATGTGTTTTTATACATGCGAAAGATTGTATCATTCAAAACTCCCTCTCACTTATAAATTTAGGATGAAATCGTCAACATTCGTTCATTTCATTTCCTATGGAAGAAAACTTTTAATATTTTTTTTTTTCAAAATTGGCTCAGTGAAATTCCTTAAAATGTTCATATTATATGCTCCATATATGTGTCTTTATGCATGCAAAAGATTGTATCATTCAAAACGCCCTCTCACTTATAAAGTTACGGTGACATCGTCAACATTGTTTGACGTAAATTAATATGGAAGAAAATTTCATATTTTTTTTTCTCAAAATTGGCTTAGTGAAATTACTTAAAATGTTCATATCGTATGCTCCATATATACGTCTTAAAGCATGCAAAAGATTGTATCATTCAAAACTCCCTCTCATATATAAAGTTACGGTGAAATCGTCAACATTGTTTGACATAAATTAATATTGAAGAAAATTTCATATTTTTTTTCTCAAAATTGGCTCAGTGAAATTCCTTAAAATGTTCATATCGTATGCTCCATATATACGTCTTAATGCATGCAAAAGATTGTATCATTCAAAACTCCCTCTCATATATAAAGTTACGGTGAAATCGTCAACATTGTTTGACGTAAATTAATATTGAAGAAAATTTCATTTTTTTTTTCTCAAAATTGGCTCAGTGAAATTCCTTAAAAAATTCATATCATATGCTCCATATATATATGTCTGTATGCTAGCAAAAGATTGTATATATTCAAAACTCCTTCTCACTTATAAAGTTACGGTGAAATCGTCAACATTGTTTGACTTAAATTAGTATGGATGAAAATTACATATTTTTTTTCTCAAAATTGGCTCAGTGAAATTCCTTAAAATGATCATGTCGTATGCTCCATATAAATGTCTTTATGCATGCAAAAGATTGTATCATACAAAACTACCTCTCACTTATAATTTTAGGGTGAAATCGTCAACATTCGTTGATTTCATTTCATATGGAAGAAAACATTTAAAAAAATTTTTTTCATAATTGGCTCAGTGAAATTCCTTAAAATGTCCATATCATATGCTCCATATATATGTCTTTATGCTTGCAAAAGATTGTATCATTCAAAACTCCTTCTCACTTATAAAGTTACGGTGAAATCGTCAACATTGTTTGACTTAAATTAGTATGGATGAAAATTTCATATTTTTTTCTCAAAATTGGCTCAGTGAAATTCCTTAAAAAATTCAAATCATATGCTCCATATATATGTCTTTATGCATGCAAAAGATTGTATCATTCAAAACTCCTTCTCACTTATAAAGTTACGGTGAAATAGTCAACATTGTTTGACTTAAATTAGTATGGATGAAAATTACATATTTTTTTTCTCAAAATTGGCTCAGTGAAATTCCTCAAAATGTTCATATAATATGCTCCATATATGTGTCTTTATGCATGCAAAAGATTGTATCATTCTAAACGCCCTCTCACTTATAAAGTTACGGTGAAATAGTCAACATTGTTTGACGTAAATTAATATGGAAGAAAATTTCATATTTTTTTTCTCAAAATTGGCTCAGTGAAATTCCTTATAATGTTCATATCGTATGCTCCATATATACGTCTTAATGCATGCAAAAGATTTTATCATTCAAAACTCCCTTTCACTTATAAAGTTACGGTGACATCGTCAACATTGATTGACGTAAATTAATATGGAAGAAAATTTCATATTTTTTTTCTCAAAATTAGCTCAGTGAAATTCCTTAAAATGTTCATATCATATGCTCCATATATACGTCTTAATGCATGCAAAAGATTGTATCATTCAAAACTCCCTCTCATATATAAAGTTACGGTGAAATCGTCAACATTGTTTGACGTAAATTAATATTGAAGAAAATTTCATATTTTTTTTCTCAAAATTGGCTCAGTGAAATTCCTAAAAAAATTCATCTCATATATTTCATATAAATGTCTTTATGCTGGCAAAAGATTGTATTATTCAAAACTCCTTCTCACTTATAAAGTTACGGTATAATCGTCAACATTGTTTGACTTAAATTAGTATGGATGAAAATTACAATTTTTTTTTCTCAAAATTGGCTCAGTGAAATTCCTCAAAATGTTCATATAATATGCTCCATATATGTGTCTTTATACAAGCGAAAGATTGTATCATTCAAAACTCCCTCTCACTTATAAAGTTACGGTGACATCGTCAACATTGTTTGACGTAAATTAATATGGAAGAAAATTTCATATTTTTTTCTCAAAATTGGCTCAGTGAAATTCCTTAAAATGTTCATATCGTATGCTCCATATATACGTCTTAATGCATGCAAAAGATTGTATCATTCAAAACTCCCTCTCATATATAAAGTTACGGTGACATCGTCAACATTGTTTGACGTAAATTAATATGGAAGAAAATTTCATATTTTTTTTTCTCAAAATTGGCTCAGTGAAATTCCTTAAAATGTTCATATCATATTCTCCATATACACGTCTTAATGCATGCAAAAGATTGTATCATTCAAAACTCTCTCTCATATATAAAGTTACGGTGAAATCGTCAACATTGTTTGACGTAAATTAATATTGAATAAAATTTCATATTTTTTTTCTCAAAATTGGCTGAGTGAAGTTCCTTAAAAAATTCATATCAAATGCTCCATATATATGTCTTTATGCTGGCAAAAGATTGTATTATTCGAAACTCCTTCTCATTTATAAAGTTACGGTGAAATCGTCAACATTGTTTGACTTAAATTAGTATGGATGAAAATTACATATTTTTTTCTCAAAATTGGCTCACTGAAATTCCTCAAAATGTTCATATCATATGCTCCTTATATGTGTCTTTATACATGCGAAAGATTGAATCATTCAAAACTCCCTCTCACTTATAAATTTAGGATGAAATCGTCAACATTCTTTCATTTCATTTCCTATGGAAGAAAACTTTTAATATTTTTTTTCAAAATTGGCTCAGTGAAATTCCTTAAAATGTTCATATTATATGCTCCATTTATGTGTCTTTATGCATGCAAAAGATTGTATCATTCAAATCTCCCTCTCACTTATAAAGTTACGGTGACATCGTCAACATTGTTTGACGTAAATTAATATGGAAGAAAATTTCATATTTTTTTTTCTCAAAATTGGCTCAGTGAAATTCCTTAAAATGTCCATATCGTATGCTCCATATATACGTCTTAATGCATGCAAAAGATTGTATCATTCAAAACTCTCTCTCATATATAAAGTTACGGTGAAATCGTCAACATTGTTTGACGTAAATTAATATTGAAGAAAATTTCATATTTTTTTTTCTCAAAATTGGCTCAGTGAAATTCCTTAAAAAATTCATATCATATGCTCCATATATATGTCTTTATGCTGGCAAAAGATTGAAACATTCAAATTTCCTTCTCACTTATAAAAGTACGGTGAAATCGTCAACATTGTTTGACTTAAATTAGTATGGATGAAAATTACATATTTTTTTTTTCTCAAAATTGGCTCAGTGAAATTCCTTAAAATGTTCATATCTTATGCTCCATATAAATGTCTTTATGCATGCAAAAGATTGTATCATTCAAAACTACCTCTCACTTATAATTTTAGGGTGCAATCGTCAACATTCGTTGATTTCATTTCATATGGAAGAAATTATTTAATTTTTTTTTTCAAAATTGGCTCAGTGAAAATTCCTTAAAATGTTCAAATCGTATGCTCAATATATATGTCTTTATACTTGCAAAAGATTGTATCATTCAAAGCTCTCTCTCACTTATAAAGTTACGGTGAAATCGTCGACATTGTTTGACCTAAATTAATATGGAAGAAAATTTCATTTTTTTTCTCAAAATTGGCTCAGTGAAATTCCTTAAAATGTTCATATCATATGCTCCGTAAATGCGTCTTTCCGCATGCAAAAGATTGATTCATTCAAAACTCCCTCTCACTTATAAATTTAGGATGAAACTAGAATTGTTTTTCTACGAAAAAACAGATGTCTCCCCCCTTTCTGATGTCAAAAGGCTCAGTCATTAAATACAATTTCAAACGGAAACTTTAAATACAATTTCTAATGCAAATACTGGTCATTTTTCATGCAAACAATGAGCTCGTATCCAGTAAAGATATTTTGTGATAGACTAATAGACAGACGCCAAGGGAAAAACAATATATTTCCCTACCCTGAAGCAGGGATTCATAATAAGTAAAAAGTATAAATGCAAGAGTTATAGTTGTTATGCTCTGCATGTCATGTAATGTTGACTGATATTCATATTTAGTTTTTGTCAAAAAATATAAATGCAAGAGTTACAGTGCTCTGCACGTCGTCTATTTATATGTTGACTGATATTTGTATGAAGTTTCATGAATATAGCTTAAACAGTTTTCAAGTTATAGAGCTTCTAAAGGCGATTGAGACACGATTTTGTGAATGACAAAGTTCCAAGGGAAATAACTCAAATAGTATAAATGCTGTGCTCTGCAGGTTGTCTAGTGTTGACTGACATTTGTATGAAGTTTAGTGAATATAGCTTGTCCGGTTTTCAAGTAATAAAGCAATTCAGACACGATTTTGTGACTGACAAAGGTCCAAGGGAAATAACTCAAGAAGTATAAATGCAAGAGTTATGGTTCTTGCACTATGCAATTCTTCTAATGTTGATTGATATTTGTATGAAGTTTCGTGAATATAGCTTGAATGGTTTTCAAGTTATAGAGCAGACACGACTGAGGCACAATTTTTGTGACTGACAAAGTTCTAAGGGAAATAACTCAAATAGTATAAATGCTAAAGTTATGGTTCTTGCATTCTGCACGTCGTCTGATGTTGATTGATATTTGTATGAACTTTTATGAATATAGCTTGAATGGTTTTAAAGTTATAGACGGACTCGACTGAGACGCAATTTTGTGATGGACAAAGTTCCAAGGGAAATAACTCAAAAAGGATAAACGCCAGAGTGCATTCTGCACGTCGTCTGATGTTGATTGATATTTGTATGAACTTTCATGAATATAGCTTGAATGGTTTTAAAAATATAGACGGACTCGACTGAGACGCAATTTTGTGATGGACAAAGTTCCAAGGGAAATAACTTAAAAAGTCTAAATGCCAGAGTTACCATTTGTGCACTCTGCTCATCGCCTGATGTTGATTGATATTTGTATGAAGTTTTGTGAACAAAGCTTGGGCAGTTTTCAAGTTATAGAGCGGACACAATTTTGTGATGGACTAGGTTCCAAGGGAAATAACTCAAAAAGTATAAATGCCAGAGTTACCATTCTTGCACTCTGCACGTCGTCTCATGTTAATTGATATTTATATGAAGTTTCGCGAATATAGCTTGAGCAGTTTTCAAGTTAAAGAACGGACACGAGTTTGTGATGGACTAAGTTCCAAGGGAAATAACTTGAAAAGTATAAATGCCAGAGTTACCATTCTTGCACTCTGCACGTTGTCTCATGTTGATTTATATTTATATGAAGTTTCGCGAATATAGCTTGAGCGGTTTTCAAGTTATAGAACGGACACGATTTGTGATGGACTAAGTTCCAAGGGAAATAACTCAAAAAGTATAAATGCCAGAGTTACCATTCTTGCACTCTGCACGTCGTCTCATGTTGATTGATATTTATATGAAGTTTTGCGAATATAGCTTGAGCAGTTTTCAAGTTATAGAACGGACACGATTTTGTGATGGACCAAGTTCCAAGGGAAATAACTCAAAAAGTATAAATGCCAGAGTTACCATTCTTGCACTCTGCACGTCGTCTCATGTTGATTGATATTTATATGAAGTTTCGCGAATATAGCTTGAGCGGTTTTCAAGTTATAGAACGGACACGATTTTTGACAGACGGACAGACAGACAGACGCCCGGGGAAAAACAATATGTCTCCCGACCCTTAAGGGGGGAGACATAATCATGAAAATTCTTTCACTTCATTTCATAAAGAAGAAAAAGTTTAATATTATTTTTTTCGAAATTGGCTAGTGGAAATCCTTAAAATGTTCATATCATATGCTCCATATATGTGTATTTATGCATGCAAAATATTGTATCATTCAAAACTCCCTCTCACTTATAAAGTTACGGTGACATCGTCAACATTGTTTGACGTAAGTTAATATGGAAGAAAATTTCATTTTTTTTCTCAAAATTGGCTCAGTGAAATTCCTTAAAATGTTCATATCGTATGCTCCATATACGCGTCTTAATGCATGCAAAAGATTGTATCATTCAAAACTTCCTCTCATATATAAAGTTACGGTGAAATCGTCAACATTGTTTGACGTAAATTAATGTTGAAGAAAACTTCATATTTTTTTTCTCAAAATTGGCTCAGTGAAATTCCTTAAAAAATTCATATCATATGCTCCATATATATGTCTTTATGCTGGCAAAAGATTGTAGCATTCAAAACTCCTTCTCATTTATAAAGTTACGGTGAAATCGTCAACATTGTTTGACTTAAATTAGTATGGATGAAAATTACATATTTTTTTTCTCAAAACTGGCTCATTGAAATTCCTTAAAATGTTCATATCGTATGCTCCATATATATGTCTTTATGCATGCAAAAGATTGTATCATTCAAAACTACCTCTCACTAATAATTTTAGGGTGAAATCGTCAACATTCGTATGAAAGAAAACATTTAATTTTTTTTTCAAAATTGGCTCAGTGAAATTCCTTAAAATGTTCATATCGTATGCTCCATATAAATGTCTTTATACTTGCAAAAGATTGTATCATTCAAAACTCTCTCTCACTTATAAACTTACGGTGAAATCGTCGAAATTGTTTGACCTAAATTAATATGGAAGAAAATTTCATTTTGCTTTTCTCAAAATTGGCTCAGTGAAATTCCTTTTAATGTTCATATCATATGCTCCATATATATGTCTTTACGCATGCAAAAGATTGTATCATTCAAAACTCCCTCTCACTTAAAAATTTAGGATGAAATCAGGAAAATTCTTTCACTTCATTTCATAAAGAAGAAAAAGTTTAATATTTTTTTTTTCAAAATTGGCTCAGTGAAATTCCTTAAAATGTTCATATCATATGCTCCATATATGTGTATTTATGCATGCAAAAGATTGTATCATTCAAAACTCCCTCTCACTTATCAGGTTACGGTGACATCGTCAACATTGTTTGACGTAAATTAATATGGAAGAAAATTTCATATTTTTTTTCTTAAAATTGGCTCAGTGAAATTCCTTAAAATGTTCATGTCGTATGCTCCATATATATGTTTTTATGCATGCAAAAGATTGTATCATTCAAAACTACCTCTCACTTATAATTTTAGGGTGAAATTGTCAACATTCGTTCATTTCATTTCATATCGAAGAAAACATTTTTTTTTTTTTTTTCAAAATTGGCTCAGTGATTTTCCTTAAAATGTTCATATCATATGCTCCATATATGTGTCATTATGCATGCAAAAGATTGTATCTTTCAAAACTCCCTCTCACTTATAAAGTTATGGTGACATCCTCAACATTGTTTGACTTAAATTAGTATGGATGAAAATTACATATTTTTTTCTCAAAATTGGCTCAGTGAAACTCCTCAAAATAATCATATCATATGCTCCTTGTATGTGTCTTTATACATGCGAAAGATTGTATCATTCAAAACTCCCTCTCACTTATAAATTTAGGATGAAATCGTCAACATTCGTTTATTTCATTTCCTATGGAAGAAAACTTTTAATATTTTTTTCAAAAGTGGCTCAGTGAAATTCCTTAAAATGTTCATATCATATGCTCAATATATTTGTCCTTATGCATGCAAAAGATTGTATCATTCAAAACTACCTCTCACTTATAATTTTAGGGTGAAGTCGTCAATATTCGTTCATTTCATTTCATGTGGAAGAAAACATTTAATTTTTTTTTCAAAATTGGCTCAGTGAAATTCCTTAAAATGTTCATATCATATGCTCCATATATTTGTCTTTATGCATGCAAAAGATTGTATCATTCAAAACCCCCTCTCACTTATAAAGATACGGTGAAATAATCAACATTGTTTGACTTAAATTAGTATGGATGAAAATAACATATTTTTTTTTTTCTGGAAATTGGCTCAGTGAAATTCCTCAAAATGTTCATATCCTATGGTCCTTATATGTGTCTTTATACATGCGAAAGATTGTATCATTCAAAACTCCCTCTCACTTTTGAATTTAGGATGAAATCGTCAACATTCGTTCATTTCATTTCATATGGAAGAAAAACTTGTAATTTTTTTTTTCAAAATTGGCTCAGTCAAATTCGTTAAAATGTTCATACCATATGCTCCATATATGTGTCTTTATGCATGCAAAAGATTGTATCATTCAAAACTCCCTCTCACTTATAAAGTTACGGTGACATCGTCAACATTGTTTGACGTAAATTAATATGGAAGAAAATTTCATTTTTTTTTCCTCAAAATTGGCTCGGTGAAATTCCTTAAAATCTTCATATCGTATGCTCCATATATATGCCTTTATGCATGCAAAAGATTGTATCATTCAAAACTTCCTCTCATATATAAAGTTACGGTGAAATCGTCAACATTGTTTGACGTAAATTAATATTGAAGAAAATTTCATATTGTTTTTCTCAAAATTGACTCAGTGGAATTCCTTAAAAAATTCATATCATATGCTCCATATATATGTCTTTATGCTTGCAAAAGATGGTATCATTCAAAACTCCCTCTCACTTATAAAGTTACGGTGACATCGTCAACATTGTTTGACGTAAATAAATATTCAAGAAAATTTCGTATTTTTTGTTCTCAAAATTGGCTCAGTGAAATTCCTTACAAAATGCATATCATATGCTCCATATATATGTATTTATGCTTGCAAAAGATTGTATCATTCAAAACTCCCTCTCACTTATAAAGTTACGGTGAAATCGTCAACAATGTTTGACGTAAATTAATACGGTAGAAAATTTAATATTTTTTCTCAAACTTGGCTCAGTGAAATTCCTTAAAATGTTCATATCATATGCTCCATATATGTGTCTTTATGCATGCAAAAGATTGTATTATTCAAAATGCCATCTCACTTATAAATTTATGGTGAAAATTGTCAACATTGTTTCACTTAATTTCATATGGAAGAAAACTTTCAATATTTTTTTTCAAAATTGGCTCAGTGAAATTTCTTAAGATGTTCATATCATATGCTCTATATATGTGTCTTTTTGCTTGCAAAAGATTGTATCATTCAAAACTCCCTCTCACTTATAAAGTTAGGGTAAAATCGTCAATATTGTTTGACTTAAATTAATACGGAAGAAAATTTC
Source organism: Ctena decussata (assembly GCA_963989385.1). Taxonomy (NCBI): domain Eukaryota; kingdom Metazoa; phylum Mollusca; class Bivalvia; order Lucinida; family Lucinidae; genus Ctena; species Ctena decussata. The sequence continues at coordinate 82,889,783 of OZ022504.1, read as the reverse complement.
ATATTTTTTTTCAAAATTGGCTCAGTGAAATTCCTTAAAATGTTCATATCATATGCTCCATATACGTGTTTTTTTGCATGCTAAAGATTGTATCATTCAAAACTCCCTCTCACGTATAAAGTTGGGGTGAAATCGTCCACATTGTTTCACTTCATTTCATATGGAAAAAAAATATTTTTTTTCAAAATTGGCTCAGCGAATTTCCTTTAAGTCTCCATAGTCCTACTATTGGTCAAAACGTCTAAACTGAAATTATTGTAAAAAGCGGTTCAACCCTCACGTTTGGTAATTAAATGTGGGTTGATATGCTTATATTGATTCATATAACAAGCAAAAAGTATAGAAAATTGTTTTTTAAAAAATAACAAATCGCTCCACAAATTAAAATTCCTGTTCTGGTTTCCCGTCTAGCAAAGCTATATAAACATAGGCGGGATAGTGATTGGGACTCCACGCCTGTACGTTGTATTTTTACCATTATATTCAACTTAATGAAATCGAAAATAGGTCATTTTAGTTGCCACCTAATATGACCCAAATAAGTTTTCAAACCCTTTTTATGTGAAACTCAAAGATGTTTTATTTGTTTAAAGCTGACTTATCACGGTCATTTACACTGACGAAACGATACTGAGAAGCTTGCAGCGATGCCTCATGATTAAATTTTTCACGCTGATAGAGCAATTGGGCCTTTAAAATGTTCATATCATTTGTTCCATATATGTGTCTTTTTGCATGCAAAAGGTTGTATCTACTAGCTACTGCTAATTGGATATGCATAAATGCAAACAAAGCCGGACGGACGGTTACACGGACACATACCTAGACGGACACAGCAGTATTTCCATAAGGTGCACGGGTAACTGTTCCATGTTTTCGCCACTATTTTTTCAAAGGGAGAGAACTTCTGTTACTTCCTGTTTGCTTCTCAGGACCACGAAAACCCTTCAAAATGGGTAACAACAATACATCCTATACGTTTTGCTGCTGTTTGTATATACATGCATGTATATGCAAACAAAATCAGACTGACAAACAGACATACACATACGGACAGATAAAAGATCGCGTCGATGTACAACAAGGACAGCCTGTTATAGTATTATAGTAATTCACCAATATGTTCCTCCCAATGCCTTAGTTAACTTACACACCTGCTTTGCTATATCTGTACAGACAAAGACAAAAAGGACAGGATATCTACAGGACAGGCAGACGCAAGGACGGACAAAATAATGAAGGAACGCATGGACAGGCACAACAAAACAAAAGTATAATCTCCATGAAGTTTTTGGGGCGATGCTTGATAGAATTCGAAGTGAACAGATATACCCTTTTCATATGCGAAAGCAAATACATGCGAACAGACAGACGGACAAACAACCTGACTGAGTAGAGATGTACTCAGACAGACAACTACAGACTAGAGAAAAGATTAATATTCCAAGAGTATTTAATTCGCAACGTTAAAGTACCGATATTTTTATAGGTTATTAGAATCGGGAATAGGGAATAAGGAATAAGTAACCAACTTGACGCTTCTGAACAGGAATCGTTGTATCTTGATACTTCGACGAGACATCGTGAATACCCAAGATGAAGAAGATTTTGTGTTTACTGGGTGCATACATCCAGTCTAGGGACTGGGTCAGTAGCAGCTGCACGCTCGACTTCACCTGGCAGCGGTGAACGGCGAGGACATCCAGGCTCCGTTGCTGGTAGTGGTGATGCAGGACGGGAGGTGTGTGTGTGGAGAGGAAAGCTTCCAACGTCCTGGCTTTATCGGTGGCATAGTTTGGCCTTCATTCTTCACAGTTTGGTCTTCTCTGTTCGTATTGTAGATACAGTAATGTGTCAATGACTGTTCAGACTCGAATAAAGCGGCCCTGCCGGGCTCGGCGTTTTTACACTACCTCCCAGACCGCGCCCGCCGTGTCAGATCGTAGTATAACGCAACTCTCCGTAGAATGCCGGCCTGTAAACCGTCACAAGCCGAGACGCGTCGTGACTGAACGCGACGAAACGGCTAATATACGCCTTAGCTTGCCGTAAAACCCGTGACAAAACGTGGTAAAACGGGACAAAACGCGCAGCAACTATGAAGCAACCGTGACAAAACGCGCACCAAACGCAGCAAGACGTGACAAGAACTTGAAAGGACCGTCAGGTGCCGGGGTATACACATGTTTCCCGTTCCACTACGGACCCCGTCCAAGTTTTATTACGGTCTGTAACGTACTGTCACGATTTATTGCGTTCACCCCGTTTTACTACGGCCTATTAGGTTTCTCATCCGCACCGGGACTGCCGTGGCAAATTTTTTGACAGTTTAAAAATCTGGCCCGGCATCCATGGCAATCACGGTCTGTCACGTTTACCCATCCCGTCCCCCTGCGTTGTCTCGCGTCCATCCCGTTTTGTCTACGGTGGCCTGAAACGTGATTGCCGTGGCCGCCGGGAACATAGTGTAAACGCAGCATAAGCACTACACATTTTGTTGCCATTCTGTATTGTTACACACTCGCGTATTTTCCGTGCATATTCGAGTTTGTGCGTTCCCGGGGCCGATTTTTTTTTTAACCTCCTCATGCCAACTGTTAAAGCCTCGAAAGAAAAATGCCCAATATTTTTCTTGCAAAAAGATTTTTGTCATTGCGGATATTGAGAGCCAGTCTGCTTAGTTTGAAAATTTCACACACAGTGTGCAGTCAAATGTACACGTTTGTGACCTTGTCTCCACTATATCAGACACGGTGGCTGGCTGACACGGTCAATTTTATGCCTAGTTCATATTTGCCCCAGGCGCCTTGCGATAAATGCGTCTGCAAATTTCCGTACGATTTTTTAGACATCGTACGGTGACGGGCTACGGCATATGTGTTCACATTGTGTCGAGCATCGTGCAATTTATTTAATGGGCACCCGGCGACGAGTCGGGCCAAGACCGTACGGAGGCTGCGCGAAGACTGTACGGAAATCGTGCAATTTTAGTGCAGCTGTCGTGCAGTCTCCGCATTAAAATATTATGGAGCCCTTGCGGCTTCTACAGAGTTTGCGCGAAGATGGTGCGATGACTGCGGCCATCAAGAGTGGACGATTCTGACTGCCCGAGTACCAGGTGTACAACTTCACATCTCTGCTGGTCAAGTTGTGATGGCACCTAAAAGCAAAGGCGGGAAAAAGTAGAGGTCCAAGAAGGGCCTGCGATTGGAGATACGCCACTCTTTCTTAGGAGTGTGTCAGCGGTATTTTCTTCTCTGACTTGTCTGAAGACAACTGATAAAATATAAGGAAGTGCTTGAGAAAACCAATACATACCAATGTGGAAAATGTTTAGCCCTTCTCAAGGCGGTCGCACGGTCATGGTGCGGCCGCCGTGGGGTTACCGCGGGATGACCGCTCAAAATCCGTGCGATTTCACTGATACTTCACCGGCAGCGAGCAGCAACCTTGTGATAGCAGTGCCAGGGCATTGAGATTGTCCCAAGAGCCTACGATATCCGCACGATCCCCCTCCATATGACCATCTATGCGGGGATCATGCCGTGTCTTAACATGTCTACGGGCTTATTTTTTTCTTCTTCAAATTTGACATAAATCTTCACTAAACAAAATCGCAGAGGCCGGGGCGCCCGTCAATCCGTACGAAAATCGCATGGCCACCTAACGCCACATGGAAGCCGCACGGTGAGGGGGATACGGGCAGGATAGGGCTCCGTCGATTCATCGCAGGCCAGATGTGAATTGGACATTTACTCGCCGTTCGCCAACACTGACCGCGGGTAGCAACAAACGTTTACAAACTTTACAGGCGCCTGTAAAAATAGCGGGAAATGGACTGGCTGCTGGCAGCGAAGACTGATCAGACTATGCAGATGCCCAAGCTGATCTGAGCCGTCGCTGGACGCATATCCATTTTGTTTGTTTTGTCGTGTTGTGGCTCATCTATTTTTTTTTTCAAAACTGTATAATAATGTAGGAGGACATGAGCAAACAATGGGGGCCCTGATTAGTACTGCACCCTGCAGTCACACAGTGTTGAAACAAGGAACTAACGTCCTGACGTTGAATCAGTATTGAATCAATCTTGTTTCAACATTGTGTTCATGCAGGGCGCTGTAGTTACAAACTGTACTAGTAAGTAGAACGGAGATTGTAGAAAGCCCTGATAATACTACTTATATGAGTGGGTTTGTCTTGCTTGGAATTTTGTAGGTCGTCCGAATAGTTGAGATTTCTCTGCTCTAATTCTTTTTTTTTTTTTTTCAAAGTGAGGTCGAGTTCAACGGCGTCATTATTGATGTCAACACTGTCGTCTACGAAGTCAGAAACTGAGACATTTTCACCTGAGAAAACTACTAAATCAGGTAACACGCTGTGTTTTATGCTACTAAGGTATGTTTGTTTTTCTATTTCGTGTTTGACATGTTGTTTGACAACTAATGGATATTGGAGTATCAATATAAGCTTCATAAAGAACTCAGCAAGTGCTACTCGGAGTTTGATTAAATTGTACTCGCATAAAAACTATATTAATACTGAAAAGTGAAATTCTACACACATATAATGGTTGGTTTGTTAGTTGTTTTGAGTTTAACGGCTCTTGATTCAGTATTTCAGTCTATATGCAGACGTCTCTCAGAAAAGAGCTACGTATCCAAACAACATGCACCCGCAGCTACTGCAAGCACAATAGGCCATACTATCATCCAAATCAGTAGGACGCCCCGGCACTTGAAGTTATACCCAGCACCAACGCCCGACCCGACCATCCCAATGCACTTATGACATAGGCGTAGGAAGGTTTGAAATATTGGGGGAGGGGGGCAATACTATATGGGACGTTTTTTGAGAAGAAGAAAGTGGAAAATTATTCAAATATTGGGCGAGGGGGGGTGGCAAAACAGTCTTTGGCCCCCTCCTGTAAAATATTTGGAGGGGCTGGCCCCCCTCCCCCCGGCCGCCCCCTCTTCCTACGCCACAGTATGATGATGTAAATTATTTTGTCAAGTGACGCAACTCATTATGTTTTGTTTCAAGTCAGTTACGTGACTGAATTTCAACAGAGTCATATTAAGAGCTCAATGAAAATCAACAAATTGCATGATTGTTTCAAGACAGGTATGCTTGGTTAGAAAATTGTTCTCTTGTTTTTGTTTTTTCGTATTTCTTGTCATTTATGTAATCAGTGATATGAAAAAGTTAAATGCAGTGTTCAAAGTAGTTTTCGTTACCCTTCACATGCTATTACGCATAAATACGGTTATTTTATTTTCTAAATGTGAACCGTTGGAAATATGGGCAAATACAAAATAATAAGTCTGTTTTGTCAGGCTTTTAGACATAAAAGTGCTTTCTAAATCCGCTGCCTATATGTTAAACAAAGTTTTATTTTACACCTGATGTTACAGGACTTTCTCCCTAACCAATATAGATAAGTGAATTATATATCACGTATGTTGTCTTTAAGGTCGAGTAGGGTAATTTCTGACAACGAGTAAATCGGAAATACCATTGCAAACAGTGAAAATCCAGATGAGACGGCTGTTATGAGCCCTCTCATCAGGATTCTCACTGTTTGCCCCGTTAATTTTGTTGTAATTCCAAACAGCTGACATATAAAGGAAACAATGTGACTGTCCGAATTTGCCTATTGTCCGAATTTACCTGACTTGACCCTAATTGTAATCCTTTTGTAGCAACCCCTGTGCAATGCGGTGTAGGCTTTGTGGCATGTAAAGATGGCCGTTGTGAACCATATGAGTCACTTTGTGGCAGTACAGGTAAACTGTTTTTGCAGCGAAGTAAGTGAGTTCACTTAAACCTCGACAAAAAAGCTGGACAATGATATAGACATTACTGCACATGTCATGACCATATTATGCACATGCACGTTCCAAATAGAAAATTAATAGTTTTATGGGTCTCAATACTTTAGCACATGCGTTAAACGTGAGTTAATAACGAAAAGCAAGGATCCAGGGGCCAGTTTCACAAACGATCTAAGCAAGAACTTTTGACTTAAGTTATAACTTAAGTCAAAAGTTTATACTTAGGTGGTTTCACAAAAAATCTTAGTTTAAACTATTTGCTTAGATTTTGCTATAAACTTAAGTCAACCAGCGAGGTGACTTAAGTTCTCACTTAAAATGTGTAAGGTAGTTAGGCTGATGGTAGACCGTCATATTTCAGGAGATACCACAAAATGCGTAAATAAGTAAAGACTGTTTTGTTCATCCATTATGCGTCTCGAATTCTTACTTGTGTTTTATGTTGTAACCTACATAAGCAACTTTGTTACTGCACGTCCAATGTGGATTCTGTTCCAGCCTCTCTTTGTTTATTTCGTCGGCACTGTACATGACAGGGTTTGACTGTGTCCTCCTTCGGTCTTCTACTGTTCGTGCTCGGGAACCCTATGTTCTGTGATTGCGGCCATTTCTGGGTAAATTTCATAGCTCTGTCATAGCTGAACCAATTTACATGAGTCATATAGACGAGTACTTCTTAAGGTGATGAAGACAGGGCTCGGATTTAGGACCCATCCTCTGTGGCACTTAGTGCTTATATGTAAAACAGCAAAAACGGTATGTACATGACAGCATAGGCTTGTACATTCAGGAGGCTTTCTCACGACACGGCCAATAAAATACGATTGATTGATTGTTTGTTTTGGGTTTAACGACCCTTTGACACAGTATTTCAGTCTATATCGGGCCGCCTCCCAAAGAGAAGGAGAAAGAAATAGGCGAATAGACGAAAGAAAAAATGTCCAAAGAACCCCTACCCGCACCTACTGCAAGCACAGTAGGCCCTTGCCCTACAATGTTCCAAATCAGTAGGACGCCCCGGCACTGAAGGTCATACGAACGCATTCGTATATGTGTGTGTTTTATGCCTTTCCTTTTATCTATTAATATACCTGCATGCAGGCTCCATGTAGAGTAACGCCTTACCTGCGACTGGTTGATTGTTTTTACCTTAATGGCGCGGTGAGACAGTATTTTACTAAAATAATGCACGTACTCCAAAAGTAGCAGGTCCTTGGGACGTCCAAATGTCGAGAGCTCGTAGTATCTTTGTCATATACATGTGCATGTTTGTGAATGGTTTGCATGATCATTCGGGCGTAAATGTTTTTTTACGTGCGTGCCCACATAATCGAGGAATTCAGCTATGATGAGAGTGGGAAATGCCAAAGTCCCACAAAATTCTTCTGTAATCATGTTTCGGTGGAATACAAGAGTTAAGTGTGGGTGAAGTGAGGAAGTGTCTATCTGATAAGGGTATATTACACTAATTGTCGACTTTTTTTATGAAGAAAGAGCAGTGCTCCAGATAAGGAGGGGTAACACTGATACTTCTGAGGTAATTTTCCTTATTTCTGAAGGAAAACATATGTTGTGACCCTCATTCGAACCGTCTCGGCAATATGGTTCTAATGAGAGGTCACAACATACGCTTTTATGGAGAAATATTAGAAATTGTCCCTAAAATATCCGTGCTTCCCCTTCTTATCTGAATTACTGAAAGAGGGACCCTACTTTTTGGCACTGACCGTTATACATACATGTACTGCTGATAACGACTAACGGTCTCAGCAGTTCTAAACGTGTCTGATGTCAGCATATTCTTTCCATTGATCAAGTTTTCGACAAGACAACTCTATCACTTCCGCACAGTGGTACTTACTGTGTCTGCCGCAATTTAACGAAGCATAAAAGGTTAGAGATTTGGTTGGTTGGTCTTTTTTGGTTAAAACGGCTCTTTGAGACAGTCTTTCAGTCTATATCGAACCGTCTCTCAGAGAGAGGGAGAAGGAAAAGAGATAAGTCATGAGAGAGGAAAACATGCCAAAACAATACCCGACCGCACCTACTGCAAACACAGTTGGCCCTTGCCCCACTTTTATCTATATTAGTAGGACGCCCCAGCACTGAAAGTTACCCAGCTCCATCTCCCGACCACGACCATCCCCAAAAGCTTGGGAAAACATAGTTTTCAATAACGACAAGCATGTCAGGAAACTTCGTATACTCCTTTTAACTTTAGAATGCATAAAATTAGGGAACTCATTCAAAGAAATACCATATCAAATTCAAGAACCGTATATAAATAAAATAAAAATAAAATAAAACAAACTGAAAAAAAAAATGAAAGGGAAAAAGCGGAGATTCGAACCCGTAGTTGTCTGTGTTAGAGCGCAAAACGCTGGCCACTACACCACCGCCTCAGATACGTAATGATTTGGTTTGGTACATAGAAGTCTATTGCAGACATTTAACACGGATAAAAATAGACTCCTAAAAATAGACAAGACTTAAGTCAAAACAGGTAAAGATTTTGCTAAGATAAATTTGTGAAACGGCTTAAGTACGAACTTAAGTCATTCTTACTTTTTTAATTAAGTTATAACTTAAGTTGTAACTTAAGCACAAATGTAAGATATTTTCATGAAACCGGCCCCAGGTCTCTTTCTCAATTAAAGGACCACACTGCTATACAGGCTATCAAAATACAAATGAGCCGCGACACGACAAAACCAACAATGTGGTTGTGCGCCCAGCGCAGACTCAGATCAGCCTGGGTATCTGCCTAGTTTGACCAGACTCTTTGTTAAGAGCTCAAAGGGTTGCCAAGGGTCTATGCTACCTTCATGCAGTCAGCGAAGACTCTGATCAGACTGGGCGGATGCTCAGGTTGATCTGAGTCTGCGCTGGGCGCACAATCACATTGTTTGTTTTGTCGTGTCGCGGCTCAAATGAAGATACCCAGAAAAGACCAAAATCACTAAACATGACCAACCAAAGACGCTAATAGAAGAAAGAATAAACGCCAACGACAAAATGGAGTACATTTTCGATAGTCGACACAGGAGTTCAACAAACAAGAACTGAACATAAAGGCATAGCACCAAAAATAATACTAAATACAGAAAACACATAAAACTCCTTTTATATTTATGTTCTATTTCAATCAACAAAACAAACAGGAAGCACAGCAAACGAGATCCGCGTTTTTCCGCAATGGAACAGATAGTGGCTTAAGCTATTGGGGGTTTAAACTACTTGTATGTACGGTGTCTTGTGTGGGGTGTGATTTGTGATTTCGGACCGATCCTCGATATCTTTTATCTCTAATGTTACCTTTTAGGCGCCTATACTACTACTGCTGCCACTACTGATGCCATGACGGTGGAACAGAGTACTACTTCCGGTCCAGTGATAACCAGTGATACTATGGTAACGTCAACTGTGTCGCGCGCAACTGGTATTTCATTTTGTAAAATAGGCCTAATTAGGACTGGTTCTGCTAAGCATCTTAAACAAAGGTGTCGCCTTGTTTTTATAATTGACTTTGTCATGAGGGTAAAGTCTCCGTATTAAGATTTACCTAGAGTAAGTTAAGATGTTTATCTCATATTGTTTCATACTTTATTAGCATAGCATTCATTATACAGGAACAGAAAACAACATAATTATAGCCCCCTTTCAAAAAGTGGGGCTGTACTGGATTTGGTCTGTCCGTAATTCTGTAATGCCGTCACTCCGTTATTCGGCAAGTCCGTAACGCTTTTTGTGCTCTTGTTCTTTTATTTTTATCCATTTTTTTCTTGGTTATATTGAAAATTTGAGTCAGAGTTTTCTCAGGAAGTATTAAAGCTAGAATCTTGAAACTTGGTATACATATGAACAATGAGTTGTTGTATCGTGGAATGGAGGATGTGGCTCATTGTTTCTACTCTTTCCTTTATTTGTCCATTTGTCTGTCATTTCAGGGTAAATTTTTGTCACAGTTTCTCAGGAACTATGCAAGCTACACTCTTCAAATATGGCATACATTTGTAGAATGAATGGTTGTTTTGTGGGATTGAGACTCAGGCTCATTGTTCTTGTTCTTCTGTTTTTATATAGCTGCAACCACTACAGCTAGGATTTTGAAATTTGGTACACACCTTGGGAATGATTAGTTGTATCAACAGCCTCCTGCTTATCATTCCCTTTGTTTATCCAGTTTTCCTCTCTCCAATTAACTTTTTTGACACAGAATTTGAATTGGGTATAACTTGTTGTACCGTGTAAGAGAGAATCGGCCTGCTTAACCTTATCATTCCCTTTGTTTGTCCAGTTTTTCTTTCTCTTCAATATCTCCCCAATTAAACTTCTGTCAAAGATTTCTCAGCAACCACTACAGCTAGGATTTTGAAATTTGGTACAAACCTTTGGTATGATTAGTTGTACCATATGAGAGAAAATCAGCCTCCTACTCTTATCATTCCTATTGTTTTTCCATTTTTTTCTTTCTGTCCAATTACATTTCTGTTAAACATTTCTCAGGAACCATTACAGCTATGGTTTTTAAATTTACTATAAACATTGGGTATGTCTAGTTGTATCGTGTAAGAGAGAACCAACAGCCTCCTGCGTATCATTCCCTTTGTTTGTCTAGTATTTCTTTCTCTCCAATTAAATTTTTTGTCACAGATTTCTGTCAGAAAGTGTGTAAACATCTTGAAAATGGACAAGTATATTGTGGGAAAGAAAAACAAGATGATAAGATTTATTTCTGGCTCCTTTTTTTAGCTCATCTGTCAAGGTGAGCTTATAGTATAGCCTTGGTCCGTCGTCCGTCGTCGTCGGCGTCGTCGGCGTTCACACGTTTAAACATCTTCTTCTCAGAAACCACTGGGTGGATTGAAGTCAAATTTCATATGGAGCCTTAGCAGGATGGGGGAACGAAATTTTATATATTTGGCCCAGGCCACATGACCAAGATGGCCGCAATGCCCATATATGGTAAAAACCCTTCAAAAATCTTCTTCTCCAGAACCAAAAGGCCTATGACCTTGAAACTTGGTATGTAGCATCGGGCATGCCGGCCCATCATAGTTTATACAAATCATGACCTTGCGTTGACCTTGACCTAATTTACGGCATGGTCAACTTTGGTACGTTAGGCTTTTATATGGGAAAACGCTTAAACAGTGGATTTCTCAGAAACTATTTAAGTCTTAGGTACAATACTTGGTATACATGGTCGACTAAATAACCAGATGAAGATATTATGTCACTGAAAGGTCAAGGTCATTTTGTCGGTCTGTCCGTCATCAAAATTTTCAAAACATCTACTCCTCTGAAACCCTGGTCTGATTGAAGCGAAATTTCATATGGAGTCTAAGTGTGATCAGGGAATAAAAGTTGTTCTCAGGGTCTTGACCAAGATGGCCGCCATGCCCGTATATGGTAAAAGCCCTTCAAAATCTTCTTCTCCAGAACCAAAAGCTGTATGACCTTGAAACTTGGTATGTAGCTTTGGGCACTCAAGCCCATCACGGTTTATTCAAATGATTGTGCGTTGACCTTGACCTAATTTATGACACTGTCAACTTTGGTACATTATGTAGGCTTTTATTTGGGAAAATGCTTAAACAGTGGATTTTTCAGAAACTATTAAAGTCGAAGGTGCAATATTTGGTATATATGGTTGACTAAATGACCAGATGAAGATATTTTGTCGTTAAAGGTCAAGGTCATTCTTTGACTTTTGTACAAGGTCATTGAGATTCTGTCACCCGTCAACATTTTCAAACATCTTCTCAGAGGCCACTAGATTCAATTGAAGCCATATTTTATATGGAGCTTCACCGGCTTAAAGGAACCATAGTTTGTTCAGATGGTCTTGCCAAGATGGCCACCATGCCCATATATGGTAAAAACACTTCAAACGTCTTTTTCTCGAGAACCGAAAGGCCTGTGACCTTGAAACTTGGTACCGGTATGTAGCATTGGGCACTCAGGCCCATCATAGTTTATACAAATGATTACTGTGTTTCATATATTATGGAGCTTTAATACTGGGTCAAAGGAATCAAAGTTTGTTCAGATGGTCATGGTCGTATGAACATGGTGGCCGCCACATCCATTTATGATAAAAACCCTTCAGAAATCTTTGTCCAGAAACAAAGGCCCAGTGACCTTGTGGCTTGGTATATAGAATTGGGACTCAACATTAATCTCCAAGGGAGGGGGTTGTCTGCCCCTGCCCTGGTGCTATATACATGTATAAAAGCATTAAAATATATACCAGGACCAAGTGTCAGGTGAGCTACAGGACCATTGGTCCTCTTGTCTGTTTTTCCTTTTTTCCACCTCTCACTCCAATGGAATAATTGGGAAAATTTATGTTAAAAACTTCTTAGATTGCCATGTCACTAGATTCAGGTAAAGGTTGAAACTGATTTGTTAACATCATCTGGATGCTGCTGCTGACTTTAGGTCAAAGTCACAGAAGTTTATTTAAATTTGTGATGTATTTTGTGTTCAATATATATATTATTTTGCTTATTGCAAATTTTAATATAGAATGTTTTGGTATTGGTAGGCCTTTCACTGGGTTAATTATAAATTGTCCAGTTGTCTGTTATTTCACATTTGCTTTAAAGTTTTGTATGGAATGTGTTATTTATTAGGCGGTGGCACTGTCCGGGGGTATACGTGAGCTACTGTTCACATGCTCTTGTTATCCATTGTTCTTTCTATTCCTTTTCTTAATGTTAACATTGAAAACTTGTGTAATAGTTTTCTCAGGAAGCATTGAAGCTAGAATCTTGAAACTTGGTATACATATGGATGACGAGTACTTATATCCTTAGATTTAGAATCGGGCTCATTACTCTTATTCCTCTCTTTATTTATCCATTCTTCTTTGTTTCAAGGTATATTTGTCACAGTTTTCTCAGGATCTATTCCAGCTGGTCACTTTGTATTTAGAACACAAATAAACAATGGGTTGTTGTACTGTGGGATTGACAAACAGGATTATTACTCTTATTCATTCTTTATTTATTCAGTTGTCTTTCTTTTCATATTATGAATGTTGAAAATTTGTGTTAAAGATTTCTTTGCAAGTTATTTATTGTTCTTTTTACATAACAATGCATTACTAAAGCGGTGCAGCGGGGCTATTGTCAGATCCTCTGACAGTTGTAGTTTGTGACAGCCATGTTGGTACCAAAATAACGTTTTCCCAAAGTTCCGCATGTGACGCAAGAGGGAAATGTATAATATACATTTCCCTCTGGTGTCACGAGCGGAACTTGGGGAAAACGTGCTATTTTGTTCCTTCAAGGACGCGTGCGGGTCAACGAAAGAGAACAAACAGAAATACATACATGTACAAATTTTTCAAAAACTACAGATATCCCGACACACCAAAAATAGCATAGATAAACCGCAGTACCAAATATACCTTTTTCAGATTGTTTTTGCGCATGCGTGTACCGCTTAGGTAACGCGATATTTTCCGATAATCGGCGAGACTTTACAAAAATGGGGCAATTGGATTTTAAGGCATTGAGACTTTCTATGTAATCAGTTAAAATTAATTGTTTTAATCATTTCTAACTGATTTCTTTTCGTTTTAGCAAGGCTTGGCACAAAGATCATGTAAAGTGAAAGGCATATCACAAAGAGAAATATTTATTCCTAATTATTTTATCTATTACCTGACATCTACCGTCAGTTGATAATGCAATACTAATAATACTAATGATAACAATGATATTTTTACTATAATTATTAATGATAATATAGACACATTTAAAAGCTACCAATTTTCACGTTTTTAGCCAGTAAATGTCATAATGGCAGGAATAAAAATAACAAAAATAAAAAATGATAATATATTTTCACTATTATTTTTATCATCATCATTATGATTATTATTATAAATGCAAAGGATACATAAAACATTTAATTTCGCATTTCGAGAAACCGAAAAGTGAAACTGGCTATTTGCTTCATCTTCAGAAAATCGAAATCCGCCAAACTTATTTCCTCAAAACTCATTTGATTTTAAATTAGAAAAAATAAACAAGAAAATCGGTGGAACCGATGGATGCTCCCCCGAAGGCTAGGAATAGGAGAATGGGTATCCTGGTGAAGGAGTGATTTTCTGTGTAAATTAAATGCAATTTAAAATGGAAAAAATAATTCTCTTCAATACATTTAGAGCAATGCTCTAGACATGCATACAACTGAGAAAAAAATAAGAAGGGAAGCAACTCCAAAATAACTTCGGATACAGTTATGGTTCTTCTGCTCTGCACTTCTTGTCATTGCCCTCTATTATCAATACGTGAAGTTTCATTCATGTTCTCTTAAATATGTACCGAGATATACTCCGGACAAGCTAAATAACTGAAGAAAATTAAGAAGGGAGCTAACTCTGTAATTACTAAAGGTAGGGTTATAGTTCTTAAGCTCTGCACTTTCTTTCATTACCCTCTATCAATGTGTGAAATTTCATTTAGTTTCCTTCAATACTTCCTAAGATATGCTCCATACAAGCAAAATAAAGCAAAAATAAAGAAGGGAGCTAACTCTGTAATTACTTATGACAGGGTTATGGTTCTTGTGTTCTGCACTTGCATTCATTGCCCTCTATTAGTGTGGGAAGTTTCATTAAGTTCCCTCTTATACTTTCAGAGATATGCTCTGGAAATGCAAAATACTGAGAAAAATAGGAGGGGAGCTAACTTTGTAAATACTTATGACATGGTTATGGTTCTTGTGCTCTGCACTTTCTCTTATTGCCCTCTTTCAATGTATGAAGTTTCATGAAGTTCGCTTCAATACTTTTGGAGATATGCACCGGACAAGCTTAATATGAGGAAAACGGGAAAGGGAGCTAACTTCATAAATACTTGCGATTGGATTACGGTTCTTGTGTACTGCACGTCCTCTCATTGTCCTCTATCAATGCGTGAAGTTTCATTTAGTTCCTCCTTATACTTTATGAGATATGCTCCGGACAAGCAAAATATTAAAAAACTGGAAAGGGACCTAACTTCGTAAATACTTGTGACAGGATTACGGTTCTTGTGCACTGCACTTCCTCTCATTGTCCTCTATCAATGTGTGAAGTTTCATTTAGTTCCTCCGTATACTTTCAGAGATATGCTCCGGACAAGCAAAATATTGAAAAAACTGGAAAGGGAGCTAACTTCGTAAATATTTATGACAGGGTTACGGTTCTTGTGCATTGCACTTTCTCTCATTGTCCTCTATCAATGTGTGAAGTTTCATTTAGTTCCCTCTTACTCTTTCAGAGATATGCTCCGGAAAGGCAAACTATTGAAAAAACTGGAAAGGGAGCTAACTTCATAAATACTTGTGACAGGGTTACGGTTCTTGTGCACTGCACTTTCCCTCGTTGTCCTCTATCAATGTGTGAAGTTTCGTTTAGTTCCCCTTTATACTTTCAGAGATATGCTCCGGACAAAAGTGTGACGGACGGACAGACGGACGGACGGACAAAGCGGCAACTATATGCTCACCCTTCGGGGAGCATAATAAATGAATAAATATATTTATAAATAAATACAAAGCATCTATTTTATATTTATAACGAATTCATAACTGTTGTAATAATTACGAAATGCCTAGCTGCATGATTTTTCCTTACGTAAAACATTAGTAATAAAATTACTTCTGAAATTAAGTGTGTAAAAATCGCAGAAGATTATACGAAAATAAAACTATGAATGAATATCAAAACGTGTAAGAAACTTTGAGGAAAAGAAAGAATGCTAGAAATAATAGATCACCGATTTGTAAAATGATTATCGGTGCATGACACGCTGATATGAACATTAATTTTTTGTGCATTTCAAATATGTACTATGTTATTGTTACTGTAATTATACTCTTTTCCTTTCAAGGTAGGTTTTGAAATCAAAATGTAATAATAAATCTCATTTTTAATAATTTAATTTATATATTATTCGATGATAATCAAAACGCCTATTGATATGTGTTGCTATATCAAAGGTCATGCCCCACGCGTGTGACGTAACGCGAAATCTCGCCAAATTACGGGCTGCGAGACTAGGGGAGATAACAATGTGAAAAAGGTCTATTACTGGACGGGGGAGAGGCAGTGTGTGTATGTGTGTGGATTTTTGCAGTCCTACCCATTGGTGTATATAAGGATTCAAAAAAATAATCTGTATTACATATACTGTAATAGCTGTAGCTGTAATACAATGGGATACGTAGCAAGATTTGACAGTAAGCATAATAAATCCTGTTACTTATGCCATTGTAATATAGCACATGTAAGCTTTTTGTACATAATATTACGAGGGATGATCAGGGATGATTGAAAAGTTCTCGGCCCAAGATACTTCTAGTGAATTTGCGCATGCATGCTGAACATGACTGTAATTAGTAGTCTGTGGATGTAAACCAGTACTACCTGTTGCATGTGGGCAGATGGGGCTCATCAACCTGGAAGGTATCCTATCTGAGAGTTACTAGTCTCTAATTAAAACCAGAAGGGATAGGTGGAGCTCTTAGCCTTGACAGGCAGTCCACCTAGGAGTTCATTGCTAGGTCTCTAAACAAAACCTATTAACAAACCTGCAAACACAGCATTATTGGGCGGACGTCTTCCTAGAAGAAGTCAACGGCCAGGGTAGAACTCAAATCTGAGTCAAGTGGTAGCAGGTAGACCCGAGCAAGCCATGCTCAGCTTGGTAAAACAGCTGGGTTAAGGGGTTCATTGTTGGTAGGGATATGCCCCCGCCACTTTGACTCTTTGAGTCTGGCTGTTTATATTATAGCCAATAGGCAAGTCAATAACTTGGTGGGAGGAAATAAGACGCTCCCACCTCCATAAGTCTCCCAACCCTATGGGTCAACAAGGGGTGGTGTAAACACAACATCACTGGGCGGAAGTTTTCCTAGAAGAAGTCAACGGCCAGGGCGGAAGAACTCTTTGAGTCAACGGCCATGTGTTCGTAACCATGGCGAGCCATACAATAATCGTAGATTTCGGCTGTGGCTGTTCAAATTTTTCATAAATCTTAGCATACCTCCACTTGTATTCTAGCTTCAGCTGGAAGTCTTAGTTTTTAAAAATCTTACTTTTACCATTGAATAAATCAACGGGCCATACTAAGACTTCCAGAAGAGTTGAACTTATAGAATATTGCGGAGAAGTAATTTTGCAACCTGTCAGAGTTATCTTAACTATTTTGACAAGTGCTGAAACGCTTCCACGTAGTTTAAGTCTTAAAATCATATAATCTTATACAAAAATCTGGTTATCTTTCTTCCAAGACTTGGAGCGAATGAAAAACACAAAAATTTCCGAATTTTTGTTCCATAGTATCATGACATTGAGAGGGATGGGCTCCGTCAGGCTGAAATCTGCCCTAGAAACACCATGGTAGACAACCTTAATAAAACCTTAATACCGGATCGGTCGTAGTCCGGACTAACAATGACCGCGCCTACTTTTGGACACCGGGGTGACAAGTATGCCACAGGTGTAACAAAAGATAAGAAGATTAGAGGTAGTGAGAACATCTAAATTGGAACCTGGAACGTAAGGACTCTGAGGCCAGCTGGGAAACTTAAAGAGCTGACTCATGCAATGGACAGATATCAATGGAACATACTGGGGCTCTGTGAGATGCGCTGGAAAACTTTGGTGAGATGTCAACAGATGACAGGCACACGGTTTATTTCAGTGGAGAAGATGACCAACATGAGTATGGGTTTGGATTTCTTGTACATAAGGACATAGTGAGTGCTGTCTTGGGATGCCGACCAGTCTCCAGCAGACTGATTACAATCCGCCTGAGAGCGGCTCCTTTCAACATCACCATCATACAGGTTTATGCACCAACATCTGGGCATGACGACAATGAGGTCGAACACTTCTACCAGCAACTCCAGGAAATCGTAGATCAAACACCTAAGAAAGACATTCATGTTGTACAAAGGGACTGGAATGCTAAAGTTGGGAAGGATGCACAGGCAGACTGGGAAAACGTTTGTGGACCCTACTGCAATGTCGAGACAAATAAGAGAGGTCTCAGACTACTAGAGTTTGCAACCGGTAACAGCCTAGTACTGCCAAACACCCTTGGCCCTCACAAACCATCAAGAAGATGATAGCGCAGCCCAGATGGGAAACACCACAATCAGATTGATTACATCTTGGTGAGGAAGCGCTTCCGACCAGGAGTCAACATCCATAGGACGAGGAGTTTTCTTGGAGCAGACATAGGAAGTGACCATGACCTGGTGATGATGACCTTTCGAGTTCGTCTGAAGAAGGCTAGAAAGCCAACCCAGCCAAGACTAAAGTTTGGTCTTGAGAAGTTAAGGGACCCAGACGTGGCATGCACTTTTCAAGCAACAATAGGTGGGAAATTCGCATCACTCATTGGTCTGAAGGATGATGACATGGACAAAGATACCATGATAACCACCAACAATACAGTAGTGACTAATGCAGCCAGTGAGATGCTTGGTAAATGGAACGCCGTAGAAAAAGCCCTGGGTCACCAGAGATGTTCTCGACCATTGTGATGATAGGAGAAATATGAAGAAGAAGCGGTATGAAGCGGGAGGAGCAAAAGAATACAGGGAAGCAAACAAGCAAATTCAGAAGGCAGTGAAGAAAGCGAAGGAGGACTAGATAGCTAGCCAGTGCGAGGAGATCAAAACTTGACTGAACAAAAACAACAGCAAGAAAGCATACCAGCTGGTGAAGGATCTAACTTCAGAGAAACAGGGTAGATCCACAACTATCCAGGACAGATCTGGGAAATGCCTTACAGAGGAACAAGAGATTCTTAGCAGATGGACAGAATATTGCTATGAACTATACAACCATGAGACTTTCAGCGACAATACGGTTCTGGACTGCAATCAGCCCCCAGAAGAAGATCAACAACCGATCCTTGGTGAGGAAGTTGAGATTGCAGTAGCAGCACTAAAGAAGGGGAAGTCTGCAGGAGTTGATAATATACCAGCAGAACTTGTTTAAGCTGGCGGGGAGACCATGATTGATGTTTTAACAGATATCTGTGACAGGATCATGAGAACAGGAGAATGCACTACCCCATGGACTCAGTCATTGATTATTACACTCCCTGAAAAGGGCAACTTACAGCTCTACCAGAACGTCAGAACCATCAGCCTCATCAGTCATTCAAGCAAAGTCATGCTGAAAGTCATCTTGAACAGGCTTAAACCACACGCCGAAGAGATAATCGCTGAGGAACAGGCTGGGTTCCGAGCAGGAAGGAGCACCACAGAACAGATCTACAACCTTAGAATCCTGTGTGAAAAGTACCCCCAACATCAGCAGAATCTGTACCATGTCTTCATTGATTTAAAAAAGCCTTTGACAGGGTATGGCATGCAGCCTTATAGGCCACCATGCGGAAGTACAATATCAGTGCAAATCTAGTTCGCACCATTGAGCAGCTATACGACAAGGCTACAAGTGCAGTCCTGATAAATGGCAGCACAGGAGAATGGTTCAGAACAAAAGTTGGAGTAAGACAAGGATGTCTTCTGTCACCCACCCTCTTCAACATTTTTCTCGAACGGATCATGTCTGATGCTCTGGAAGAACATGACGGAAAGGTTAGCGTAGGCGGCAGAAACATTACCAATCTGCGGTTTGCCGATGACATAGACGCTCTAGCTGAAGAAGAGCAGAAACTAGAAGCTGTAGTTGGAAGTCTCGACCAAACCTGCGCAAGGTATAAGATGGAGATCAGTGCTGAGAAGACCAAACTGATGACGAACAGCGCAGATGGCATCCAGAGGGAGATCAAGGTAAAAGGGCAGAAGCTGGGTACCATAAGCTTCAAATACCTTGGAGCAATTGTCTCTGATGATGGCTCAAAACAGGAGGTTCTCTCAAGGATTGCACAAGCCACTTCAGCTCTTACCAATCTGAAACCAATTTTGAGAGATAAATACATTCTCTTGGATCAAAGGTGAAACTTATGTGCTCCATTGTCATTTCAATATTTCTGTATGCCTGTGAATCGTGAACATTGACAGCAGAGTTACAGAAGAGAACGCAGGCCTTTGAGATGAGATGCTACCGAAGGTTACTGAACATTTCCTACAAGGACCATATAGCCAATGAGGAGGTTCGCAGAAAGATCCAAGCAGCCATTGGAGAGCATGATGAACTCCTGATGCTGGACAAGAAACGGAAACTAAGGTGGTTTGGCCACGTCTCAAGGCTTTCTGGTTTAGCAAATACGCTTCTACAGGGCACAGTGAAAGGAAAAAGAAGAAGAGGTAGACAGAAGAAGAGGTGGGAAGACAATATTAAAGAGTGGACAGGGATGGACTTTGCCAGCTCAACTAGGGCAGCTGAAAACAGAACAAGGTGGAAAAAGATTGTTTCGAAGTCATCTGTGGTGCCCAACGACCTAGTAAGGTTATGAGATAGAATGGAAATAGAATACGAAGTTAAAAAATTTCTGGCGAAAGGTTTCTTTTATACAGCGCCTCAAACAAAAGAGGGCTGGGGATGGGGGATTTTTAAAGTTACATTTAAGATTTATTTGTCTTGCATTAATTTGAAATATCATTCCTCACATTCTGTAATTTTTAAATGGTTCTTGTTGTAGTACATGCAAATATGTTGATTTCCCAATGGTTTGATGGAAATGCAAAATATTTCGACATCTAACGGCTCTACTGTAAACCCTTAAATTTTGCAACCGTGAAATTTAGAGACCCGTGTCTCATTTTTGTGTTTGTTGTGAGCAAATCCAAACAATGTTTACACACAAATAAACATTGGTATCTTACATAATTTTCATCACAAAGAGTCAAAAGCTGTCACTCCTATTCACACACAGTATGCGGCTCTGATTGTGCACTATCTGGGAAAACTCTCACAATAGAACTTCCTAGCAATTGAATATCTGTGTTTAATTCTGAAATAAAGCGAATTTATGTTTGCATACATCATCACTTCTAGGGTTGCCGTAGGACATATATGAGCCGCGACACGACAAAACCAACAATGTGGTTGTGCGCCCTGCGAAGACTCAGTTCAGCCTGGGAATCCACCCAGTTTCATCAGACTGTTAAGTGCTCAAAGGGTGGCTTAGAGTCTAAGCTACCTCAATGCGGACGGCGAAGACTCTGATCAGACTGGGCGGATGCCCAGGCTGATCTGAGTCAGCGCTGGGCGCACAACCACATTGTTGGTTTTGTCGTGTTGCGGCTCATATATGCAAAAACAATTGCAAAATGTTTGACTCTGCTAAACTTATGAACGGTCGAAGAGTTATACAGTGCACTCAAGGGGGCAGCTGTAAAAAAAGAAGAGTCAGCCAAATGATACTGAAGAAAAGCGATTGTTACTCTGTGGAAAAGCTGTTTAAAATTTATAACTCATTCAACAGTTAAGATTTCAGAACATGATGGGGCTGAGAAATTATGGGTCGTCCCTCGTATACTGCTTAAACCAAATAACACCGTGATGATACGAAGATGAGGCCCCAGCAACAAACAAATGAGCCGAGACACGAGAAAACCAACAAAGTGGTTGTGCGCTCAGCGCAGACTCAGATCAGCCTGGGTATCTGCCCAGTCTGATCAGACTCTTCGCTAAGCGCTTAAAGGGTAGCTAAGGGTCTAGGCTACCTCCATGGGGACAGGACAGACTCTGATCAGACAAGGAGGATGCCCAGGCTGATCTGAGTCTGGGCGTACAACCACTTTGTTGGTTTTTTCATGTCGCGGCTCAAATATAACTGCAGAGAAAAAGAAACCCACAGTTGCATCCCGATGAGCCCATAAATGACAAGAAAGATTCCAAATAGAATGCTGCCTACATGAACAAATGCACTTGCCAAAGCACATGAACATTATTTCAGCTCACGATTAATCATAACAACGTCATACATAGATCGTAAGTGTAATGGACCACATTTTCCCGCATATCCGGGTTAAAATTTAGGATTTTCAGTCCCAATATTTTGTGGTTCAAAGATTATTAATTTGTTTACAGATATTACAGATGATTCGTCGTCAACAACGCCGCTATATGGGACCTCAGCTATAACAGCATCTGTAACACACCAGCCATCAACCTCCCCAGGTAAAAAAGGTGTATGCTGTCGAGGTGGCATTAATAGGTTCTGCTGAGCTTTCTGTATAGTACAATTTAAACTGTACCACTAAATAAAGGATCTTACATGTGTGCTGATGTATTATTGAATTTATTAAACACGTTGAGGAAAAGATAAAATGCGAGGCTATGCCGAGCATCTTATCGGTTTCCCAACGAGTCTAATAAATTCAATAATACAAGAGCATTAATGCAAGATTTTATTTATCATATGAAACTAAACTCTCATTTTATTAGCAAATTTTGCACTAAAACGTCATAATTTCGCCATAAGAAAACGTGACGTTTTATGGACGTCAACGCATAACATTACGACGTAATTTGCATATAATATAATCATCCACTAGTTGATTATCGTTTTTATGCATGGCTTCATTATACTCTCAGATGCGACGTCATATGATAAATCATAATTCTTCAGGTACATCGGGTGTCCTACTCGCAAGCGCAGTTCGTAAGTATTCGTTGCCGGGGTCTGGTATATGGGTTTACCTCCAAGCTTTTTCGTCATTTTTATAGGGTGAAAACTTTTGTGACTTACTGTTTCCTTTCCCTTCCAAAATGGGATCTAATCTAAAAAGAATGCATTTAGCTGAGCAATTTGTTTCTTTTAAGAGTTGAATCCAATTTAGATGGGAGACAAAATAAAATGGCACAGTGTTTCCCCTAAAAATGTATCC
Source organism: Ctena decussata (assembly GCA_963989385.1). Taxonomy (NCBI): domain Eukaryota; kingdom Metazoa; phylum Mollusca; class Bivalvia; order Lucinida; family Lucinidae; genus Ctena; species Ctena decussata. The sequence continues at coordinate 82,867,134 of OZ022504.1, read as the reverse complement.
TTCCACCATACAGACAGTCAATGAGTACTAGTGATCAAAATCTTGTCACTGATATTAGCAGCTGATCAATTTGTGGTTTTGCTTTCTCTGACTTGTGATGTTTTTTTTTCAGGTGGACCAGAAGTGTGTTTACCAGGCTGGGAGGACTGTCAAGATGGAACCTGTGAACCTTTCCATTGGTTATGTGTAGAGCACCTGACTCCCGCGACTGTTGGTCGTTAATTGTTGTTTTAATTAATATATAGTTTTAATGCTCCCCGAAGGGTGAGCATATAGTTGCCGCTTTGTCTGTCTGCCCGTCCTTCCGTCTGTCCGTCCCGGCGTCCCACTTTGTCCGGATCATATCCCTAAAAGTATAAGAGGTAACTCAATGAAACTTCACACACTGAAAGAGGGCAATGTCTGAATGGGGGAAAGTGAAGAGCACAAGAACCATAACTCTATCGCAAATAATTACAAAGTTAGCTCCCTTTCTACTTTTTGGAGTATTTTGCTTGTCCGAGGCATATCTCTGAAAGTTTAAAGGGGAACTAAATGAAACTTAACATATTGATAGAGGACACTAAAAGGAAGTGCAGAGCACAAGAACCATAACCCTATCACAGGCAATTATAGAGCTAGCTCCCTTCTTAGATTCTTAGCTCACCTCAGCCGAAGGCTCCGGGAGAGCTTATAGGATAGGCAGGCTCCGTCGTCCATCTGTCCGTCCATCCGTCGTTCATCAACAAGTTCAAACAACTTCTCCTCTGAAACTACTGGGCCAGTTGCAACCAAATTTCATGTGTAGCCTCCTGGGGACTTAGGATCGAAAAGTTGTTTAAACGGTCTTGGTCACATAACCAACATGGCCGCCATGCCCATATATGGTAAAAACCTAAAAATATCTTCTTCTCCAGAATCAATAAGCCGAATGCCTTGAAACTCGGTATGTAGCATTGAGTGCGCAAGTACTGCCAAGATTGTTCAAATTATGACCTTGGGTTGACCTTGACCTTTTTTACGGTAAGGTTAAATTTGCTTCTTTGTGCTTTTATATGGCAAAATGCTAGAACATCAGATATCTTGGAAACTGTTGAAGATTTTGAGCTAAAAGTTAATATCTACAGTCATATTAATGAGTACATGAAGATTTATGAGTACAAGGGGGCAAGGTCATTCTTTGACCTTTGACCCAGAACTCTCACATTTTGACAATTCAAACAATCTCCTCAAAAGCCACCGGGCCAATTTGTAATTAAATTCCATACAGAGCCTCCAGGGGTTGAGGGAATGAAAATTTATTCAAATGGTCCAAATCACATGATCAACATGGCAGCCCCGCCCATATATGGTAAAAACCTTTAAAAACTTTCTTCTCCAGAACCAAATAACAGATGGCCTTGAAACTTGATATGTAGCATTGGACACTCCAGAACTATCAAGATTGTTCAAATTATGACCTTGGGTTGACCTTGACCTTTTTTACGACAAGGTCAAATATGGGAAAATTCTAGAATATAAGATTTCATGGAAAGTTTTGAAGATTAAGGCCTAAAATTGGTATATACAGTCACCTAAGTGAGTACATGAAGATCTGTGAGTACAAGATGCCAAGATCATTCTTTGACGTTTGACCCAGAACTGTCATATTTTAACAATTTCAAACAATATGCTCAGAAACCACTGGGCCAATTGTAATTGAATTCCATATAGAGCCTCCAGGGGTTGAGGGAAAGAAACTTTGTTCAAACGGTCCAGGTCACATGACCAACATGGCGCCACGCCCATATATGTTAAAAACCTTTAAAAATCTTGTTCTCCAGAACCAATTGACCGATGGCCTTGAAGTTTGATATGTAGCATTGTGTACTCCAGTACTATCAAGATTGTTCAAAATAATGACCTTGAGTTAACCTTTACCGTTTTTACAGCAAGGTCAAATATGAGATAATGCTAGAACATAAGATTTCATGGGAAGTTTTGAAGATTTTGGCCTAAAAATGGTATATATGGTTGTCTTAATGAGTACATGAATATTTATGAGTACAAGAGGTCATGGTCATTCTTTGACTTTTGACCCAATGCTCATATTTTGACATTTTTAAACATTTCCTCAAAAGCTAAAGGGCAAATTGTAAACACTTTTCATATAAAGCCTCCAGGAGTTGATTGAACAAAATTTGTTCAAACGGTCCCGGTCACATGACCAACATGGCCGCCATACCTATTTATGGTATAAACCATTACTATTTTTCTTCCCCAGAACCAATACATCTATGGCCTTGAAACTTGGTAAGTAGTGGAGTACTAGAGTAGTACCAAGACATTTCAAATGATGACCTTGGGTTTACCTTGACCTTTTTGCGGCATGGTCAAATATGGGAAAATGCTAGAACATAAGATTTCATGGAAAGTTTTGAAGATTTTGGCCTAAAAATGGTATATATGGTTGTCTTAATGAGTACATGAAGATTTATGAGTACAAGAGGTCATGGTCATTGTTTGACTTTTGACCCAAGACTCATATTTGACAATTTCAGACATAAGAAAAAGCCACTTTGCCGATTACTCAGGTAAGCGATTCAGGGCCTCATGCCCCTCTTGTTCAGTATTTTGTTTGTCCAGAGCATATCTTTGAAAGTATTAAAGAGAACTCAATGAAACTTCACACATTGATAGAGGGCCATTATAGAAAGTGCAGAGCACAAGAACCATAACTCTGTCACAAGCAATAACAGAGTTAGCTCCCTTTTTACTTTTTCCAGTATTCTGCTTGTCCGGAGTATGTCTCTGTGAGTATTGAGTGAACTAAATGAAATTTCACACATTGATAGAAGGAACTGAGAGGAAGTGCAGAGCATAAGAATCATAAACCTTTCACATTTAATTGCAGAGCTAGCTCCCTTCCTGGCTTTTTCCAGTATTTTGCTCGTCCGGAGCATATCTCTGTAACAATTGAAGTGAACTAAATGAAACTTCATAAATTTATAGAGGGTATTAAGAGAAAGTGCTGAGCACAAGAATAATAACCCTATGACAAGTAATTACAGAGTTAGCTCCCTTCCTAGTATTTTCCATTATTTTGCTTGTCCAGAATGTATCTCTTAAAAGTGTTGAAAGAAATGTAATGAAACTTAAAATACTGATAGAGGGCAGTGACAAGGAGTGCAGAGCACAAGAGCCATAACCCTATTTCATATTATTTTGGAGTTACTTCCCTTCTTATTTTTCTCACTTGTATGCTTGCTCGAGGCTTATCACTAAAAGTATTAAAGAGAATTAAATGAAATTTCACACATTAATAGAGGACAATAAGAGGAAATGCAGAGCACAAAAACTATCCTATTGCAAGTAATTTTGGTGTTATTTTCCTTCATATTTTTCCTCATTCATTTGCTTGTGATTATTGTTCTCAATAATTGTTTATTACAATTTGCCAAAGATAAAAAAGTTGTGTTACTAAGTAGATTTGCATCTTCTTATTCAATTATCTCCTTTTCTTGTTTTGTTTTTCATTTTTAATTACTAGTACAGTAAGTGTACACAGAAAGTCATCCCTACACCAGGCTACCAATTTCACTATTGCACACCTTCAGGGAGCATCAAATGGTTCCACCGATTCTCTTGTGTTAAATATATCATCATTATATCTCCCCCCGAAGGGGTTGGAGACATATTGTTTTGGCCCTGGTCGTCTGTCCGTCTGTCTGTCCGTCTGTCACAAATCATGTCCGCTCAAAAACTCTGTAAACGATTGAGATAATTTCAAGAAACTTGGTACAAATATTAAGCATCACCAGACGACGAACAGAGAGCAAGACCCGTAACTCCACCCACATTTTTTATGGAATTATGCCCCTTTGTAAATTTGATTATGGAAATCGTGTCCGCACTATAACTCTAAAACTATATATTTTCATGAAACTTAGTACAAATATAAAGCATCATCAGAGGATGTGCATAGAGCAAGAACACTAACTCCACCTACATTTTTTACGGAATTCATATTGTTTTTGCCCTGTTCGTCTGTCCGTCTGTCTGTCCATCTGTCACAAATCGTATCTACTCAATAACTCTGTACCCGATTGAGATGATTTCACGAAACTTGGTACAAATATAAAACATCATCAGACGACGTGCAGAGAGCAAGACCCGTAACTCCACCTACATTTTTTATGGAATTATGCCCCTTTGTCAATTTTAGTATGGAAATCTTGTCCACTCCATAACTCTAAAAAGTATATGAGATATTTTCATGAACCTTAGTACAAATAAAGAGCATCATCAGAGGATGTGCAGAGATCAAGAACCGTAGCTCCACCTACATTTTCTACGGAATTCATATTGCTTTTGCCCTGGTCGTCTGTCTGTCTGCCACAAATCGTGTCTGCTCAATAACTCTGTAACCGACTGAGATAATTTCACGAAACTTGGTACAACATAAAACATCATCAGACGGCGTGCAGAATGCAAGACCCGTAACTCCACCCGTAACTCCACCCGTAACTCCACCTAAATTTTTATGGAATAATGTCCCTTTTTAAATTTTAGTATGGAAATCGTCAGCTCCATAACTCTGAAACTATATGAGATATTTTCATGAAACTTATAACAAATACAGAGCATCATCAGAGGATGTGCAAAGAACAAGGACCGTAACTTCATGCCCCTTTGAAAATTTAAGTATGGAAATCGTGTCCGCTCAGTAACTCTGTAACCGATTGAGATAATTTTAAGAAACATGGTACAAATATAAAGCATCATCAGACGAGGTGCAGAGAGCAAGACCAGTAACTACACCTACATTTTTATGGAATGATGCCCCTTTGTAAATTTTAGTATGGAAATCGTGTCCGCTCCATAACTATATGAGATATTTTCATGAAATTTAGGACGAATACAGAGCATCATCAGAGGATGTGCAAAGAACAAGAACCGTAACTTCATGCCCCTTTGAAAATTTAAGTATGGAAATCTTGTCCGCTCAGTAACTCTGTAACCGATTGAGATAATTTCACGAAACTTGGTACAAATATAAAGCATCATCAGACAAGGTGCAGAGAGCAAGACCCGTAACTACACCTACATTTTTATGGAATTATGCCCCTTTGTAAATTTTAGTATAGAAATCGTGTCCGCTCCATAACTGTATGAGATATTTTCATGGAACTTAGTTCAAATACAGAGCATCATCATATGATGTGTACAAAAGAAGAATCATAACTCCACCTACATTATTTATGGAATTATGCCCCTTTGAAAATTTTAGTATTGAAATTGTGTCCGCTCCATAACTCTGAATTTATACAAGGTATTTTTGCAAAACTTAGAACAAATATAAAGCATCATCAGACATTATGTAGAGAACAAAAACTGTAACTCCATCTACATTTTTACGGAATTGTGCCACTGTTTATATTTTAGCATGGAAACCGTATCTGCTCAATAAACCTGTAACCAATTGAGATAATTTCCTGAAACTTGGTACAAATATAAACCATTATGAGACCATATGCAGAGAACAAGAACCATAACTCCACCTACATTTTATAGGAATTATTCCCCTCTGTAAATTCTAATATGGAAATGCTGTCCACTCCGTAACTCTGAAACTAATGAGATATTTTCGTAAAGCTTGGTACAAATATAAAGCATCATGACTTGATAGGCAGAGAAAAGGCACCAAAATTCTGCTTACAATTTTCTACAGAATTACGTCCCTTTGAAAATTTTAGTATGGAAATCGTGTTTGCTCCAAAACTCTGAAACTGAGTTATTTTCGGGAAACTTGGAACAAATATAAAACATCAAACAATGTGCAGTGAAGAAGAACTGTAACTCCATCTTCACTTTTTATGGTATTATGCCCCTTTGTAAATTTTAGTATGGAAGTCATGTTTGTTCTATAACTTTAAAATTGTAAAAGATATTTTCATCAAACTTTATACAAATATAAAGCATCATCAGACGATGTGCAGAGAACAAGATCCATATGCTCTGTATCTAAAAAACCGTTAGAGATGTTTTCATGAAACTTAACACAAATGTGAAGGAAACAATACAGCTATTCTGGATGTTCAAGAGTTACCCCTTTTGAACATTGAAAATAGTACATTTTGCTTTAATTAAAGACATTTTCATACAATTTTGTACAATTATATAGCATCATCAAATTTTGTGCAGAAAAACAAGATCGGTAGCTCCGCCTACATTTTTATTGAAATTATGTCCCTTTGTGTAATTTTTCATTATAGAAATAGTGTTCCCTCTGTAACTTTAAAACCGTGGAAGATAGTTTTACAAAACTTGGTACAAATATAAACTATCATCAGAAAATTTGCAGAGAAAAGAGCCATACATCCACCTATCCACCTACATTTTTCTCAGAATTATGTGCCTTTTAAATAAGTTGGCGACTGTATCCACCCTTGTAACTTTACAGCATGGAGATCTTGTCCGTTCTATTACATTAAAAACACAAAAGTTGGTATAAATATAAGAGCATGATAAGTTGATGCTCAGAGAATAAAAACCATTACTCCATCTACATTCCTGGTAAGGGGTGGGGAGGGGGGTAGGAAGGGGGAGACATCTGTTTTTGTTTCAAAAACAAACATCTAGTTAATAATTTGATATTATATAAATAGCGTCAACAAACGATAATCGTCTGTGAGAAGAAATACTGATATAGGAAGAAGCAATAATAAATACCAGGGGCCGTATTCATAAAGCAACTTAAGTCGTTGCTATGCGGTTGCTAAGGGTAAATTTCTATGTTGGAGATTCCCTACAACTATGAAATTTGGTCTGGAGGAACAGTCTTAAAAGACTGTTCCTCCAGAGCAAATTCCATAGTTGTAGGGAATCTCCTTTTTAGAAATTCAGCCTTAGCAACCGCATAGCAACGACTTATACGGCCCCAGATATAAAATGTAAATGGATTATAAACTACTACACTTTGAAAAAGTCATCAGATCAAGTTAGATAAATACACATTATTATGACAGTAACTTGATCTGGCGTTCTGTATCACGTCGAGTGGATGAGCTCATGCCATCGGATCACCCGAGACGCTTGCGTCGAGGGTGATCCGATGGTATGAGCTCATCCACGAGACGTGATACAGTACGCCAGATCAAGTTACTATTATAATAATTTGTTTATTATATACCTTCGGGAACAGCCAACCATTCATACTTGCCAGATAATGCATCGACCCGGATTCGAACCTGCGAAGCAGCAGCAGAGGTATGTAGCTAGTCGTGAGACAAACGCTACTGACTGAGTATCGAGGCGCGCCTTTAGCGGTTTTGTTGACGTTACGTCACTGGCCCCGTTTCTCTGGTTTTCGTTTCTACGATAGACGTTAAAAACGACGCGCCTGAAGCTGGAACTCAGACATAGCCTCGTTTTAAAGGATAGTGATACGGATTTAGAAAACGTCAGTTTGATACGGCCTTCTGTATCAGATGGCCAGAAAACAGGCAGATCAAAGGGTGTATCATCGATAGGTATATAATAAATACAGTTATCAATGACCGCCTACCCACTGGGCACAAAACATTGAATCAAGATTGAATCAACCTTTATTCAACATCATGATGTTGAGGGTTGATTAAATGTTGATTCAACGTTGTGGACCCGATGGACAGCTTTTGATTGTTGGCCCAGAGTGCCCTGCATTAATCTGTAGTTTAAGACGTCCGAGAAGTGATAAGTTTAAAAATTCAAACCATGGTTTCAGAGATCTTTTTGTCCTAAACCACAGTTCGAAACAAGATTTGAAAAGTTAAAACATAGAAAAGAAGATCTGAATGATTGTCTTTGGACATATTACCAGTTAACAATTTTGATTCTGATTCTGAGATACAAGTTTGAAGCCCAAACCTAAGTTTGAAAACATATTTTGCATTTGGCTTGCCGCACGGGATTCTTGGAGGACGTGCAATTGACAGGTGCCTTCCAGTACGCTATGTCATTGTATGTCATATCAACATTTTTAAAACTAGTGGACTTGTATGCCCTATAATTTAGATGAGTCGGCTTTTAGGTTTAGGGGTTTTGGGTAAATGTTGTCATATTTATTGTATTTTCTACGGAAATACCTGTAAGCTAATAGTGTTGAACCAGTGCAGACGCCACACAACGTGAACTATGTCTGCACTGCTAGCATGTATCTCAAAACGGGGTTCAGGTCTGAAAACGGGTAATAATGAATCATTTTTTTCATTGTAGGTAGCACTAGTGCTGGTATGACGGTGACACAGGGTAGCATGTCCAGTCCAGTAACATATGACACGTTTGAGACTAGGAGTGTGTCTACGATGTCGCATGAAAATGGTACTTGTTTAATTTCATAATTTAGGAAGAGTGTGGTAAAACACGTTTATTTGCATCTTAATCCAGACAACCTTGTTTAAGCTTTGTTCACACAAGCAAAGTTTTCTTATCATAGAAACCATTACAAACAATGTTTGGCAAAGACGTTGCATTTACACGGAATAAATTAATTATCACAGATAAATGTTACAAGGAAGAGTACTTTGTCAAATATACTTTGACATTGATATATTTTCAAGAGTGTCTTCAACGCAACAAACGATAGCAGGCCCCGAGATTATAAAACTTTTTTCATGCTCAACTCACCTGAACACGAAATTTTACCTGATTATAAACAGCTAATTACTGATAAGTACAGTTGTTTTCTTGCTCAGTAAAGCTGAGTATCAAATTTTTTCTGCTTATGAATATGAAAATGCCAACATGAGTTGGCATTTTCATATTTATCAGCAGAGAAAATTTAATGCTCAGCTGAGTTGAGCGTGATTTTGATTGATTGATTTGTAAACAGCTATGGTCATGTCGGGACGGTCAGTTAACCTAACCACACTATTCCCGGTCAGGCTTAGACCCCCTAAGCGGTTAACCAGTACTAAGTGCACATATTTTCGCCAGAAACTGACAACCTTCTTGAATCAGCGGAAGGAGAAACGAAAGTATGTGACCAGACCGGGAATCAAACCCAGGACCTCTGACTTATAAGTCAGGTGCCCTACCTACTGCGCTACGTAGCCGGGCGAGTTGAGCATGAAAAAAGTTTTATAACCTCGGGGCCTGATCGCACTTACCTGGACAATAAACTATTTTATGCCTATGTTGGCAACTTAAAAATAACTATTGCCGCTGCTGTGAACTATTTACTTTTTTTCCAGGCCGCTAGACCTAGTGCGATAGTGCATAGGGTTATCCACAGCGTTGAGTGGCGATGGTTTTGACTCTAGTCTTTATTAAGCATGAAATGGTTCTTCTATTACTCAGCCAGTGATAAAATACGAATGTATTTCTGCGTTATGGTTGAACGCTCCATTGTCATCTGCCATCACTTGGCACGTGACCAGGGGACAGTCAAAAATATCGTCCGCTACTTCGGCATTACGTTTAAATGGGTGACATCAATTAGGGTAAAGTCGGATAACTTCGGACAGCAGGTAAATTCGGACAGTGACATTGTTTCCTTTATATGTCAGTTGTTTGGAATTAAAACAAAAATAACTAAGCAAACAGTGAAAATCATGATGAGACGGCTCATTATGACACTTTTTGCAATGGGTATGTCCGAATTTACCCGCTGTCCGAAGTTACCCGACTCTACCCTAGCGGGCGATAGTAAAAAATTCTGACCGGTCACGTGCGATCAACGCGAACAGCAGACAGTAATAACTATGTTAATACGATGCGGGTTGGGTTATAAATATAAACGCATTCGTGTGAACAATGCCACAACTTCTTTGTTACATATTGCACGCTGTTCAAATTCAAATCAATTTTACGATTTCCTTTGCTGTAACACATCCTTTAGGAACCTGTTCACACGGGCAGATTTAAATTAGCAAATAAACTTGACAATACAAATTCTGCACACGAGCATATTTTTACAAAACATATACGATATATGTGTCAACGAAACTTTTCTCGTACGAACGAATTTTCGTTTGAAAGATTTTCATCTTTCCACAAACGCTTAGTTTTAATTAATACATAATGGAATATAACATGCGTGTTAAGAAGCTTAGATTTTTATCTTTTGCTTTAAGTCGGGTTTATTTTTTTTTCTGCTGTCTCTAAATTTGAAAACAACAGTATTTAGGAAACATAGCTACATAAACGTCAGAAAAGAAGAAGAAAAAGGCTAACAGAATAGACCGAGCTTCAAGTATACATAGGTGCAGCTATTTTTTAATTCATATAGTCGAGTAGATCTGTTGTTATGCAAAGAGTGTTAATAGCCGAAACTTCGAAGAAAGACTCATGCTCCTTCTTTGGAATGCGTTCTCTGCTCTCGAATGAACACTTTAAGATTTTAATTCTACTGTATTAGTACAGTGGACCATTCGATTCCGAGCGTTTCTAACGTTTTCCTGGTATTTTCAGGTCTTGCAACGTCAGCAACACCGTTATACAAGACCTCCGTTTTGACAGCATCTGTGACACCCCAGCTTTCAGCCTCACCAGGTAACTAACACATTTGAGCCGCGACGTGAGAAAACCAACAAAGTGGTTGTGTGCCCAGCACAGACTCGGTCACTGGGCATCCGCCCAGTCTGATCAGAGTCTTCGCTGGCCGCATGAAGGTAGCTTAGTCCCTTAGCTACCCTTTAAGCCCTTAGCGAAGAGTCTGATCGGACTGGGTGAATGCCCAGGCTGATCTGAGTCTGCGCTGGGCGCACAACCACATTGTTGGTTTTCACGTGTCGCGGCTCATTTATGCCTAGTGCATCCTTATTACAACTTATAAGAGTACATTCATCGTTTTAGGAGTGTTTGATTTGAGCCGCGACACGAGAAAACCAACAATGTGGTTGTCCGCCCTGCGCAGACTCAGATCAGCCTGGATATCCACCCAGTCTGGTCAGACTCTTCGTTAAGTGCTTAAAGGGTAGCTAAGGGACTGAGCTACCTCCATGCGAACAGCGAAGACTCTGATCAGACTGGGCGGATGCCCAGGCTGATCTGAGTCTGCGCTGGGCGCACTACCACATTGTTGGTTTTCTCGCGTCGCGGCTCATTTGTTGATTTTTTTGATTTTTCTTTTGTAATAGAATTGTAAGAAATTTTATATATTCGCCACCTTCTGTGGCGTTTGATCTGGATCTGCACTGTTTGCATATGTCATTTTGACGAGGATTAATATGATAAACAACGCCAAGAAGATCGATATCAAAAGTGCATAAGCGGACAGTAAGTGCCAGATTTTGCATCTGTCAATCAGTCTGCGTTGATACATAGGTTGATCTGAAACGAAGCTGTCAGCTGATGTTTCTTCTTAGGGTACTTTTAATACATTTTATAAATAAGATATATATACTCAGAGGCAATAGAAATTATGCATTTTTCACTGCAAACATTTGAATTCTACGTTTTCTTCAGATAAAATAATGTTGTACTAAATGCAAAGCTTGATTAGAAAAACTATAACGTACATTTTTAGTTTTGCACGCTTTTACTTGCGCTTTTAACTTGCACGATATTGGGTAATACAAATTTGTTGTTAAAAGCGGTATTTGAAGATTTGGTTTCTAGTCGTAAACAAGCCACACCGTTTTGGTTTGCTTATTTGATGGCAAGGCTCTCGGTGAAAGTAAGCAATCGTGATAATATACGCCAAGTTAGTGCTTAGACTTACACATAGTTTTTTTCCAGGTGGGCCTGAAGCGTGTTTACCAGGTTGGGAGGACTGTAAAGATGGAACATGTGAACCATTCCACTGGCTGTGTGTGGAGCACCTGACTCCCGCGATTGTTGGTCGGTGATGATAATTACATTTGGTTACTGTTGTTTAAATAGAATACAGAAATAAATTGTTCAATTTGTAAAGCTTTAACGTTCCTTGCATGAAATTACTCTCTAAAAGAAATAAGAAAACAAACCGAAGGAAACAGGAATAACCATAAGATCTGGGGCGTAGTTTGGTTTGCGCGTGTGTGTCTGGCATTTTTATCTTCCTCTTGGTGTCGAGGCTGCGGTTTGTAATAGTGGTCCTTTCTGTTAACTTTTTCTAGCCCCCATTCCCGTCCCTCCTGTAATTGCCTTGGAAAATTTTACGTAATTTTGCATATATAATGACCTTTAGATGCTGGTAAGTCCAAATGCTATAACATTCAATCGCGTGATTATCAATATGTATGCAATACTCACCTCAGGGACTGTCTTATTAGCGGGTTGATGTCAAACACATACCGCTAGCCATTTCCTGATACAGATGACGTTGGAAGTTTGTTAACGGGCGTCTGTGGTCTAGAAGATAAGAGCGTTGATTCATAAACCTTAGGTTTGTCGCCGCTACGTGTTCGAGCGTCGATCGGCGCACAAGTGAGATAGCCATGTTTTGCTGAGTATCTTAAAAACCGGAGATCTCCGTAAAAACCAGCAAATGTTTTTATGGAGATCTCCAGTTTGTAAAATGCTCAGCTGGCAGTCTCCACTATGCGAGCTACTTTCATATTGCAAACGTTAAGTCAATGTATCTGCTCATCAACCATCATGAAACATTGACATGATTATGCGACTAAAATGCAGTTTTCATTCGCCAAAGTCAAAGTGCAGTTTATATTTTTATTTCTTTGGGCTCATTCAGCCCATTCCTTTGTAACTTTGAAAATGGAGTACCGCTAAAGCCGATGCTAATGGGCACATGCAGCCTTGCACCCTACTGTCATATTTTTTGTTAATGTGCGTGTTGTTTGTTTCCAAAGGCAGCCTATACTTGTTTTTCTTAAGGTCACTGCAGCTATTACTAAGTGCAGTCTCTCTTTAGTTCCGGATGCTGCAGCTTTATTTTTTTTATTTTCTTAGGGGTCGTTGTCCCCATTCTTGTAACTTTGCAAATCAAGTGTCAATAAAACCTACCCCCGGTAAACAAAGTTTTTTATTAGTTGATCTATTATCTATAAGCTGATGAGGAACTAAACAGATCAGAAAACGCACACACAGAGAAATAAAAACAACAATACTTGCGCTTTATACGAAGCAGTTAGGTGAATTGTACATAGAAACACAAGCTGATTGCACTAAAGACTTGTATCCCACGGAACAAATCAAGAAACGTCACCAATCACATTATTAGGAAAACAGCTGTTTTGTTTGTCACACAGTGCCTGTCTTTGAAAAATAATACTGGTAGATTGCAACAGGTATCAGTGACTATGATAACGCCAAAGATACTGCCCTGGGGCCGTATTCATAAAGCCACTTAAGTGGTTGCTATGCTGTTGCTATGGCTAAATTTCTTTGAAGGAGATTCCCTACAACTATGAAATTTGGTCTGGAGGAACAGTCTTTGTAAGACTGTTCCTCCAGACCAAATTTCATAGTTGTAGGGAATCTCCTTTATAGATATTTAGCCTTAGCAACCGCATAGCAACGACTTAAGTAGCTTTATGAGTACGGCCCCTTGACTTTAAGAAATAGTCTTTTCCTGCTTTCATAGAATTTCAGCATATTAATTTTTCAATCTTCGAAAGTATTAGTCAGACCAAATTAATAACTTTTATTATAAAATACGCCTGATAAAGAAATAATGCAGTTCGAGCATAGAACATGTTCTTTATCTCTCCGTTAAAGTTTTAAAGGTCTGTTAAAGGTTTGATGGTCCAAATCGGATACCGTATCTTTTACAAACAGTAAAATGGGTAGTATGTTGCGGAGCAAAGCAAGGAATAAGCTCATAGGTATCCGGTAACTGATACTGACAAATTTCTGCACTAATAATTTGTGGGTGAGTATCTTATTCTTATTTGTAAGGAATTCGAGGATAAACAGCATCATGCAAAAAAGGTCCACTATCTTTTGAGACAACGTGTAAATATTTTATACATGTAAAGAAATGTTAACACTTTCCACCCGACAATCCAAAATAAGGTGATATTTAAACTTACATGATAAGCATTTTTTCTTTTACTTTAGTACCATTTTCAATGGGAGTCAACTCTTAAAGTAAAGAATTTACTCCTTAAGAGGTGAATTCTTTTATTTAAGGGAAGACGCGTTTTTTGAAAGGGCTTTTGGCCAAGGAAGCAAATAAGAAGTTACAAAAATGTTTGCGTTTGTAACAATAGCGATAAATGGAGGTGCCTTTGCAAACAAGGTATAACCATCTAAGATGGTATATAATGCTCAACTAGCAAAGACAGAATAGCTTACAGTGCTCAGCCGGATGAGAAATCTCGCCCTGAGGTTATAAAACTTTTTTCATGCTCAACTCAGCTAAGCATGAAATTTTACCTGCTAAGAAATAGCAAAATACTGATCAGTACAGTTATTTTCTTGCTCAGTTTGCCTGAGTATGAAATTGTCTCTGCTGATGAATATGAAAATGCCAACATTTCCCATTCCCAGCCTTTCATCCAGTTTATATCTTTATGTCCTAACCTTTAGCACACACTTCAGCCAGTGAGCACTGTGCAGAGGCATGGATTTGTCTTACCTTGAGATTATACTGGTCGTTACAAGCAGTTGCTCAACAGAACGTAAACGAATATAGTTACAATCTCTAACTCCAACGACCAGCAGGATCGGCCGTGCGTCCAAGAAAATCAATTACCGCAGGGAAAGGATCGAGTGCAGAAAATATATTTACTGCATGAATTAGGCACAAAAAAGTAAACAAGACTATTTTGTAACCCACTAACACATGCTACCATAGGTATGCTTAAAATTCAGTAATTCAAAGCCAAAATACTACCTTGTCGCTCCTGAAATGAGCCACGACACGAGAAAACCAACAATGTGGTTGTGCGCCCAGCGCAGACTCAGATCAGCCTGGGCATCCGCCCAGTCTGATCAGAGTCTTCGCTGTCCGCATGGAGGTAGCTTAGACCCTTAGCTACCCTTTAAGCGCAAAGCGAAGACTGTGATCAGACTGGGCGAATGCCTAGGCTGATCTGAGTCTGCGCTGGGCGCACAACCACATTGTTGGTTTTCTCGTGTCGCGGCTCAAATACTTGATATTGCTCCTCTTACGACTTGTCTGTAGACGGCAGAGGCCATATGTTATACTTTCAGATTATCATAGCAAAATACACAGCTTATACGGCTAACAAGTGAAAATAGAAAAGGCTATTTTTATAAAGACTATGTACATTGTCTACAACATATCTACATAAGGTTTCTATGCTGATTTACAGATAATATTTATATACTTACACCTCAAGATAATGTGATTACACTGCTTACATTGGGTTTAAAGGGAAAACAGAAGAGGAAATGTTTTGAAAAGACTATTTGCGCTTTATACCCCCTATCCACATAACGGTACAAATTTGCACACCCCCTAGTTTATAATCTCTTGTAATAAGTTTACTTTGCGCATCTCCGAATATGTTGGTATATTGATTACACTGCTTTCAAGTGAAAAAATAGAAATGACCACCATTTGTAAAGACTTTGGACATTGTCTAAACCTATCTACATACGGTTACAAGGTAGCGCAATCCATGCATGATGATAACAGATAGTTTTCTAATCATAGCACCTCAAAATATGTGATTACACTGCTTACACTGGGTTCAAAAGGAAAATGAAAGATGACATGTTTTGAATCGGCTATATACGCTTTATACAACATATCTATTTAAGGATGCAAATTGCCACAACCCGTAGATTTATTTTGTTTTCTGGTAGCATTTAAATTGTTTATCTCTAAATATATGGATACAATGATTTCATTGCTTACAAATAATAACAAAAAGCTACCGTATTTTAAGGGTATGTACATTGTGTACAACCTATCTATATAATGCAAAGCGGCACAATCCATACACGATGACAACAGATAATATTCCTGTCCTAGCACCTCAAAATATGTGATTACTGCTTACACCGGGTACAAAGTTAAGATAGAAGAAGAAATGTTTTGAAAAGCCTATATACGCAGTATAAAGCCTATAAACATTAGGATACAGATTGGCACACCATATAGCTTATGCTCACTGGTAATATAATATATTGTGCATCTCCGAATACATGGGTACATAGCTTTTACTGCTTACAAATGAAAATAGAAATTGATGCAATTAATGTACACTTTATTTACAAAAGGTGGCCTATTAAATCTTCTCTTGTAAACAGTGAAATCATATACCAAGTGTGTCTATTTGTACCCATATGTAAATATACTGTATAAAGCATATACAGTCTTTTAAAACACGTCTTCTATTTTTTGTACCTAGCGTAAGCAGTATAATCACATATTTTGACGTGCTATGATAAGAATTCATTGCATGGATTGTGCCGTCTTGTAACCTTACGTGGATAGGTTGTATACAATGTACATAGTCTTTCTATTTTCACTTGTAAGCAGTGTAAGCAGTGTACCACACGTTTTCAGAATGCCCAATAGAAAAAATAAGCAAAAAACATTAGGCATGTGCCAATTTGTACCCGAATGTAGATAGGCTGTATAAGATGTATATAGCATTTTGAAAACATGTTCTGTCTATTCTCCCATTGTACCCTTTTTTGTGAGCCGTGAAATCACATCTTCAATTCATCTATTTTGGCACTCCCTCTCTGTAAGTCTGAGCGTTTTGTTATCGAAAATATACTGTATCGTACTTTTGTTTGAGTTACTACCTTTATCTTTTTTTCTGTGTCTTCGGTAACATGTGACCTTTCCTGGCTATTGTTCTCATATTTAAACGTAGGGACCATGGGACATGACGCTAGTTTCAGCTCGGCAATTGAGGCCTAATCAGATGCAAGTGTATCCGCAAAGACTGAAAATTAATTATCCCTGCCTTTTGCTGTATACATTCACTGTAGAGGCGAATGTCTGAAGGTCTGAAGGTTTAATTGTTTAATAATAAACAAAGTAGGTTATATTGAAACAAAGTGTTGCCTTCACAAAGAACTAGTAAGTAACTAGTGTGAGGGTAATTTGCACGTTTTCATTATGTGGATTTTTATTATAGAGGCTTTAACCTTCAGATAAAAAACTGACTGACGTTTGATATATACATTGACGTCTATGATGACAAACACTGCGGAGTAGATGGCACATAAAACTGGCAAATGCTTTGCAGTAATTTTCTCAAACGTATATTTTTGTATTCAAATGTATAATTAATATCATTTTATTTGTATTCTTATGATTATTAGTCTGCGCAGAGGCTTCCACGTCACGCTCGTGTTTTTACTCAAATGATATGCATTCGTATTTTGTCAGCATATATCTTTCAAATTTTATCAAACAACCCGGAGCTATCTCAGCATCTTTTATTTATATGTTTAAAGCTCGTTGAGAAAAGGAATTGCTTGAAGTTGACATAAATGAGATGATAAAGTATCTCAGTCGTCATTATTATTATGAGAAACTCCACAAGGTGAGCCTCAACACTGATAAATCACAATCCTCTGTTATCTAAAACTACGTTTGGCGTGTCCTCAAGAAAGCTGCATCAACCCATAAACACCTGGGACCGTATTCATAAAGCCACTTAAGTCGTTGCTATGCAGTTGCTAAGGCTAAATATCTATAAAGGAGTTTCCCTACAACTATGAAATTTGGTCTGGAGGAACAGTCTTTGTAAGACTGTTCCTCCAGAGCAAATTTCATAGTTGTAGGGAATCTCCTTCAAAGAATTTTAGCCTTAGCAACAGCATAGCAACCACTTAAGTCGTTTATGAATACGGCCCCTGGAAACCCATAAAAGGGATACTGGCAAACAGTGTAAACCTAGATCAGATGTCGCAAATGCGGCATCTGGTTTAGGTCTGTACTGTTTGCCATCAAAATTGGATTTTTAACGATCATTAGAAAATTTAAAATTAACCTAATACCCCTTAAAATTTGGAACAGACATGTCGAAAGAGTAAGATAGACGAATCAATTCGTTAAAAAAAGCAAGAAAATATAATCTCCGAAGAAACTACATCTGTATACTGATATGATGTGTGTGTGTGTGTGTGGCGGGGGGTGGGGGTCATCTGTGAAAATATGTCCTAAATGTTGGTTGAAACTGTAAATGAATAATTTATTTTGCTTGGAACGTGCATGTACAACAGACTGAAAAAGTCAGGGTATGGATACAAATTCAGGAGAAGCAATTATGCTATTTTAATTTTTGCTGTCCCTTTCGATGGGGTTGAAACGAAAGAATTTGCTCCTCTAGAGACGAAAACTATTTCCAGAAAAGAAAATTATTTCTTTGAAAAGGAGACCCCTCCTGAAAGCCCTTCTTTATCCAAGTGATGTGATTCCTGAGCAAAATTAATTAGTAGGACCACGGTATGCCACGGTATGAAATACAGTTCCATATAAAGTTCTGTTTGCTACTTGAGAAATTTAAGATAGTATTGCCTATGGCGGTGCTCATACGTCTTTGCTAGAATTACCATTATGTCTTTATGATTAGTATACCTCTGCCTGAAGCATATTGCACTCCCCACAGATGACATCAAAGCAGCGAGATATATGAACGCACTCAAATATTTAAATATTTAAACAAGATTGTTTTAGTCATTTATAAATACAGATTGATGGATTGTAGGCCACCATTTAATTTTATGCGCAGCAATGAACATCAGAAACGCAAAAACATATAACACAAAATAACTCGAATAGTTTAAGCAAGTGGATTAGTATTAATTAATAACTATGAAATACGACGACGTGTTTTGGACAGTTGGAGTATGTTTGGCTATCATTATTGTGTTTGGTATCGTCGGAAACGTCTTATCAGTCTTAGTTTGGACGATAGGCAAGCAATGTAAGAACAGTCCTACCGCAGTATATCTAGCTGTGTCTGATACACTAGTGCTTTCCATACCAGCTGTGGAACTATCAGTATATCTAATTGAACCGATTCTGCTCTTGAGAAATCTACACCCTGTTTTCTGCATAATTCTTCCAATTAGTCCTTACTTTTGGAAGCAAATATCAACTTGGATTCTTATCTGTTTAACAACTGAACAGACAATGGCGGTGTGCAGACCTTTCCAGTCTATAGCGTCTCATAGTAAATGGCGTCAGTATGGTCTTGTGGTGTTTGTTACTGTTATATCATTTTTGGACAACCTAATCGTCAGTCTTGCACATAACTGGGATGTGAAGGAGAAACATACGTCACACAGTTTCGAAGCTGAAGAAAATAATAACAGCGGTACTGCCATTTTAGACACTTTGAACGGAAGTAGCACCATCAGCTCAAGGGATACGCATGATGCCATGAATAATACTGTTTACAATGACGCAGAGTATCACTGTGCATTGACATTTGAATCTAAAGAGCATATATTTATTGTTCAAGTGGGTTTCCTTACTGTTCTACCTCTATTAATTTTGTCTGCCTGTAACATACTAATAACTGTTAGGATGTTTCGGCGTGATAAAAAGCTAGCATTAACTGGTTCGGATGGGCATGAACAAACCAAAACTATTTTATTAGCATCGATGACAGCACGAACTTTTGCTATAAGTTTTGTGCAGTGTGCTACTTCTATTCCGATGCTTACATTGGATATTTATGTTTTATTCAAGCCTAGGACTGATACTATAATGCTAGTATATACTGTCTGTAACTCAGTTACATATCTTAATCATGCAATTAACGTTGTGTTTTATTGTTTACTGGGACGAAGTTTTAGGCGTGACTGTGTTGAATTATTTATAAGACGGTCTACAAATGAAGCTGGGTTTGGACCAACAGCTACAGAAAATTTGTCCTCATAAATCATAGCCAAGAGTTATATTACCTATAAGCAAAAAACTGAAAAAAAAAAAACAAAAAAAAACGAGATTCTTTATGTTGAAAGAAGCCCTGTCGTTGGCCAAACCGTTGCGTTGATGCGACATTGATAACATTATAATCAATTGCAAATGCTATGGTAATAAAAATGACTCAATGTTATTATATATATATACTCAACAGCAAAAGAAACGCATATTTTTAGTGTCTTGTTTTGCCTCATTAAATGTAATGATATTTTACTATTAACTTAATACTGGGATTTGCCTATACCCGGTCATAAGTTCTGCAGCATTTTCTTGTCACAGTGCAATCCTTTGAAAAAAAAAATATTTAGATTTTTGTCAAAAAGGCAAAAATCACGAAATTCTGGCTCACAGTGGCACAAAATAAATTATCAATACGATTTTACTGCACGTGAGTTCATCATGATGTACCCAACTGGAAAACGGTATAAAACGGTTTAAAACTTGATTCGTACACAGTTTAATCGCTTATGCAAAAAAACTGCATTTTTCCAAAGTTTTTCGAAGTTTTTAAAAATCGTCTGAATCGTCAAATTATAAGAAAATTCTGGTAATTTGGGATTCAAAATGAGTAAGGCTATTGGTAAAGGACCCGTTCAAAACAAATTTTGGTTTTAGATGAGCACGTATTTTGCTCACTTCCGGTTTGAGTTACGAAATTTAAAAGCCGATGAAAGTGTTTTTCTGGAAAAATCTTGTCTTCCCATTCGCTTACCGTAGACTGCTCTCTATGATAAAGATGCTGTATGATTTTCATTCAATTTTGCCCAGTGAGTTCAAGGATCCAGCGCCCAAAAGTTCAATCTGTGGTTGCATTATTGGAAGGACGTACAGAGTTACTTCCCTTTGTTACACACTCCATTTATTACTGACCACTTACCCTTTTGTTTAACCCGAATTGGAATCCATTTCCAATTCGTTTTGCTGCATAATCCACAAACTTTTCTTTTGCTATCGCAAAACTTGCCCACTTTACGGGATTTGCTCAAAGGGGCATAACTTTGTTTATAACCAGTAACCAATGCTGAAAATTCTTGATGACGTTTCTAAGACATTGTAGCGTCCTAGATAAAGAGGGCATCAGTTTTTGAGCCTGGCACAACTCAGTTCAAGACAATGAGTTTACTGATCAGTATTTGTGAATTTTGAAATTGACCCCTTCGTTGTTTACGCCTTTGTTCCGCATGAATAGACGAAAAAAAAATTCAATAAGTTTGCGACAAAGTGTAGTCCATGCATTGATAATATCTTCCCGGTTTTGCCAATTTCAGCAGATTTTTATTTTGACATAAAAACACCAAAACGAAAAATATGCGTTATTTTTGCTTTTGAGTATATATATAATTAATGAAAACATCATTACATGTTTGAAGAATACAATTTTGAAATGTCTGGAACAAACAGAAAGGATTCCTCAACTCTGCTACATCATCGGTTTTATCCGTGGTTTGTTTCCTGTAATGATTCATTGATGGGTTAGGAACCCTTCATGCGGACCAAACAGCTAACTAAATGTTTCGAACCACCGGAGAAGCAGAGGGCGAAATGTGGATCCAGTAAAACTGGTTTAAGCCCCCAAGTAATCTTTTGCTGATCGTTCCAATGCGGTACTTCTGTTGTGGTTCCTGAATGTTATATGTTGTTATGTCCGCTTGTCTACGGACTCTAGCAGTCTGGTTGCATGAAGAGCTGCCCATTCTGCTTTCTGTTTTGTTTTGTAATTTAAAATAATAAATAGGTAAAGAAAGATGTAGCTGCTGTTTTTTAACTAGGGTGTCCATTCGCTATACGAGCGACTGAAGTTAGCTGTCTATTCTTCACGAAACAGATGCATCATAAATGCCTATTTCATTAGTTAAATTATGCATAAAAGATAAGCTCGCAAGTTGATACTCCAATGAATATGGATTTCTATATACTTAATAATGTAAGTAATTACGTCTGATATGATACAGTGGTACATCATTTACGAAGTAGTGGCACAATATCATATAAAGTGATGACGTCACATTGTCCACAAAGTAATGACGTCACACTGACCACAAAGTAATGACATCACATTGTCCACAAAGTAATGACGCCAATTTTACCACACAAAAATAATGCTATATGTCCATTTTGCGAGCTATGCCAATTTCAACGATCTGCAGAAGCAAGGTCCAATGCTTTTTTGTCCATTTAAAAATTTCAGCAACTTTTTCAAAGTAAAACAAATATTTGTCAGCTTCTTTTTCTTAAAATTGAGTAACAAGTTTGGTGTGTTTGGTAACGTCAAAAACTTTTGTAGAGTCCACAGTCAAAGAATTTGGGCATGGTCATTTCTTGTCTCGCAATTTCTTTCATACTTATTTGAAATTGTTTTCTCTTTCTTCTTCTTTTCGAATTTAAGTTTCTATTAATTCTTTCTTTTTCTTTTTGCATTGCACTTTCCTTTTCTTTTTCTTGTTTTTGCATTTTTAACCTTAGTTTTGATGCTTTAATGTTTAAAGCCTAATTTCTCTTCATGCTCCAATTGCAACTCTTCCATTTCAGTTTGACTCTGGATTGCTTATTCTCGCATCTCGCATCTGCAGATCTGTCTTAGTTACAAGAATGTGAGATGTTGCAAAGGAATCAAACATTTTCTCATCGACAAACAACTGAATCATAATTTTCTTAATTTTATGTTTCACGAAGGACCTTTTGTCTCAGGTTAATTCATAATGTGCTGCAGTATCCAATAAACCTGCCTTTTTGATCTAGTTTAATAGCTACCTAGAAGGCGAAGCAATGCATTTTTGGGACCAAAGGACATGATTGTTTATCGGTGGCTTTACTTGCTTGAGTAACAGTGAAGATTTTTTTCAAATTCGAAATTGTTTGGTGCACAATAAACTTCCATCCCGGACGAGCCCCAAATAGTTACAGCATGGAAGTGATAACAAAAATGATAGAAGTAAACCAGCAACATTCAAACAGAAGAAATATTTTGTTCAAATTAGGCCTTGCTTCGTTCGAAAGAAAAAAAAGAGAGAAAAATCAAAGCCTCATGTGTCGCTTTGCAAAAAATAACGGGTTTTCAGTTTTATTGACTTCAAGTTATTATTGAGGTCTGGAGTCAGTCTAAGCGAAATGTAGCTGCAATATGGTCCTTGGACAAAAGAAATGGTTTTCGACCAAACGCCTCTTGCAGCGTTACCAGCTAAGCTTAATTTGGTGGAGCGGGAGAGATAGAGTAAGGGAGAAAGAGAGGGAGAGTCAACGGAAGGGTTTATCAAGGTTTCTAACACACACACACACACACACACACACACACACACCCTTTGTTTCTTTTTACATGTACATTATTTTGGGGATATTGGAGTACTTTCCGAGGCTACATATAAGACTGATTTGGGTGTGCATGATGCTTTCGCTGTTCTCGTGTGACACCATTTTCTCATGATCAATATCAGATGACACACGGGGAATTTAAAAATGACACACTCGGCACACAACCTTGATTCAACCTTGATTCACCGTCGTGACATTGAATCAAGGTTGAATCAAGGTTGGATCAAGGTTGTGTGCCTGCTTGGGACATGTTTGCTTGGGATCATCGAGGACTTGTAGATTGTATCTGGCAGTCTACCCAGCCCATTAACGATACTGTGTCTAGTTTTCAGTAGAATTTCCGTGTTTGGTGTGGAACTCAAACCAATCCCTGTAAATCAACTACTCTGCACTTTCTTAAGACGTGTCTTGTTTAAACTTTTATTGTCGCGCACTGCAAAAACCACCCGAGGCACATGCGCAGTCTTGTCGGACATGTACCGCAGTCTTGAATATCTAGAACAGTCTGTGGAAGTGTACATGTTGATCAGGGAATGCGCGTCTATGATATGCTCTAATGCGCGGCTGAAACAAAAGTGTTCTGAAATTAATTACATCCTGTTTAATTATTGATAAAATGCATATTAAGACCCGAGACACGAAAAGATACCTAATCCATTGGCAAACAGAATGACTCTGGCCAGCTTGCGCATCTGTACAATCTGAATAGAGCCTTTGCTGTCAGCACGGTCCATGACTGAACCTTGAGGACACTACTGACGGACCTAAAGGTTCCAGTTATTTCATTCGGGCGCACAGACGTGTTGCAGCGTTGGCTGTTTTCGCAGATCTGATGGACAATTTTATGCCGTGGCTTAGAAATTTCAAGGAAAGATGAAACGTCTGTAGGACGGATATCAGATTGTGATTTTCTTATCTGCGCACATAAAAGTGCAGACTGACTACCGTAGATATTCCAAAAATTTGTGACACCTAAAATAACTACCATAATTATCGAAGAAATGTAACAGTCTGGTTTTACAAGGCAGTTTGCATTTCAAAGTGAGCTGCGACACGACAAAACCAACAAAGCATGTGCGCCCAGGGGAGATATAGATCAGCCTGGGCATCCGCCCAGTCTGATTAGAATCTTCACTGTGCGCTTAAAAGGTAGCGAAGGGTCTGAGATCACTCTATGCGGACAGCGAAGACTCTGATAAGACTGGGTGGATGCCCAGGCTGATCTGAGTAAAAAGTATGCAAAGACCAGGAACTGAAACGATCAAAATCCAAATCCAGCCCTCAAACCATAGTTGGAAACAACTAAGATTACAAATAAACAAGATACAGAGAACATATGGCCAACCGAGTGAGCAGCTTGTTCCCGAAAGGTGGCCACTCAGCAACCCAAACCGAACCAAAAATAATAAGAACATACATGAGGTAAAACATCACAAAAACTCTGACATCAAAACAGGCAACAGAGAACCACAACAGAACTACCGCCTTGGAACGGTCAGTACTGAATTACTGGAGGGCTTAAATCGATTTTACAGGCCCAACCTCACCCTCAGTTTCTGAAGTGGTACAAAACATTTAGTTGGTTGTTCGGTTCGCATGATAACCCTCTAACTCGTCAATGAATCATCACGGTAAACACATAAATCAAATTTCAACACCACGAAGAAGCAAAGACGAGGACTCAACAGATACACCGGGCCGTCTGACAGGTGGAGATCCCTGGCCTGCCAAACAACCCCACTGGAAATCTGAAGCAAAAGAAGGTCACCAGTTGAGCCCCGGTGGACCAAGCAACAGGCAAAAAGGCTCCGGTCCCAACCTACTAAATTATATAGCTTTAGGTCGGGGCCATCATAGAGTCTGACGCCCGATCCCCCGGTGTGCAATTAAAGAGTGCAGCAAAGTTTCCAACCGTGATTGGGTTAATCACTAAGCATGCAGACTGTCACATAACATTTAAATTATAGCCAATACGTTTGTGACATATTATTATTTTTCGGAATTGATCAGAAAAATCAGTCCTACCCATAATCTTTTTGAATTATTATACTAAGTCACCATAAAATTCTGGTTCCGATAGGCCTTGGTGTAAAAGAAATTTTAATCCGACATCAAATTTTGAAACCAATTCATGGTGTCTGCGATAGAATTTAGAAAAAGCCTTTCTAAGCTTATGATACCGATAGCCCTGTTGAAGAAGTTTAGCAGTTAAACATTTATTACGAGCATTAAAGTCCTCTACATGACTACACACTCTAGCAAATCTTATAAGTTGAGAAATATACACTCCATAAGAGGGACGACGTGGAACGTCACCATCCAAAAATGGAAAATTAACTATATCAAAGTCAAGACTTCACTGGGCGCACAAGCCATATTGTAGGTTTTATCATGTCGCGGCTCAAGTAGTATCTGCTCATCTGGGTCTGGGTCATTTCTTTTATTTCATATATTTTGAAGGCATTATTTCATTTTTATTCATCAGTGATCGTCTATTGTCAATTTGCATTTCCATTCGCGTTATCTTCTCTTGGAGAAATGGTGCTGGTGGTGGGAGGGGCAGGGTAGGGTAGTAAGGAGAGTTTATCTTCCTATAGTCTGAAAAGTAAGGACATATGACCCCAAACCCCCCTTTTATCAGCTCTTACATACCAGGCCTTAATTTTAGAACGACAGGTATATGGCTGACTCCAACATTCTCTTGATTAGTATGAATGGCCTTTTTACTGGTCCTCTGTGTATCTCTATATTTCAGCTGAATGTGAAATATAACCTCTTCATCATAGGTATGAAAAAACACACCCTGCTCTTATGCCTTTATGATTCCATAGAAGCAAACATTTAACGAAAGTATAAGAATAGTAATGCAAACCTGCATACGAGAACTTTCGAACTGCTCAAGTAGAATGTTTTGCTTCCTTCAGATTTTCTTGTAAAAGAAAACAATTGTATAAATGTGCTCAAATGAATTTGTCTTTTGACAAAATTTTGCACAAGGTATAAAATGGAGATAAGTGGTGAGAAGAACAACTGGTGACAAAAAGAGTCAATGGAATCCGGAGGAAGATCAAGGTAAACGGACATATATTCGAGTACTTATCTCATATGATGGCACAAAAAAGGGAGCCTTTCAAGAATTGCACAAGCCACTACAGCTCTGTAAAAGAAGCTGAAGCCAATAACAAGGGCTATGTAACTAATGAGGATGTTACAGAAGGAGTCAAATAGCTATTGAAGACTGGCAATTCCTAAGCTTGGTCAAGAAACAAAATGGAGGTTATTTGGCGACATTTCAAGGTCTTCTGGCTCATCAAAGACGATTCCACAGGGTACGGTAAAGCAAGGGGGGAAAGGAAGAAGAAACGGAAACTAAGGTGGTTTGGCCACGTCTCAAGGTCTTCTGGTTTATCGAAGACGAATCTACAGGGCACAGAGAAAGAAAAAAAAGAAGAGGAGGAAGACAGAAGAAGAGGTGGGAAGACAATATTAAAGAGTGGACAGGCATGGGCATTGCTAGCACAACTAGGGCAGCTGAAGACATGATCAGGTGAAAACAGATAGTAAATTCATCTGTGGTGCCCCAACGACCTTGCAACGTTATTGAACAGCCTAGGCTAGACCACAATTTTAGTTCATTATACAACAACTTGAAAGAAATGAAACTTGAAATAAAACTTGACAACGTGTGTAGATCTTTGTGACCTGGGTCTTCATTATTTTTCTCAAACACATCTGTGCTAATATTTAGAGTTTTATCGGATCTGTGCAACCGTGGTTCCATACTCGATAGTTCCATGGTGAGTGAGTGAGTGAGTGAACTCGGGTTTAACGTCCCACCAACAACGAGGTCATATGGAGACGGGACCTCGGTTTAAAGTCTCATCCGAAAGACCGGAGAAGCGGGGGTTCGAACTTGCGATCCCTGGATTGGTAGTCCGGAGTGTTATCCACTACACTACAGCCGCTCCTAGTTCCATGGTATTTACTCATTTGTTTTGCTCCAATTGCCTTTTGTATGAAATAAAACTGTCTTGTTTTAGGTGTTTTATTGAAAATTCTTGTTAATTATGCATAATTGTTGGTTAAGTCATGCTGAAATCACATAGATTCTAGATCTCCGCATGACAGAAATTCGTCTCCGATTTCACTGCTTTATTCTCAGTATCAGTATTGCTGCCTGTACACTTGTGATATACATGTACTATGCAACTTTCGCTGTACACCAGGGCGCAGGACTACAATCGTCCCTAAAAGTTAAGGTTACCTTAACTTTAAGGGAGGTATTTTTATGTAATGACAAAAATAACTTTTGTAAGTATTATTTTTGTGTTTAATGGATATCGTCATTCCAAAAGGGTTCAAAAGCTTGAAATTTCATAATCATTATTTGTATACACATATAGAACACACCCTTGAAATTTCAGACCTTAAAGTTTAAGTGCCCTTAATTCTAAAGATCTATTGTAATAATTGGCCCAGAACTTTAATCCGAAATGTTTTACGTCATTATACTTTTCATTGTTTTTATTACATTAAAAGCACTCGAAACAAAGTAAAACCCGAGCAAATACGTTGAATCTGCCGAATTGGCTCTCACTTTACAAGAATTTGACACTAAAGAAAAGTTGTTACACTTTTTGTAAGCTGTTCCCCTATGGCAGTAAAATACATGCACTTCTTATGAACAAAATTATTTACATGCCTTATTTTGATGGGTTTCTCAATTAAAGGAAAATAACCTACTATCGCTGAGGAATTCCTAGTAAAAGATGTACTTGCCCACCATAATATCATGATGTGGTGATCCGTATTTACTTTAAGTTTCATTGACTTCCGTTAATCAGTGTCAGAATTAATGCTAAATGCAAAACATATTAAAATTTATCATTTGACGTTTCTTTTGTTCAGTGGATAACGTCGTGTCATAAAATCCTATGACCACAGGTATAATAACACTTTAACGCGTACACGTAACGTCTTTGACAACGTCCATGTCAATATTGCATTTTCTTATTGAAATAATGCTCTTTTGAAAGCGATAAAATCCCATTTTAAAGTGTCATATGATAAACATAAGGCTCGTTTCATAAATTTAATATGAAATGATCACGAGTGTAAAATCCTCCATATTTTGAATCAATTATAGGACAAAACCTCTGGCATTACAGGGTGTTAAGAAAGTTCGAAGACATTACAATATTACTTATAACTTCAGAAGTTGCATTCATTAAATCTGTAAACTTTACAGGTTTCAAGAACTATTCAATATCAAAAGACCCCCAATGTTACAACTTTTACAACGACACTTTACCGTAATGAAATTAGCAGTTCTAACCCAAGGTGTCAAAGTTGCCTGCTATTTATCATCGATTTTAAGTATAATGGTGTGGCGTATTAAACTGTTATGTTTTCTTATCCCTCACTGATTCATCATTTTAGAACTAACTTAAATGATAGAGACTAAGCAAACAGTATTTCATTAGTTATAGCTTGTAAGGAATCATAGACAACATGCACATTTTGACAGATGATTCACTGACATGAAAAGGCAGATGAGGCATTAATATTTTGCAAAGGGGGTGAGGGTAATGAATTAAAATCTGAAAAGAAAATTGAAATCAAAAGTTGATATAAAGTCATTTATATCATGATGTGGGTCTTAGAGATAAGGGAGACAGGAATAAAATTTCGGAATATTTGTGGTGTCTATGTAAATTATCATATATTTGAAATTTTACCATCAAAAGAGTCAAATTATGCAAATGTGTTGATAAAATAGCAGTTCTGTTATAATAATGCATCTAAATGACAAGAAAATTTGTTAATTACAGAGGGTTTTACCCCAGTATGAAATATCAAGAGTTTTATTAACAATGTCATATTTTTACCTAATTTGTTTCAAAGCAATAAAGTTTTCGTAAAAAAAATTTAATGACAAATGAATCTGAAGTTAAATCTATAGAGTAATTTGTTAAGAGTGATTATGCAAAAATATATGAAAGAAAAATCAGATCAAATGTTTATGCTCGATGTGAGAACAAATCTAATAACAAGAGACTGAAGGAAATCCGCAAAGTGCCTCTGTGTTTACAAATATTGATATAGATTCTATCCCCACCCCCTAAAATTTAAAGTTTCATTTGAGAATGGGGGTACCCTTTCAATTTAGTCAGACATTCCGTAGTAAACCGTCGAAAAGTAATAAAAACTAAATGAAAAAGATCACGAAAATTTTCCCCGCAATACCAGTACTTTAACATCTTAGATATCTCTATTAGTTTTGAAAAACCAAGCTCTTAAGATGCCGAACTCTAATGCAAATCAAAATTTTGCCTTCGCCATTGTCAGCCCCGTAGAGGGTGTGTCCATGGCAATTCAGATTTTCCCGTCATTTTGAAATTGAAAAAAGAATTTATATATTGCATATCTATGGTAGTGCTTCCTATATCACCCTTACAAAGTTTTGCCAAAATCACAACATTCTTAAAATTTCAGTGTAAGTTTAAATAATGTCTACGAACTTTCTTAACACCCTGTACTGAGTCATTTCTGACACAACTCACGTGTACACATAGCATGGTAGTTACCTACAACTAGTTTAAGGTTCATGGTTCATAAAAAATTTGTCCGTTGTCAACTAAATAAGGGCTTCTGGGGGAAAAGTGATTTTTTCTATCAATCAAGGTCTTTAAATCTTGCACCGAAGGATAGATATTGCTGATTTTATGGATTTTCGAGCAATTAAAGAATATTAACTCATGAATTTCTAAAGCCATTCCGACAAAACTTTCATATGCACCGGTGCACTATAATAATACACATTTGTTGTACGTCTTCTGAAATTTCGTTGGTTGGTTACTCGGTGATGGCTCATTTTGTGGATTTAAATAAATTCATTTCAATCCATTTCTGTCCAATACAAAGGTTTTAGATAATGTTTGCTACAAAAAGCATATCGAAAGCCATTGACAGATCAAAACGTTTTAAAAGCGTGAAAATCGATGACCTCTTATACGATTTCCAGTTTCAGCCATAGTTAGCGATAATACCGGTTATTTGCTGAAAGAGAAAGGATATATTATCAAATAGCACACAACAGACAGATAACATATGGCGGAAGCCATAATTACCTGGCAGCGGTCGTTACTTTATGTGAAAAGATAAAAATAAGAGGAAACTATGCAGACTAAAGCCAAATAGATCGATGACTTGTTTTAAAGTTGATAATTGAGCCGGGATACGAGAAAGCCAACAAAGTGGTTGTGCGCCCAGCGCAAACTCATATCAGACTGGGCATCCACCCAGTCTGAGCAGAGTCTTCGCTTTGCGCTTAAAGGGTAGCTAACGGTCTAAGCTAGCTTCATGCGGACAGAGAAGACTCTGATCAGACTGGGCGAATGTCCAGGCTGATCTGAGTCTGCGCTGGGCGCACAACCACTTTGTTGGTTTTCTCGTGTCGCTGCTCATTTATCCTTTCAGTGTTTCGATGGGGATACCAATTTCTTATAAGGCGTTTGGTCAAGTGATGCGTATACGATAATATGTAAGCTTTGTAAACATATTATACAACTACCATATGCAACATCAAATATTTACACTAGCCACTGACCTCCCATAGTTAAACCTTTCAGAGCAACTTGTTTCATACACCGATGAACGACAATTGATCATGTGACGTTGTCGTCAAGCGACATCTAAAGTAAACAAACGTCTTGATTGGTCCACGTAACGTTCGATTGCCGCCACGTCATGGCGACGGCTGTTTAAGGTAACTGTCGGACACATCATTACTAACATTTCTTTGACCAATATTCTGCATATTCAATTACCACGAAAACGGCACAGAAAGGGTATTAAAATAAAGTGTAAATGTAAGAACAAAAAGTCGATTTTTCAGCGTTCATCGTGTGAAGAAGCCAGAAGTCGAGCTAAAATTCTACAAGAAGCTCGTCGCTCTTTTTGTAGAATTCTAGCTCCGAGCGACGAGCTTCTTGTAGAATTTTAGCTCCGACCATTGGCTTCATCACTCGATGAACGCTTAAAATGAAATTTTAATTCTTGAAAAAACGCAAACTGGTATTTGCAAAAAGAAAAATGAGCCGCGACACGACAAAACCAGCAATGTGGTTGTGCGCCCAGCGCAGACTCAGATCAGCCTGGGCATCCGCCCAGTCTGATCAGAGTCTTCGCCGTCCACATGGAGGTAGCTTAGACTCTTAGCTACGCTTTGAGCGCTAGAGAACAGTCTGATCGTACTGGTCTGATGCCCAGGCTGATCTGGGTCTGCGCTGGACGCACAACCACATTGTTGGTTTTCTCGCGTCGCGGCTCAAATATAAAATGCAAAGGTTATTTTTTTTTTATTTGAATCTATAATTACATGATAAATAACTTTGGCTGGAGACTTTGTGGATAGTACAGGTATCTGAATCTCGTTCAACAGTACACGTGGCAAGTTCAAAAAGTTCTCGGCATCACCGTGTTCTGAAACCTTTATGGCATGATTTGAGTTATCGTTTTAAACAACCAGTCTACTGATATGAGCAACAAGCACCAAATTTCGTAAATTGGTATTCAATATCGAGCGGACTACACTTCACGTTTTACAGCTACCCCAATGTGCAGACTGTATAACTCTTAAATTGTTCATTCATTACTGTTGCAGAGTCAAACATTTTCTAGGAATCAGCAGCTGATTACCAGTGGCAGTAAATCTATCAGTGACTGATATTATACGGAATGCCATCAGCTTCATTCTCGGTTCCTTGTTTGGGATGATCGGCTGGTGCGATGGTGCTGCGTATAACTTCCTGTTCCGGAGCGTCCTACTGATTTGGATAATAGTAGGGCAAGGGACTCCTGTGCCTGCGGTAGGTGCGGGTGGTGGTTGTATGGACATTTTTCTCCCGTCTGTCATTTGTCTCTTCTGTCTCCCTCTCTTTAAGAGAATGCCTGATATAGACTGAAATACTGTCTCAAATGGCCGTTAAATAAAAAAACAACCAACCAACTTACCAACCAGCCAACCAACCAACCAGACTCGGTTCCTTGTTGATTTTACTCTGTGGTCAAAATGTTTTACCTTTGAATCGTTCAATGCTGTTGATTCATTTAAATGCGCATGACTCAAACTTTATATATGGTGGATTCGTGATCAGATAAATATGTATTGGACAAGCTATAGATATGTACAGAAAGGGGGGGGGGGATCAATAAGGTGGGTTTTCTGCATCCTACCAAAGTTTTATTTTTTTAACTGATGGTATACTCCAGTGTGTCTAGTTTATTGAACCATATGTGACTTTGCGCGGAAAGCCCTAGTTACTGAGCTATGGGTCTACAGAAGTGGGTGGGGTAATTCAACATGGTTTTAGCTGGTCGTGTAAATATGTCCTCATTTGGTAGAAGAGTACAGCAGACAGACAGGATTTGATAAAATGATTAACAGAAAATCTAAACTATATTTCCATATCATTTTATTTGGTTTAATTTGAACATATGTTGTCAAAAAAGACTTCCTTTGACATTCAACATTTTTTGATATTTTTGTCCTCAATTTTCAATATTTCTTGGCCTTATGGTTAAATAAACAGACCAGTTGTCATCAAACTAATGTCAAGGAAGCACCCTGACCAGGACATTCGGATGATGTGACCAGAATTTCACAATGACCTAGTTTTCATGGTCGACTGAACACATAAACTTGTTCAGAAGATGTTTTTTCATTTAATTTTGACCTAGAATTACGAACCTTTGGCCAAATTACTATTTTAACTGCTATATTATGCCCTACACCCCCGTCACTAAAGGTGAAAGAATACATATTGGCTTCAGATCGGATCTCCTTGGCGTCTGCATCTGTGTCTGGGTCACATACTTTGACCTTGGAAACAAGGTCAAGGTCAGATTTTGATGACCTTGACCTTGTTTCCAAGGTCACAGAAGGACTTAAGAGCCATTCTCTGTAATGACTTAAATTTTTACATAGGGCCGTGGCACGCATAGTCACCGATTTTGCTCAAACTTTCCTATATTACTTATTGTGACACAAAAACAAGATAACAACATCAGTTTCATTCCAAAGCATGCCCGTTGCCATGGCAACAGCAGCTATACATTTTGGGAAAAAATGTGCTTAAAAATGTCCTAAAATGGGCAATTTTTCAACAAATATATTAACTTTCAAATGCATGACAAGCTCTAATTTCTTTCTACCTACAAATACCTTGTTCACACTAACTTTAAAAAAGAAATTAAAAATTATTTGGAAAACCTCTGTGGTCATCAGGCTCAAGCAAAGTGGGTGGGGGTTTCCATAAATGGCAAAAATCCAATTTCACACATCTTTAAGGACATTTCTAGAGTTCTTGCGGCCTCGTCAATATATGTGTGCACCGTCCTCCTACAGAACAGTGTTCTGTGAATATGTTTCTGGAAAAACATGCTAGGGAAAGTACACTTCCTGAAGCGTTACCATAGCAACAATAAGTGTACCGTTGCAAAAAGCAAGTTCTTAGGGGGACAGTCCTTGTAATGTCAAATCATCATAGTTTATGATCATATTTGTTTCTTTATTTTGAAACTCATTTTACAATATATTTATCTTCTATAAACTATGGACATTTTGTTGGTTTCTCTTATCAAGGTCAAGGTCAAGGTCACAGAAACAATAAAAACTGCTAAAATGCGTTTTTTTTTTTTTTCATATTATGTGTTCTGTATCAACCATATATTGCAGCAATGGCTTTGAACCTTGTCATTATCTGACATATTACAGAAGCTTTCAAATACACATATAGTTGGGTTTACTCAGGAAGCTACACGGTCAAGGTCAAGGTCACACAAACAAGAACAAATGCTACAAATACATATTTTTTGAAACATTTTGTGTCCTATATGAACAATAAATTGCAGCAATGTCTTTCTGTTTGGAATTTATTTAATATATAACAAAAGCTTTCAAACAACCAACTTTCCTCCAGAAGCATCCAAGTTCAAGGACAAGGTCAAGGTCAAGGTCACAGAAACAAGAAAAATACTAAAAGTGCATATTTTTCTCATATTTTGTGTTCTGTATCAACAATATATTGCAGCAATGTCTTTGTACCTGGTCTTTACCTAACACATTACAATAGCTTTCAAATACACATATAGCTTGTTTCATTCAGAACCTCCAAGGTCAAGGTGAAGGTCATAAAACAAGAAAAAATGCTAAAAATGCACATATTTGCAAAATTTTGTGTCATATATCAACAATATACTGCAACAGTGCCTTTGCAGTTGGCATATGTTTAATATGTTACAAAAGCTTTCAAACAAACAACTTTTCTTCAGTAGCCTCTAAGGTCAATGTCAAGGTCAAGGTCAGAGAAAGAAGGAAAAAATGCTAAAAGTGCATATTTTTTTCTCATTTTTTTATGTTCTGTATCAAAATATATTGCAGAAATATCTTTGTACCTAGTCTTTATCTACTATATTACAATAGCTTTCAAATACACATACAGCTAGTTTCCTTCAATAAACTCCAAGGTCAAGGTCAAGGTCACAAAAACAAGCGAAAATGCTAAAATGCACAGAATTTCGGTATTTGTGTCCTATATCAACAATACATTGCAGCCATGTCTTTGTAGTTGGTCTTTATTTAGTATATAACAAAAGCTTTCAAACAAACAACTTTCTTCCTGTGGCCCCAAAGGGTGAGGCTAAGGACACAGAAACAAGAGGCCATGAGGCCCTGAATC
This sequence comes from Ctena decussata, assembly GCA_963989385.1. Lineage (NCBI taxonomy): Eukaryota > Metazoa > Mollusca > Bivalvia > Lucinida > Lucinidae > Ctena > Ctena decussata. Next base: position 82,832,334 of record OZ022504.1, on the reverse strand, counting down.
GCTCACCTAAGCAATTGGCCAGGTAGCTCTTACTTATGTCTGAAATTGTCAAAATATGAGTCTTGGGTCAAAAGTCAAAGAATGACCATGACTCATAAATCTCCATGGACTCTTTAAGACACCATATATACCATTTTATGCCAAAATCTTCAAAACTTTCCATGAAATCTTATGTTCTACCATTTTCCCATATTTGACCATGCCGCAAAAAAGGTCAAGGTAAACCAAAGGTCATTATTTGAACAGTATTGGTAATACTTCAGTACTTCATGCGACTTACCAAGTTTCATGGCCATCGGTCTATTTGTTCTTGAGAAAAACGTATTAAAGTTTTATATGATAAATGGGTATGGCGGCCCCGTTCATCATGTGACCTGGACCGTTTGAACAAATTTTCATTCCCTCAACCCCTGGAGACTCTATATGAAAATTGGTTGAAATTTGGCTTTTGAGATAATGTTTGAAAATGTCAAAATATGAGAGACCAGGGTCAAAAGTCAAAAACTGGCCTTGACCTCTTGTACTCATAATTCTTCATGACCTCTTTAAGATGAGTGTATATACCAACTTTTAGGCCAAAATCTTCAAAATTTCCCATAAAATATATGTTCTAGCATTTTCCCATATTTGAACTTGCTGTAGAAAAGGACAAGGTCAATCAAAGGTCATAATTTGAACAACCTTGGAAGAACTTGAGTACCCGATGCTACTTATCAAGTTTGAAGGTCATTGGTCAATTGGTTCTTACGAAGAATTTTTTTAAAGGTCTTTGCCATATATGGGCATGGTGGCCATGTTGATTATGTGACCTGGATCGTTTGAGCAACGTTTTGTTCTCTCAAGCCTTGGAGGCTCACAAATGAATTTTGGTTACAATTGGCCTAGTGGCTTTGAGATGATGTTTGAAAATGTCAAAATATAAGAGACCTGGGTCAAAGGTCAAAGAATGACCTAGACTTTTTGTACTCATAAACTTCATGTACTCATTAAAATGACTGTATTTACCAATTTTTCCAAATGTTCAAAACTTACCATGAAACCTTATGTTCTAGCATTTCCACATATTTGACCTTGCCATAAGAAAGGTCAAGGTCAACCTTAGATCATCATTTGAACAATCTTGGTAGTGCTTGAGTACTTTATGCTACATACCATATTTCAAGGTCATTGGTCTATTGGTTCTGCAGAAGATTTTTGAAGCTTTTTACCATATATGGGTGTGGCAGCCATGTTGGTAATGTGACCTGGACCGTTTGAACGAATTTTTTATCCATCAACCTCTGGAGACTCTATGTGAAATTTGGTTACAATTGGCCCAGTGGCTTTTGAGGAGATGTTTAAAATTGTTGAAACATGAGAGAAAGAATGACCTTGATCTCTTGTACTCATAAATCTTCATGTACTCAGTAAGATGGCTGTACGCACCAATCTTTAGCCCAAAATCTTCAACGGTTTCCAAGATATCATATGTTCTAGCATTTTTCCATATGAAAGCACAAGGAAGCAAATTTGACCTTACCGTAAAAAAACAGTCAAAATCAGCCCAAGGTCATAATTTAAACAATCTTGGTAGTACTCGCTTACCCGATGCTCCATACCCAGTTTCAAGGCCATCTGCCTATTGGTTCTGGTGAAGATTTTTAAGGGTTTTTATCATATATGGGCGTGGTGGCCATGTTGGTCATGTGACCAGGATGTTTGAACAAATTATCGTTTCTAAGACTCCTGGAGCCTGCATATGAAATTTTGTTACAATCGGCCCAGGGTTTCAGAGGAGAAGTCATTTGAAATTGTGGACGGACGACAGACGTACGATGGACAACAAAGCCTACCTATACTATAAGCTCCCCTGGAGCCTCTGGCTCAGGTGAGCTAACCAGAGGACCATTGGTTCTGTAGCTCACCTGAGTCCATCCACCCTCAGCACTCAGGGGTAAGTAACTGAAAGGTAAATTGTACAATATGGCCTAATTTCAAATTTGACTGAGTTGTTATGCTTGTCCTAGTTAATATTAGCAAAACTGATGAAGTTACAATAAAAAAAAAACATGTTTGTAAAAGTTTATGCCTAAATATTGCAGTTACACAGAAGTAAATGCCAATTTGCGCTTTTCCCAATACAAGTCTATAGAAACTTTAAAATGCCATAGCAATGAAACCACGTCAGCAACAATAAAAAAAAATATTTATGTAGTGGCTAATGTCATAAACATGTATGCAGAGAATCAGCTTCATCCCCCTATATGGTTTTTGTGGGAAAGATTTTTGAATATTGTTTCAAAAATTCTCCTTTATGTTGCCATGGCAACGAATCCAATTTACTGATTTGGACAAAATTAACATGAATCATAGAGTACTACTCAAGAGACATTTCTGTAGAAAAAAATCCAAATAACTGCAGTGAGGTAGCAAAAAAATGCCAATTTCCATTTTTCCCATTATAAATTAATGGAAACTATAAGTTGCCATAGCAACCTAACTGCTGAAGCAATTCCCATGAAAAACACTTATTTTATAGAGGCTAGTACTAAGAATCTTTCTGTAAAGTTTGAGTTTTATTGGCCACATAGTTTCTGCAAAAATGATATTTTAATATCTTTTCTATTTTTAATCATTTGGTTGCAATGGCAATAAGCCAAATAGTGCAATTTGCATAAATTGAATGAGGGTGGTTGAGGACTACTCTGGGAACATTTCTATAAAATTTTGTCAAAATACCTGCAGTGACATAGCAATAAATGCAAATTTACTTTTTTTCACATCATAAGTCAATGGTAATTTTAAGCTGCCATAGCAACCAAACTGCTGAAGCAATTGCCAAGAAAAACAGTACTTTTATAAAGGAAAGTACTAAGACCTTTTCTTTGAAGTTTCAGCCTTATTGGTTGCATAGTTTCTGAGGACATGATGTTTGAATATTTTTTTTCTATTTTTAACCATTCGGTTGCCATGGCACCCAGCCAAATTGTGCTATTAACATAAATTTCATGTTATTGATAGAGAACTACTCAAGGAACATTTCCGTAAAAGATTTGTCAAATCATCTGCAGAGAAATAGCAATAAATGCAAATTTTCAATTTTTCCCATACAAGTCAATGGAAACTGTACGTTGCCATAGCAACCAAAGTTCTAAAGCGATTTGGATGAAAAACAGTATTATTGGTTCCCCCTGCCTATAGATGCTAGATATGAAATTTGGTAAGAATGAGCATTGTCGTTTAAAAGGAGATGTATACTAAACAAAGACCAAGCACAAATACATTTTCTACATTTAATTTTGATACCGAATTCAAAATATTAACAAAAGGTGCATTTTTAGCATTTTTTTTTTGTTTTTATGGCCTTGCCCTTGACCTTGGAAGATTCTGGAGGAAACGAACTGTACATGTATTTGAAAGCTATTGTAATATTCCAAATAAAGACAAAGTATGAATACACATTCTGTATTTACTGTTGATACGGAACACAAAATATGAATGAAAGGTGCATTTTAGCATTTTTCTTGTTTTTGTGACCTTGACCTTGACCTTGTAGGCTAATGGAAGAAACAAGCTATATGTGCATTTGAAAGCTATAGTAATATATTAAATAAAGGCCAAGTCCAAAGACATTTGCTCTATCAAGTATTGATAAAGAACATAAAATGTGAGGAAAATGTGCATTTTAGCATTTTTGTCGCACCTGCTTTAGCAAAGTGCGATATAGGAGTTCACTTTTCCGTCCGTCCGTACGTCAGTCATTCCGTTCGTCCGTACGTCCGTCCGTCCGTACGTACGTCCGTCCGTCAACAATTATGTCGACCCTAGGCTCTCTAGCATTTAAGTCCATTTCTTGCAAAGTATGATACCTACAATCATCAAACCTGGCATAAAGCTTCTTCTTAGGATGTTCTTAAGGGCTGTTGCTCTTATTTTTATCCTTATCCTGTATTTTATGCTCTGCTGACTTTGTAAAACAGGCCACCAACAATTACGTTGACCCTAGCATCAACCCTAGCATTTAAGTCCATTTCTCGCAAACTATGATACCTACAATCATCAAACATAACATAAAGCTTCTTCTGAGAGTGTTCTTGAGGGCTGTTGCTCTTATTTATACCTTCACCTTTATTTTATGCTCTGCTGACTTTGTAAAACCGTCCTTCAACAATTACGTCAACCCTAGCGTTTAAGTAGATATCTCGCAAATTATGATACCTACTATCATCAAACCTGGCATAAAGCTTCTTCTAAGAATGTTTCCAGGGCTATTGCTCTTATTTATACCTTGATCTATATTTCATGCTCTGCGGACTTAGTAAAATTTTATATTCAAAATTATGTCCACCCTAGTGTTTAAGTCCATTTCTCACGATTTATGATACCTAGAATCATAAAACCTAGCATCCAATTTCTTCTTAGAATGTTCTTGAGGGCTGATGCAATTAATTTACCCTTTACATATATTTCATGCTCTGCTGACTTCGCAAAATTTTAAACCCCAAAATATATATCGGCCCTGGCGCTTTAGTCTTTTCGTTTGAAAGTATGATACCTGTAGTCATCACACCTGGCATAAAGTTTCTTCTTAGAATGTTCACGACTGATGTTGCAGTTTTTCCTACCCTTTGCCTATATTTCATGCTCTTCTGACTCAGTAAAATTTTACATATAAAATTGTGTTGACCCTAGCATTTTTGTCCATTTTTCATTAAGTTCTTTTCACTATATAGTCTTTACTACTGTGGAAACGCAATGCAGGTGCGACATAGCATTCCGCGGAATTCTTGTTCTTGTGTTTGTTACCTTGACCTTGGAAGCTACTGCAGGAAACAAGCTATATGTGCTTTACAAAATTATTGAAATATATTAGATAAAGACCAAGTACAAATACATTTTCTGTATCTACTGTTGATACAGAACATAAAATATGTACAAAATGTGCATTTTTAGCATTTTTCTTGTTTTTGTGACCTTGACTTTGGAGGTTACTAGAGAAAACAAGCTATATATGCATTTGAAAGCTATTGATATATACTAAATAAAGGCCAAGTAGAAAGTCATATAAATTTACTGTTGATACAGGAAAAAAAATATTAACACTAATGTGCTTTTTTTAGCATTTTTCTTGTATTTGTGACCTTGACCTTGACCTTGGCTGTTACTGGAGAAAGCCAGCTATATGTGTATTTGAAAATTGTTTTCATTCACTAAATAAAATCCAAGTACAAAGACAATGCTGCAATATTTTGTTGCTAGAGAACACAAAAGCATAAGGAAAAAAACGCATTTTAGCCATCTTTTCGTGCTTCTGTGACCTTGACCTTGACCTTGAACATAGAAACTAGCAATATGTTGATATTTTATAAAAGACCAATTTACTATTAAGTGTTTTTAAAAATTTAGGAACACATATATTTATAAGATATGATGATTTGACATTATAAGTATTATTACCCTACATTTTGGAATTTTGTGACGGTCCACTTATTGTTGCTATGGTAACGCTTCAGGAAGTATACTTTCCCAGGCATGTTTTTCCAGAAACTTATTCTTGGAATGTTGCTTTGTTAGATGAAGCTGCACACATATGCCGGTATGGCTGCAAGAATTCTACAAATAACCTAAAAACTGCCTTAAAATAGCCTTTCGCAATATAGCACTACCCCCACCCACTTTGCCAAAGCCTGATGACATTACAAGCATTCCAAATACAATTAAAAGTTTTGGTGTCGACTCAAGGTGAACCAGACATTTACATATTAGAAGCATTCAGAGTATGTCATTCTTTTTCTAATACATAAATTTGTTAGAAATATGTCTATTTTAGTACAATTTTTACCTCAATTTCTGACAAAATATTCAACAGCCGTTGCCATGGCAACGGGCACATGTAGGAATGAAATCGACATGGTTTTCGTGCTTTGGTGTCACAATAAGTAAATAAGGAAAGTTTGAGCAAAATTGATGACTATGCGTGGCGCGACTTTTTAAGTGGTTACAGAGAATGGCTCTTAATATGTGACACATACACAATTGCAGATGCCAACGAGATCCGCACTGAAGCCAATATGTATTCCCTCACCTTTAGTGGCGGGGGCGTGGGGCATAATATAGCAGTTAAAATAGTAATTTGACCAAAGGTTCGTAATTCTAGGTCAAAATAGAAAGAAAACCATCTTCCAAGCAAGTTTATGTGTTCAGTCGACCATGAAAACTATGCTATTGTGATATTCTGGTCACATCATCTGAATGTCCTTCTCAAGGTACTTCCTTGACATGAGTTTGATGATAACATGTCTGGTCATTTAACAATAAGGCCAAGAAATATTGAAAATTGAGGTCAAAAATGTCAAAAAATGCTAAATGTCAAAGGAAGTCTTTTTGGACAACATATGTTCAAATTAGACCAAATAAAATTATATGGAAATATAGTTTAGATGTTCTGTTAATCATTTTATCAAATCCTGTCTGTCTGCTGTACTCTTCTACCAAATGAGAATGTTTTTACAAGACAGGCTAAAACCATGTTGGATTACCCCACCCACTTCTTTGGATCCATAGCTCAGTAACTAGGGCTTTCCGCGCAAAGTCACATCTGGTTAAACTAGACACACTGGAGTATACCATCAGTCAAAATAATAAAACTTTGGTAGGATGCAGAAAACCCACCTTATTGATACCCCCCTTTATATGAAGATTATTACATATAGAGTGAAATTAACGAGTAACTAGTTTGGTATGTTCACCGAAACATGATCCTGGTATATATTGCCTTTTTGTCAAATTCCATTATTAATGCCTTTAGTTTGAATAGTCTTTTGATATATAGGGTAATTTATTCAATTTTCCTATGCAGATAAAAAACATGAAAACATAACAAAGTAAAAACTCTAAAATCATATAATTGAGGGCCTAAAATCATTTAACTCTTTCGGCGCCAAAGTCGCAAAAATGCGACTTTGCAAACAGCGTATATCCAGATCAGCCGGCTCTTAAAAGAGCCGTCTGATCAGGATCTACACTGTTTGCCATTCAAATATGAACTTAAAAAGCCTGATTTTATGAAAAATGTCTTTAGATTGTTAAACTTTCCAATTACAAATCTGTCGTCTGATGATTTGAGCAGACGAAAATTTGTCGTCTGAAAAATTTGGCGCCGAAAGAGTTAATGGAGAGCTTCTAAAACCATATAACGGAGAGCCTCTCAATTCACATAATGAAATACTCGTAAATGCGTAAGCCTTTGAGAATGTATCATTTGAAGAAATTTAGTTTAAACAAATAGGTAAGGTAATGTATAATACCATAAATAATGTTGCTACAGTATATTTAATCATGGTAGGGCAGCAATAATAGTAACCATGACACAAAATGAATTTACGAATCATTGCTAACAAGTATTATATATCTGAACCAAATACTGGTATTTCGTTACTTACAAATTTAAATTGTAACTACACTTCAGGAACTGACTGAATCAGATCCCAAACTCCATCCCCAACACCAAAGGGAAAGATTGACAAAGACATCCCAACAAACAATAAACCACAAGCGACAAGCCGAGCCAGCAGCTCCTTCCCAAATAGGCGGCAAATCAGCTATTTTTACTGAACCAATCAACCCAGACCAACAGAATGGCCACAACAGACCAAGCAAACCACACGAAAAACGTTTGACAACTATTTTTACCTATTTTCTATTTTTATTATAGAAGGGTTAAAATAAGAACACAATAAATTAAACAGCACCGAACATAGAACAAATGCAACCGCCACGAAAGCACCGCCCCGGGACGGTCATTAATAACTACTGGGGGGTTCAAACCGGCCCCACTGGGCCCAAACCCCCACACTCACCCTCCGCCGCGGCGCACACAATTAGTTAGTAGTTCGGTTCGTATGGAGGTCCCCTAACTCATCAGAGAGTCATCACGGGCAACAATTAAAATCAAGAAAAGACCGTGATGAAGCAAGGATGAGGACTCGACAGCCAAAACGTGTTGAGACACCTGCAGATCCCTGGGGCGTCAGCAACACCACTGGAACACTGGAGCAAAAGAAGACCACCGTATTCTGTTATTCTGATCTGCAACATCATTCCTTTAAAGAATAAGAATTCATGAACCACATAGATTCATTTGCACGTAAGTTTTCTACTAAAATAGATAAAAGGAGAAAACACGAGATATAACGTTAGATAACATCTCTACCTCTCTCATCAGTTTACCATATAGGGTCGAGTCTGGTAACTTAGGACAACGGGTAAATTCGGACATAGCGTGGCAAACAGCGAAATTCCAGATGAGATGGCTCATGATGAGCCATCTCATCAGGATTTTTACTGTTTGCCCAGTTATTTTTGTTTTAATTCCAAACAACTGACTTATAGGGGAAAAATGTCACTGTACGAATTTACCTGCTGTCCGAATTTACCTCACTTGATTCTAGCAGCTGCATGAAGTAAATATATTTGAAATGTTATTCTAGTTTAAATATAAAGAAGTATCTAATGGGCGTTTTGTAACCTATGCTGGTAACTACTGCTATGCCGAACGAAGAGGCAATGAACAGAAACTGAAACATTAAATGCGAAAGGAAATATAAAGACAAACGCCAAACAAGGCAAAAGCACATAATCCGAACTACATGTTCAATCTCTTCCGCTTTTCATAGCGTTGAATCAAGGGTACATACGTTCGCTTATAACCAGTAGTCGGAAATCATTATGTTTTGAGATTTTATCCGGAATCTGCTGCGTCATTTATAGCTATTCAGCTTCGAAAATGTAAAGAGGTAAGTTTAATATAATTTGCTCTTCGGTCTTTTACTTTATTACCCTGTACAATGTCGTGTATGGGTGGGTAGTAATTGGTACAGTATTCAAATCGCCCTTGGCATGATTCTTAAACCATTTTGAGCATTTTCTCACATGTTTTATAAAAAATCTTTAGAATAAACGGAAGGCGTTATCAATCTACAGTTTGTTAGTTTTGATAAAAGAATGATAGCTAAGTTTTGCACGACACAATCTCGTGTTAAATTAAGCTGTTCGGAAAAAAATCTGCGACGGCAAGGAGTTTTTCATTGTACAGGGCAATAAAGTAAAAGACCGAAGAGAAAATTATATTAAACTTACCTCTTTACATTTTCGAAGCTGAATAACTATAAATGACGCAGTAGATTCCGGATAAAAACTCAAAACATAATGATTTCCGGCTACTGGTTATAAGCGAATTTTGTACTCTCGATTCAACGCTATGAAAACCGGAAGAGATGGTACAGTGCGTTCGGATACTGTGAAAAGGAAAACCAGGAGACTTATCACTATAACTGTCATTCGGAGTTGCAATTAAAGTAATAATTGGACCGGTCAGTAATAATTTGCTGACGGGCGGGGAGCCGGGAGCTGGGTGGGGGTGGCGGCTTTTCCTTATTTTGAACTTGCGTAGCCCAACGGTCTTACAGACGCGCCTCTACGCGCCCCAAAACAGAGTTTCATCTAATAGTATACTCAACCGAATTAGAAACGCAACACTTAATCTTTCCAATATTCCATAGCTCATGTCAAATGCAGATTATTTTCAGTTTAATTTCTAAAATCAACAGGGATTAATGCTTACTGTCCCAGAAATTCAGTTTTGTTGATGAAATGGTTCACGCTTGAGAGGACACTAACAGAAGCTAACCGATTTTCAAAAGTCTAAAAAAGAGGTTTAACTATCGCGAGAAAGGATGTTTGCGTTGCATTGAGCGCCTCGTCTAAGATAAACTATGGTGTCCCAGGTGCGTCCAACTCTTTCTACAAGTCTAAAAATCATTGATGGTGGTAATAGAAATGTTTGGCTTCCAACCGCAGGGATATGTTTGCCAAGGCGCTTGGAATGTTCCATGCTTATGTAATAAGCATGGAACATTCCAAGCGCCTTGGCAGATATATCCCTAATTGAGACTTTTGAAAATCGGGTAGCTATCGGTAATGCGCTCTCAAGCTTGGTCCATTTAATCAAAAGAACTGAATTTCTGGGACAGTACAGGTTAATCCATGTTAAGTTAAGAAATTTAACTGAAAATGATCTGCATATGACATGAGCTATGAAATATTGGAAAAAATAGGTGTTGCGTTTTTAATTCGGTTGAGTATATTTAGCTCATTTTTTGCATAACCAGAAGGCTTTTGTTGCGCGATTACAACGGATATTTGAGCCGCGACACGACAAAACTAACTATGTGGTTGTGCGCCCAGCGCAGTCTCAGATCAGCCTGGGCATCCGCCCTGTCTGATCAGAGTCTTCGCTGTCTGCATGAAGGTAGCTTAGACACTTAGCTATCCTTTGAGCACTTAACAATGAGTCTAACTAGATGGTGGATGCCCAGGCTGATCGGAGTCTGGACAGGGCGCACGACCACATCGTTGGTTTTCTCACGTCGCGGCTCATTTTGATCTTATGGATGCCAAAGCTTGTTGAGCCGCGACACGACAAAACCAACAATGTGGTTGTGCGCCCAGCGCAGACTCAGATCAGCATGGGCATCTGACAAGTCTGATCAGAATATTTGCTAAGCGCTTAAAGGGTAGTTAAGGGTCTAAGCTACCTTCATGCGGACAGCGAAGACTCTGATCAGACTCATAGGGAAAATGTCACTGTACGAGTCTGCGCTGGGCGCACAACCACTTTGTTGGTTTTCTCACGTCGCGGCTCGTATATATGTCATGTAATCGTATGCGGCCCCATAAAATGTTGGCCGTGCCTACTGAATGAAATAATTAGTTGGTTGAGTGTGAATTAAGTATTGCATTAGATCTCTTATTTCCACTCACTTGAATACCAAAGATTTGTGAATATCAAGGGTTTGTCAGACAACTACACCTATCTGATTGAGGCAATTTATATGAATGCCTGATATTTCTATAGCATAAGGCTTGTTTAACTATGGCATAGGTTAATCCTTAGCAGACGAAAATTAATTGGAAAAGCATAAAGCGTGATTGCTTTCTTTCCGCGAAAGAATGGTATGTATAAATAGGTTGGTGTTTTGCTGAGATTCTGCCTAAACAAACAAACAAGTGTACACCTTGGGCAATTTCATGGGTTTAAGTCACTTTCCGGAACTTCTAGAGGTTAACCACATCCCTACCTACAATGAATTCATGTAGCTTGTATGCACTTGGTATTGAAATTTTGTCCTAATAGGCAAATACGCAAATGCTAGTTGAAAAGCTTTTTATGTAAGCAAGTACACTATTTCTTTATTAAAATGTGCGAATTCTCAACCGTTTCAAAATACATAGTTTAAATTTGGTAGAAGTAATGAAACTGGTTATTTGTGTCTATCTATCCTGACCTTATCTGACCTAATCAATAGTTTAGCAGTTTTTGTAACTTCTCTAGACAAAATCAATTTTCATGAAGCTTTGTATATTACCGTTTTAGCTTTGATCACACTAAATCTTACTTTACTGATGCTAGAATAGTAAATTTATTTATGAAAGGAAAATAAATCTATGATAGCCTGTATCCTGACATTAAATCTAATGATAAAACGATTATGAAATTTTAAGCTTTTGAACCCTTTCGGGATGTACTATATCGATTAAACACAAAACTGTTTCGATAAATGCCTATTAAATTTAATTTTTCATTACATAAAAATACCTCCCTTAAACTTAAGGAATGATTTTAGTCCTGGGCCCTGGTGTACAGCAAAATTGCATAGTACATGTATATCAAAAGTGTACAAGCAGCAATACTGATGCTGAGAATAAAAACTGAAGAGATTCAAATTTCATATAATACAAAATTAATAACACTTTTCATTAAAACACCTGCTACAAGACAGTTTAATTTCATACAAAAGGCAATTTTAGCAAACAATGATCAAATACCATGGAACTATCGTCCATGGGACCACGGTTGCAGAGATTCGAAAATATTCTAAATATAAGAACACATGTATCTGAGAAAAGCGTTGAGGAACTAGGTCACAAAGATCTGCACACGTTGTCAAGTTTTGTTACAAGTTTTGTTTCTTCCAAGTTGTTGATAAATGAACTCAAGTTCTAGTCCAGTGTAGACTATTCAATAACCTTGCAATTAAGGTCGCTGGGCACCACAGATAACTTTACAACAATATCTTTTCGCCTGGTCTTCTTTTTACCTGTCTTCAGCTGTCCTAGTTGTGCTAGCAATGCCCATGCCTGTCCACTCTGCAATACTGTCTACCCACCTCTTCTTCTGTCTACCTTTTCTCTTTCTTCCTCTTTCCCCCATGTGTTACTGTGCCTTGTGGAATCGTCGATAAGCCAGAAGCCCTTCAAAGGTCGCCAAACTACCTCCGTTTTGTTTCTTGACCAAGCTTAGGGGTTGCCATAGTCTTCAATAGCTATTTGAATCCTTCTGTAACATCCTCATAAGTTACATAGCCCTTGTTCGAGATGCTTAGAAACCTTCGGTAGTATCTCAGCTCAAAGGCCTGCATTCTCGTCTCTAATCTTGCTGTCAAGGTCTATGACTCACTTGCATACAAATATATGGAAATTACAAGAGAGTGCATAAGTTGCACCTTTGATGCAAGAGATATGTTGTTATCTCTCCATATTGGCTTCCGCTTCTTTTATAGAGCTGCAGTGGCATGTGCAATTCTTGAAAGACTCCCTTTTTTGAGCCATCATCTGAGATAAGTGCTCCAATGTACCTGATGCTTGTTACCATTCACTGATTCATGCCGTTTACCTTGATCTCCCTTTGGATGTCATTAGCACTTTTGGCATCAGTTTGTTCGTCTCAGCTCCATCTGCTACCTTGTGCAAGTTTTTGTGAAAAGACAAATTTATATTAGCACGATCATACAATTGTTTTCTTTTACAAGAAAATCTGAATGGAACCAAAACATTTTACTTGACCAGCGGGAAAATGTACATATGCAGGTTTCCGAGGGTATCCTGGAACTCATATACGGCCCGGCATCTCAATACTCACCTATTCATATACTTAGGCTCGAAAACAAACGGGACCAATTCGTATGCTTGCTGACCTACTTGTATAGTGCCCGTTGAATTTTTGCATATCTATTCATATACTCACATTAATTGTTTGCTTCTATGGAATAATAAAGGCATAAGAGCAGTTTTTTTTCATATCTATGATGATTAAGTTATAATTCACATTCAGCTGAAACACAGATACACAGAGGACCAGTAAAGGGGCCATACTGATCAAGATAAAGAGAGTCAGCCATATACCTTACGTTCTTAACTTTATGCCTGATATGTCAGAGCTGAATAAATGGGCTTTTGGGGTCACATTTCCTTACTTTACAATATAAAGGAAGGTAAACTCTCCTCACTACCCTACCCTGTTCCTCCCATTACTCCAAGAAAAGATTACTTGAATTGAAATACAGACAAGAGACGATCACTGATGAATAAAAATGAAATAATGCCTTATTCGTACATGTATATAAAATAAAAGAAATGACCCAGTGAGTGAGTGAACTCGGGTTTAACGTCCCACCAACAACAAGGTCATAAATGACCCAGACCCAGATGAGATGAATATTACATGAGCCGAGACACGACAAAACCAACTATGTGGCTTATGCCCAGCGAAGTCTCAGATCAGCCTGGGCATCCGCCAAGTCTGATCAGAGTCTTCGCTGTCGTTATAGGCAGGTTGTAAAATAAAAGGTAAGCATATGTAGAAATAAACTTACAGGGTACGTTAAACCATTCTAGGTTTATGTAGAGTTACCTAAAGCTGTAATTCAAAATAAACATACATGAAAGGACTCCCTAATCAATAAAATCGCTAGTAGGTATTCATCTTTTAAGTCTCGGCCTCAAAGCGATCTTTTTCGCTGTTGGCCTATACTGATCACATCAGTTACATACCGATTGTGGAATCTTCGTTTGAAACACAAATAACCTCTATTTTTATTTGATTTTTTTTTTACTAAATACTTAATATTCCATTTGTTTTTCTTATTCTTAGTAAAAGAAACTATGTGTTTCTCATCTTAAGCATCAGTTTACTTTTCCTTTTAAATCCACTTCTATTAAGCAATCCCTTATCATTTACCAGTTGATACAAAATACATGGGTACACCTTCAATTTTTTCATTGTTTTAGAAAGATTGACAGCATTTTTGTGACTTACTGTTTGCTTTTCTTGGATGCTGAAACTCTTTAGTACAATTCAATCCTTTAAAAACAAAACCTTTACCTTTGAGAGTTGAACCTTCTTAGAAGGGAAGCAAAATTAAAATGGCACATAAACTTCCCATGTAAGTTAATCCCCTCTATTCACTTCTAAAAACCAATCACTCTTAATTCATTTACCAACTGATTTATGAATCATATCAGCCAGTGTATGACCCATGTCAACTGGCATTCACAAGAACAGCTTCAGCGTGTCCACATTTCTTATCAAATCATATTTTTATCAGCGTTTCCCTCTATCAGAGCAGCAATAATACTGGATTCCTGTTCAAGATTAGTTTGATAAAGATCACTGTTATCGTCCCAAATCGTGTGCCCCGCCCACGACCAGTCCTCGAAGTCACTGTCTGATTCAGGGTTCGACAAATGCTCCTGCCACTGCTGAATAGCAACAGGAACGGGTTCAGTGGTGACATCCATTTGTTCAGATGTCATCTGATGTGTTGACCCAGTAGCGTATGTTTTGCTTGAAGTAGAAGTGTGTGTAAATGACGTATGTGTTGTGGCTTCACTAGTTTCTTGACGTAAAGTACACCCCAAACCACAATCCACAGATTCTGTTGATACCGATGCTGAACACATGCGGAAGTTAGCAATTATCATTATCATAAAGTACCTCAGAACACAACGCCTGAAAATCAGCATTTTATAGAAAGCAAATGTTGTATTTAGTCCCAGAAGACAATATCATGCTGCTGTCTTTTGCGACATTCGCTTCGGATGCAAAACTATATTATCCGAATATTACCGGAAAACACACTTTGAATCAAATAATTCCAAAATTTGGCAATGTTTTAGTTTATATAAGTCTTGTAAAATTTTCTTACGATCAGAGGATCTTATGAGTAATTGAAAATATTCTTAAATAGTTTTTTTGTGCTTCTAAATTAAAGCGATATTTTGACCTCTCTTTAGAACCGCCTCGTCGAGACTGTTCTAATGAGGGGAGTCACACCATAGGTTTAATGGAGAAATATAAAATTACCCCAGAATTATCATCAAAAATCACTTTATTTAGGCCTCTGTGATGATCACAAAAACAACTTTCTTGTCACATTGCAGTTTCCGGATATTAGCTGTCACACAGTCTTGTAGAGTCACCGCCAGTTCTCATCTTTACATGAAACTCCAAATGAAACAGACCAATCAAATCAATCGCTGCCTAAAGTGTCTGGTACTTGAATTAACTCTTTGAAATTTCTTACAATGAAACATATTTGCTGGCTGTAGCACTTCAGCACCTCAACTCCAGTCTATGAGAGCCATTTTAACGCGGAAAAAACGATTAAAGCAACTTTTCTGAGAAAATCGAAGAGCTCCAATAGCTAGTCCCATTTAGAACTGAATGAGAAATGATATTGGTTCTTTGGTGAAAGACAACAGTAAATTGGTAAATGATTAGAAGGCACACAAGAGATATTGAAGATAAGTGTCCTGGAAGGTCTGCTATGAGCCGCGAAAACTTGCCTTAATGCGTATGCAAACTAAGTTACCCCGATAAGCTTTAATGATCAGTGCCCGTTTTTTCAAAACTAACGACGTCTTTAGTTAACGAGACGTTAGAATTTCAAACATTTTAAAATATCTGAAATATACCAATATTTTTTTCGAAAAATTCTGAGAAGTGTTGGCACTGCTGAAAAACCTTGGCACATTTTTTCAACAAAAACTATCAGTGTTTTTTGAGAGAAAGTGGTAAAACACTTTCTCTCGAAAAACACTGATAGTTTTTGGTAAAACACTTGACGGGTCGACCTCTTAATGAGCTTGTTAGGCTAACAATGCTTTATTAATTGAACATAGGTATCGACACACTCGCTTAACACGACCTGTGCTACACTCTAAATGGGGAAAAAATTAAAGACAGCACACAAAACAAAACAAGATAACGGAAAGCCGAGAAGACAGCTGTTTTTCCAGCAGGTGACAATGATAATACTCTAAATAAGCCGCAACACGACAAAACCAACAAAGTGACATGTGAGCCCAGTATAGAGTCAGATCAGCCTGGGCCCGAGGTTATAAAACTTGTTTCATGCTCAGCTGAGTTGAGCATGAAATTTTACCTGCTCATAAATAGCAAATTACTGATAAGTACGGTTGTTTTCTTGCCCAGTTTGGCTGAGTATGAAATTTTCTCTGCTTATAAATATGGAAATGCCAACATTAGTTGGCATTTTCATATTTATCAGCAGAGAAAATTTCATGTTCAGCTGAGTTGAGCACGAAAAAAGTTTTATAACCTCCGGGCCTAATCATCCGCTAAGTCTGATCAGGAGTCTTTGTTGTGTAGGGTAGCTAAGGATCAAAGCTATCTCCATGCGGACAGCAAAGACAGATCAGAATGGGTGGATGCCTAGGTTGATTTGAGTCTTCGCTGGGCGCACATGCCACTTTGTTGGTTTTGTCGCGGCGCAGCTTAAATAATGTACAAAAAGTAAAAGATTACTAACATTAACGAAGTCAGAAAACCATAAGAAAAGCACTTTCTTGGAATGTTCAGTAATACAGTAATAATTAATAAGGAATTTTAAATGCGGGAAGGGAAGCCGGGACTAAATCGATTTGTTTAGGTCATAAATAGGACTTCTAACCCACCAAACTATCAAAACTACAAAAAAAACTTCATTAAAGTAGAACGTATAAGTGGTGGAATTGGTCTCAGATTTTTTTCTATGGCTATTTAAGTTTTTTTTCTGTCAAAATGCTTATGCATATATACTCTCGTCTTCCCTTTCGGTTATTAATAAAAATGAGGAGCAAACTAGCTATTTTATTCCAAGAGTCGTTTCATATACATGTATTGTAAATATCATAACTTGTATTTATTTTAGCTCAATAGAGCCGAAGCCTTCGTCAGAATTAATAGAACAGATGACAGTCCTTTATTTTTGTTTCTTCATTATTCGTAAATATTTGTAGCAGGGTAAATTTCTTACAGAAATTATCCTCAGACAGGCTTGGTATTTTGCTTGGTTGCCATAGCATTCGCAATGCTGAAAAATAGATCATCATTAAAACGTATTTGAAAATTCCTCCGAAAAGTTTTTGAGATGATTTCCTCAACAAAAAAAATGAACAACCTAAGTTTCTAAACAAATTTAAAGAAATAATAAAGAAGACAATTATCGTTAAAAACGTAATTGAAACTTCTTGAAACACAATTACTGATGTCATGCCAGCTAGCTCATACCTACGGAACCCCGGAAGGGACATGTGCAATATTTTTCTAAGTCGTGGCCACGACTTATTAAGTCGTTCCCACGACTTATTATGTCGTTCCCTCGACTTAGCATTTCGTTACCACGACATACTATCTCGTTCCCTAGACTTATTATGTCGTTACCACGAGTTATTATGTCGTTCCTTCGACTTATTATGTCGTTACCACGACTTACTATGTCGTTCCCTCGACTTACTAAGTCGTTCCCACGACTTATTAAGTCGTTACCACGAGTTAATACTGCCCTCCAATTGGTCAAATTAACTCGTGGCCACGAGTTAATAAAGCGCTCTGATTGGCCCTGTTTTAATATTGATAAAATCCCTTACCAGACTTCGTATGTCGCTGTTAAGGCGATAATCTGTGGACCCCTAGCTGGACTGGCCAAGTGGAGCAGTCTGATCGGACTCTGCAGTGTTGGCTAACTGGCTGAGTCTTGCTCTTGATTTTATTTTTAGATTTGCTGACTTTGCATCAGCTCACGCTAATAGCTGAGCAGGCAGTGCACATCCTCGTCATGCTGCTCTTCTCCGGGAGCAGTATGATCGGGGTCTCCAGTGTTTGTCGACTGACTCCACCATGCAGTTTCACTAAACTTCTGTGGTGTCTTTGTCCGAAATAAGTGGCAAGGTTGCCATCTGCGATATTTTACTACTGCTACAAGTATTATTATTATTATGACAACGGGACTGTCTTGGGTTCTCAGACGGTTTATGTAGACTGAACTTTCGCCCCTGTTGAGCTGCTCCCGGGTAAAGTGGTCTGATGTTTGACAATGGTCGTACAGTGTTAAGTATTTACCTCGAATATTTGGACACTGATGCCTGAGCTGACATTGCAGAGATTGACCGAACAGCTCTATCAAGGAGTCAATAATCTGCAATATCTGCCGGTAGACTATGCCACGCTGAAAGAATTTTTAAAAATCTTTCATTGTGTCGCATGACAATAGGACGCTGCAATCTAGGCTAGCATCATAGATTCTGTTCAGAATGCTCTTTCGGAGCTGTCTGATCAGTTCTTCAACAGTGCTAAGCTGTTGTGCTCTGCCAGTTTTTATGGCGTAGCTACTCCCCGGTTACTCCGACATCAATATTTTGGCAAGCAGTGGTCTTAATCAGCTGGTCTATGCGGACATGTAGGGTCGATGCATGCAATACCTGCGATCATTATTTTTAACACTTTGCTTACAATTTTGGTTTATGTTTAAGACTCTACTACTGAAGGATTGTGTTGTTGGAATACTTGGGACAGATACGGTATAAAGCATCAACTTACATCGCTGCCTCACATGTGCGAATATTCCAACAGTTTCTGTCTTAAAATGAAATGATATGAGCCGCGACACGAGAAAACCAACCAAGTGGTTGCGCGCCCTGCGCAGACTCAGATCAGCCTGGGCATCCACCCAACCTGATCAGAGTCTTCGCTGGCCGCATGGAGGTAGCTTAGACTCTTAGCTACCCTTTAAATGCTAAGCGAAGAATCTTGTCAGAGTGGGCGAATGTCCAGACGGACCTGAGTCAACGCTGGGCGCACAACCACTTTGTTGGTTTTCTCGTGTCGCGGCTCATATATTCTATTGTCTACGCCCATGGGCGTAGAAGTCTTAGTAAGTGATTTTGCTCCGGAAGCATTTTAGAAAAGGTCATGAATGGTTGAATGTTATTTTCTAGTGACTGGTTATCAATGATATTTTGCGCAGGTTTGATCAGGTCTGCAAGTGCCAGAAAAGGATCGACATGGAGACGGTCTAGTAGTATCACTAAATGCCTTAGATTTCTAAGGTGACCAGACATGCCAGTTAATTGAATTAGGGTAATAACATGCAAACATGAGCTTAGAAATGCCAACCAGAAATCAACTAGATTAAAACCGAGAATGTGCGATAAGACCGAGGTGAAGAATGACTTGGGTTTGGTAGAGGCGCGATTTGACCAAGGTGCCAATCCAATGACTACACAAGTTATTGTGTGCTAAGCGTAGACCAAAGATTTTTTTTTGTAAAAGCTGATACTTGTGGTTATTATCATCCGTATTTCATTTCACCACCACCAGTCATCATTCATAGCTCTGAAACATGTCAAGATCCGACTTGTACAGACTTGGCATGGTTAAACCGGTTTCATTCATAAAAGGCAGCCGATACAATCTCATCGCATCGTGCCAATCCATAAATGGGGTTGCTGGTGTGAATTTCAGATTAGAAACAAGCTACAGCCAAATCTACCCGTTTTAAACTTTATTGATTTCTCTATAGAAGCATTTTCTTTCTGTCGCTTTCTATCTATTTCAAAAGTTACTTCTTGTTTTGTCCGTCCGTTCTTTGTCTCACCGTCTGTGAGATTGACAGATTGATAACAAAAGACTGTGTGCAATGGAACCCCGCCTACAGCGGGTCTCGAGCCCGGGACAGCTAGATCAGCAGGCTAGCGCTTAACCCGCCGAGCTTCCGGGGCTCCCCCTTTTGCACATGCATGTATAGCTCAGCACACGGTTATTGCAAAAAATCCGACAAAAAGCAAGCGTTTTTTATGTTAATGCAACTATACTTGTCAAGACTGTAAACTTCATATCAATCTAAGCATAGTTTGGTCAGATTTCAATTTTTGTAAATGTCGTTATTAAGGAGAGCAACTACGGGAAAAGGATTATATGTCGAATATTGTGGATGACTCATAAACTGCATTAAAAGTATATGAGCCAGTCTCTGTGAAAACCGGGCTTAATGACATAAGAACAAAAAATCAATTAACTGCACCACTGAAAAGAATAACCTTTTCTAAACATTTCCTGAAAATTTGAGATGGTTACCATTATTTATTACTGAGATATAGACTTTAGAAGCTAACAGGTAGTGCAGTTTCTTTATGTGATGTTATTAACGTCATGCAAGTGTGTTTTGATGTCAATGTCATTACGTTTGTTTGAACGCGTTTTCTGTGCTTGTTACACAAAATAACTTGGACAAAAAGTGTGTTTGCTCATTTTCAATATGTATAATCATAGTCCACAAATGACATTTGCATGACTTAACAGTCTTTCTCAAATGATAGGCCTTTATGATGGTATACCATCTGTTTTCAAGACTTTGGGGTTACCGTGGAATAAGCGTTATCATGGCAACATATGTCATATTTATGACTGGATTTTGTCTGAATTCATGGGCTTTCTGTTATATCTCAACACCAAAGGTATTTTCATGGAAATAAATAGAGGTCCGAAAAATCGTTAATTTTGATGTTTTTCACCCGTTCACAACGAAATTATTACGTAATGTCATTAAGCCCGGTTTTCACAGAGAACGGCTCATATGCAAAATAATTAAGGTTGAATAACATTCCTAGATTTTGGAAATATTGAGCACATTCATGAATTCACGAATTATGTGGCGAGGGTGGAGGTAGCAGCATGGTTACTGCCATTTATTAAACTTAAATTAAGTGTGTCAGGTTTAAAACTGTCTGGGCTGTCAAGAATACAAGAATACTTTGACTTAATCAATTTCTGATCATTGCCTATAGGAGCTCCGGTAGCTCAGTGGGTTAAGTGCTGGCCTACTGATCCGGGTTCGAGCCCTGCTTGAGGCGAGAATCTTTCCTACCGTAAAGTTGTAAACAGGGTTCTGTTGCATACAGCCATTCATCATCACCCGCCCATCGTCCTGATCTGACTGAAATACTGTTGAAAAGGACGTAAAATGCAAGTCATCCATCCATCCAGCCATCCATCCGTCATTGCCTATCTTTATACACTGTAAACATTTCCGTAGATTTTACGGTAGAATACCTGGCAAGTTGGCAACCAGCTGCCAGACCATTTCCCTTTATTTTTACGGGCGTCTACCTGTAGAAAATTTGTTTGAAGTCTCGATATGGTAGAGTTATGTTAACTGACCGTTATAGTGTTGAATGGCTATATGACCAAACCTAAACCTATCTTATTCTACCCTATTCTGCGTGATGATTCCGCCAATGTTTACGGGCGCCCGTAAAAATAACGGGAAAAGGACTGGCAGCTGGTTGCCGAGTCTTCTACCGTAAAATCTACGGAATTGTTTTTAAAGTGTACTCTGTATAAATTATGGCTTTAATATCATTCCATTATGCAGTAACTAAAGCAGGGGTCAAGATATGTTGGATAGTTGGGGACGCCTTTGGGATAATGTTTCTTAATTCTCAGCAAAAAAATGTCGTGATCCCTCACTAGAGCTGCCTTGTTGACGAAGTTCTAATGGATATTCGCACCATCTGTTGCTCAGGAGTATAATAAATATCCTCAAAATCTGTCCTTATTTATACACGTGTCTCCGCTAGATAATATCAGTAGATGCGGTTTTGCGTGTGAAACTGACGGAATCCAGGTCCGCACGCATAATATGCAAGTACTCTGGTATCTCTGTTTTTTAGTTACACCATATATTCAGATTAATCTAAAAACATGGTAAAGGATTTTATCAAAAGTACACCAGACCCGATTGATCCAATCAGAGCGATTTATTAACTCGTGGCCACGAGTTAATTTGGCCAATAGGAGTTCAGTATTAACTCGTGGTCACGACTTAGTAAGTCGTGGGAACGACATAATAAGTCGTGGCCACGACTTACTAAGTCGTAAGAACGACATAATAACTCGTTACCACAACTTACTAAGTCGTGGGAACGACATAATAAGTCGTGGCCACGACTTAGTAAGTCGTGGGAACGACATAATAACTCGTTACCACGACTTACTAAGTCGTTGGAACGACATAATAAGTCGTGGCCACGACTTAATAAGTCGTGGGAACGACATAATAAGTCGTGGCCACGAGTTAATAAAAAAAATTGCACGTGTCCCTTCCGGGGTTCCGTACATACCTTTCGTTGGTATGGTTTCTTAATGTTACTATGGACTTACAATCCGAAAGAAGCACATTAACACGTAAAGCGCCAGTGATGAAAATGGCAGAATTTGCAAACAGTGCAGATCCTGTTAAGGTGGCTCATAAGGAGCCACCTCATCTAGATCTACACTGTTTGCCCTCTAGTTTTTGAATTTTCAATATGATGTAGCTTGGATGAAACATATTTTTGAATTTTTGCAGACGTAAATTTGGTCGTCTGCTTTTTGGCGCTAGAAGGGTTAATATTTACGAATACAGTGGTGAAGCTATTTTGATTGATCTTTAACAGAAATTTTAGTTATTGGTTTTGTAGTTTTCTGTCAGCACGGTTGTTTTTTGTCAAGTGCTTAATTGCTAGATCGCCAAATTGGGAGCGGATAGTATTAGTAAGTTCACCTTCTTAGGACATATTGCCTCATATGCTGCCTGATCAGCCTATGCGTACTTTCTCTTTCTCCTTTCGTAAGTTTTCAAGGCCCAGTTGTCGATGCGAACCTGTTCAAACGTTGATAAAATAGCAAAAAAAAATCATTCGGCGATAAGTTTGGCACTGCTCAGATGCACTGACAAACGATTGCTTTGCTGTCCCTTAAAACTCATAGTCGATTCCCATATCATCAGTAGAAATATGACGCACCCATTTAAAAAACTGAAGATTTGTTGCTTCCGGATTTTGCTTTGAAGTTGTATATTAAGTTAAAATAGATTTTATGACATGGGTTATGAAATAATTTAATGGAAATAAACCATTCTAAAACGGTTTGCCACAAAGTATCAACTATATAACGTATAAGAACAAACAAACAATTATACAGAACTAAATGCTTAAATTGTCGTCACAATCAGATACCCTTAATTCAACAAATAATTTGTATGGCGGACTACTGAGAATAGAAGGTGGTAAATAATTTCTAGAAACATATGGGAAATTAACTTTTGTACTGTCACTAGGTTCTGAAAAATATTGAAACGGATACACCAACGCAAACCTGCGACAATGAGTGAGGGTGATTCTGTATAAGAAAATTAGAGCCGCGACACGAGAAAAACCAACAATGTGGTTGTGCGCCCAGCGCAGACTCAGATCAGCCTGGGCATCCGCCCAGTCTGATCAGAGTCTTCGCTGTCCGCATGAAGGTAGCTGAGCTATCGTTTGGGCACTTAACGAAGAGTCTGATCAGACTGGGCGGCTGCCCAGCCTGACCTGAGTCTGCGCTGGGCGCACAACCACAGTGTTGGTTTTATCGTGTCGCGGCTCATCAGTCAGTTGATCAAAAAAAGACAAAAAAAAAAAAAAAAAAAAAAACACTAAAAATGACTAGATAAAGTGAGCAGGGGCTCACGTATATCCCCGACCAGTGCCACCGCCAAACAAAGTCCTAATTACTGAACCCTGACTCCACCCAGGAGCTGACCCCAATGCTACAAGGCATTCAATATCGAAGGAAATGCTATTGAAAAGAATCTGACAAATGGCTACAGATATATGAGTAAAACGAAAAGTGTATAGCAAAACTAAGACCTAATTTCAGCCCAAATAATTGATCCCTTGCCCTGCCCAGAGGCCTGACTCAAATGCTAAAGCATGAGATATCATTAACCAAATATGAAAAGAATCAGACATGCTGTTACTACACAAATATGAGCAATCCAAAAGGTTTAAGGCAAAACAATGATGTAAACTAAGTCCTAATTATTGACCCCTGGCCCCACCCAGAGGCCTGACCATGCAACTGAGATATTTCACATCAAAGGCAATGCTGTAGAGATGTTAGGAACCAAATATAAAAAGAGTCTGATAAACAGAGACATGAGCAAAGCAAAGGTTTAACAAAAAACTTTGACGTAGCTGAAGTCCTACTTATTGACCCCTGGCCCTACTCAGGGGCCTGACCCCAATGCTTAAGCATTTCATATCAAGGATATTGCTACAGAGATATCACTATCCAAATATGAAAAGACTCTAACATGCCGTTTCAGAAATATGGCAATCTAAAAGGTTTAACACAAAACGTTGACGTAAACTAAGTCCTAATTATTGACGCCCCGTGCAAACCGGGGGTATAAATAGTTGGATGCTTTCGCTTGTAGCAGGTGGTGAAACCCCACTATACAAGCAACCGTCCGTTATATAGTTCAGTATAACTGATCAAATTTAAATGATCAAATCTTCCGTACAAACAGATCCAACGTGCTAATTTAAATAAACCCCATTTAGAAATTTATTAGATATTTAAGTAGACATCAAACGCGAATTCTATCCTTTCGATCTTACTATTTCATGATACTAACATGCCTCATTTGTTTGGGTATCATTCTGTGCCCGTGGGTCGCACACGGGACGAAGATTATTACCTCATCTGTGTATAACAATTGTCTTGTGTATGTGTCACCTTTTCAAACTCGAGCACGTTGCACTTTAAAATTAGAAAGAAATTTGTCTCAACAGAAAAATAATAAACAACTTGTCTTCTGTAGCAATTGTCTGCTACTTTTTGTTTGCATATACTTTAAAGCTTCAAGTCATTTAACAAATCTTATATGTTTCTACCTCTTCTTACCTATATAGTAACTTTGACAACTTCTTAGTCTCATTGCATATACTCCGGATATGGATCTTCTATTCCGACAACGCCAAAGACGTCTTTTCAACAAACGGTTCTCTTTCCCTTTGTCTGTGGGGAATAAAATTTACATATCACTTTACTTCTATAGTGGATGGGGTGAAATTCCGTGTCAACACAGGAGCTACCTGTTTGTCGTGGGTGGCATCTCGTATGCTGGAAAAAGGGATCCTGGTAGTTGAGGGAAGCCCAGGGATTTCCAGCTTTCCAACACACTACTTTGGCCCTGGCTTCAGATAGACGAGCGTTTCGGGTTAGGCCCGATCTGTTTCAATCGGCTCAGTCGTGCTAAGCTCTAGAAATACGCTACTTGATTCTTCACTTCCTTCTTTCTTTATACGTATCTATAATGGTACATACTGGGCTTAAAAATTCCCTTTATTTCTTTCTATATGAGTATTTTCGATGGGCAGCGGCTGATGGGTTAACTGACGGGCATATTTTTCGGCCTTCAGCATTTGGGGTTTAAACCGAGGGATTTGATCGTTGAGTATAATGGTTATGTAGCTTTGGCGTTGGGAATAGGAGGTCCGTTCCCCTAAAACGTCCCCTTGTAGGACTCCGCGGAGGGTGAGGCGCATAGCCAATGAATAATAAACATCAACCATGGCATCCACAAATAAGAGAAGTTTTCGAATGGACTCTGATGACGACGCGGACAAGCCCTCATATTTCGCATTTCAAGGTAATGTTAGTTTCGCTAAATTTCTAGTCATTCAGTCACTTGAAGAGAAGGCGGTCACGACCCTTTCCCCTTTCGTGATTAAAAAACAAATTGAAAGTTTAATTGGAACTCCAAAATCTGTGAAAAAAACACACACTAAAAAACAAGACTCTTCTTATCGAAACATGTCGAAAAGCTCAAACGGACAGTCTCTTGAAAATTTCTACCTTTTTTTGGCCTTAAAGTCTCTGTCACGGAGCATACAAGCCTTAACTCTTCAAAAGGCATCATCCGTAACAGAATGCTGAAAAGGGAAAAAGAAAATGAAATCGTCGACTACCTAAAAGAACAGGGCGTGACCGCCTGCAAACGTTTTACCATAAAGAAAGATCACGAAATTGTTGAGACGAACACATTACTTCTCACGTTCAATTCCGTCACGGTACCAAAATCGTTAAAAATCTTTTATCGAATTGTTCCGGTTGACGTGTATGTGCCAAACCCTCTGCGGTGTTTCAACTGTCAGAGGTTTGGTCATCACGAAAACAACTGCCCCGTTGATCCCGGATCTGTCTGTGCGACTTGTGGCGCGGGAGGTCATGACCACCATACCTCCGCGTGCAAAAATCCTGCCAAATGTGTAAACTGCGGAAAAGATCACGTCTCTCAATCCAGCATATGTGAAATTTGGAAAAAAGAAAAAGAAATTTTAAAAATCAAGTTCAACAAAGATGTTACATATTTGGAAGCTAGGAAATTGTATGAAAGCCAAACCCAAACATCGGAATTGGACTTCACAAAATTCTTCACTCACTTGCAAGACCGGAAACAAAAACTATTGGTACCCATTTTTTCGATAAAGATTTCGACATTCTTTCATCTTCCAAACTTATTACACCATCTGTAAAATCAACATCTCAGCCGACAGCAACTGCAGCTCGCTCTGGCTCAGGTTCACAGCCTCGGGCCGCTATGGCGGCTCGTCCATCTAGTTCTCAGTCTAATTCTCAGTCTAGTTCACAGTCTAATTCACAGTCTAGTTCACAGTCTAGTTCGTCTGGTTTACAGTCTGTTAGACAGACTAAGGAACAGCTTAAAGCGGCGGCTAAAGCGCAGAAGGAGAAGGATAAACATCGTTCTCCTTCTGGTCACGGCTCTGGCCGTCGATCACATTCTGGAGGAGGATCGTCCTCCAATAAACCTGCCATCGGAGGCTCGTCCTCCAATGAACCCGGCAAAGGATCTCCAGATCCTGTTAAAACGGTCGATTTGGATATGGCGTTTTGGAGGATGACATGGACACTGGTTAGGAGAAGTATATTCTTCTCCTGATTGGTCTCCTGGCTCGTTTTTTTCTCTCCCATTCATTTAAACATGGATAAAAAGTCAATAATACAGTGGAACTGTCATGGTCTTAAATCAAATTATAATGAATTATTAATTTTAATGTAAGTGTCAAATGTCTTCAAGAAACCTTTTTAAAGCAGTCAGATAATTTTAGTTTTAGAGATTTTAGTATGTTTAATTATATTTGTCCTGATGGTCAAAGAGCATCATTAGGAACTTCGATTCTCGTAAAATCTAACATCCCACATAGTCAGTTTAATCTAAATACAAACTTACAAGCAGTTGCCGTCAATGTTACTTTATCCAAAAAAGTAACGATATGCTCTATTTATATTCCACCAAATGATGTACTTTCTAAAAATTCCTTGGTCAATCTTGTAGACCAATTGCCGCAGCCATTTATGTTAGTTGGTGACTTCAATGGTCACAGTAAAACCTGGGGTTGTTTGAATACAAATGACAGAGGAGAAATTATTAAAGATGTAATTGCTGAAAATGATTTTGTGTATACTTAATGAAAAACAACCTACATATCTATACCCTCCCACGGGAAATTATTTTGCCATAGATTTATCTATTTGTCATCCTTATATATATTTAGATTTTGACTGGTCAGTTTGTGATTACCTGCATGGAAGTGATCACTTCCCAATTATAATTAAAGAAATTGAATCATCTGATGAAGAACAGCATTCTCGATGGAATTTGAAAAAAAGCAAATTGGGAAGTGTTTGTTTCATCATGTCAAGAACGGCTCAGCTCAGAAAAGTTCAAAACAGCAGAAGATATGTCTGCTTTTACATCAGCATTACATGCAATTTCGGAAGAAAATATTCCGAAGTCCTCGACAAGTTCAAAAGGCGTAATCCATGGTTTACCAATGAATGTAAAACTGCAATAAACAAACGCAAATCGGCTTTACGAAAATTTAATAAAAATCCGTCTCGTGAAAATCATGTACATTCAAAAGTAACTCGTGCTAAAGCACGAAGAACTATTAAAGAAGCTAAACCTTCATTATGGCAACAATATGTCAACAAATTAAATCCTAAAACGCCAGTAAAAAAGATATGGGAAATGATACGAAAAATCAGTGGAAAAAATAAGAAATCTGAATGTGTTCATATTAAATCTTCCGACAGTAACAAATGTTTTTCAGCTGCAGACATTTCCAATGCATTAGAAGAAAACTTTCAGAAAAATTCTTCAAGTTCAAATTACAGTCAACGATTTCAGGAGCTGAAGGCTGGGAGGGAGTCGGAGGACTTAAATTTTCAGTTATTAAATAACGAAAAATATAATCTTCCCTTCAGCATATCAGAATTAAAGGAGTCACTTGATAAATGTAAAGATACGGCCGTAGGGCCGGACGATATTCATTATCAGATCCTTAAACATTTACCGCCTGATGCATTGGAGACCTTACTTAATATGTTGAATGATATTTGGCATACTGGAAAATTTCCAGAAGACTGGCATAAAGCAGTCATCATTCCTATTCCCAAACCGGAAAAGGATAAGACGGAAGCAACAAATTACCGACCGATAGCGTTAACAAGTTGCATATGTAAAACAATGGAGAGAATGATTAACGATAGGCTCGTTTGGTTCCTGGAGTCAAATAACTTGATTTCCAGAAATCAAGCGGGCTTTCGTAAGAATCACAGTACTATAGATCATTTAGTTCGATTAGAAACTTTTATTCGTGATGCATTTGTGAAAAAAGAACATGTCGTCGCAATATTTTTTGATCTGGAGAAAGCGTACGACACAACGTGGAAATATGGCATCATGAAAGATTTACATAATATTGGCCTTCGAGGCCGACTACCAAACTTTATTTCGAATTTCTTATCAGACAGATCCTTTAATGTTAGAATAGGGTCTACATTATCTGACACTTTTAAACAAGAACAGGGTGTTCCTCAGGGAAGTATTTTATCACCTACTTTATTTAACATAAAAATCAACAAGATTGTTAAATGTGTTAACGATACCGATTCTTCATTATATGTTGACGACTTTACTAAATAATGAAGTACCACCTTTTTGAATACCATGCAATGAAACAATTACCATTAAACATCTTTTTGTTTCTTGCATTGATTTTAACTACATCCGTTCAAAACATTACAGTATTAATAAAATGAGCGATCTTTTTAATAAAATATCATCCTGTCATATTATTGACTTCTTAAAAGAATAAGATATAGTCGTTTATTATTATACATAACATTTTTAACATCAGGACGTATATTTAACAGTTAGACGTATTTGAACTTGATTTGTAAACTTAGTAGAAATATTTTTAATTATCGACGTTTAGACGCAATATACCCTTACCAGGGTTGAGCGTCTATAAATAACTTAAACATTCATTCATTCCTAATTATTGACCCCTGGTCCCACTCAGGGGCCTGACCTAGGGGTTAAGGTATTTCACAACAAAGGCAATGCTATAGAGATATCATTAACCAAATATGAAACTATTCTGACCAGCGGTTACAGAGATAAAAGGTTTAACGCGAAACTTTGACGTAAAAGTTAACTAACGGACGGACGAACGGACGAACGAACGGACGAACAGACAAACAAACGGACGAACAGACAGCGTGACAAAAACTATATACCCCCTGACAACCTTCGTATGTCGGGGGTATAATAATTGAAGATACACAGGAAAGGACAAAATCACAAAGGTAAAACCCACCCAAGATATCGAAAAAAGAAGAAGAACGCAATATGGCAAAATACAAAAATGAACTGTTAATCAAAGGCATAAACTATCACCTTTTAATTACTATAATAGCCTTACGAGAGGGCACACAATATTGAATAAACGTTGATTCAGTGTTTCTGGGCGTTGAAGAAACATTGGTGTCAGTGTTGTGTCAAAATTTTGTCAGTGCTAGGTTGTTCTGGCTTTTACTTATTCCCTTTAGTTCTGACTCAACAAAATGTTAAGTATCCTTTAGGATAATGTAGTTTTATCACTGCCATAATAAGTCAAGATTTACGGAAGAGTAAGATTTTAATGTTCTGAAACACATAATTGCTTTCTCTGGTCAGATAGCAAGATATCTAGACGATCTTTAAAATAATGTCAATCCTTACTTTGAAGGCAAGGTGAATCGAATTCATCCACCTGAGTTGGAGTTTAACAAAGCTGATGCATCCAACACCGAAGCTCCATTTTTGGATCTACATTTATCTGTTTCAAACGGATTTGTTGAGCTGTGACGTTTCCCGTTCTACCTCTTACGGGGTTCACATATCTCAACCTATCCGGTTTGCTAAAGTGTTTCGTCATGTGAATAACTTCAATGTCCGTGACAGAATTTTAACTGCTCAACCTCTCCAGAAGGGCAATCGGTATCATAAACTTCGAAATGCTTTTTCAAAATTTTATCGCCGACACTATGAATTGATTTCTAAAATCAAGGTCGGATTAAAACCTCTTTTGCAGTATGCCCTATCAGAACTAGAATTTTATGGTTACTTAGTCGATAAATTTAAAATAAAAATGTAAGTAAGACTGCTTTTTTTATTGATATACATCACAAACGTATTAGATATATGAGCCACAACACGTGAAAACCAACAATGTGGTTGTGCGCCCAGCGCAGACTCAGATCAGTCTGGGCATCCGCCCAGTCTGATCAGAGTCTTCGCTGTCCGCATGGAGGTAGCTCAGTCCCTTAGCTACTCTTTAAACGCTTAGCGAAGAGTCTGACCAGACTGGGCGGATGTCCATGCTGATCTGAGTCTGCGCTTGGCGCACAGCCACATTGTTGGTTTTCTCGCGTCGCGGCTCATATCATAAATGTAATGCTGCAGTCTGTATGTTCAGTGTTTAATCCAATCATGGTTAATTACATTGCTCCCCTCTTAAATCGCATGCCGGTATTCGGGCATCGGACTCTGATGGGCCCGACATAATGCTATTTATTTTAGCTGCTTGGTATAGGATCTGTAATCTGAAACGTCAAAATACAGATGTGGGTTGGCAAATAAAAACTGAGCCACGACACGAGAAAACCAACAAAGTGGTTGTGCGCCAAGCGTAGACTCAGATCAGCTTGGGCAGCTTCGCAGTCTGATCACACTCTTCTCTAAGCGCTTACAGGGTAGCTAAGGGTCTAAGCTATCTCCATGCGGACAGCGAAGACTCTGGTCAGACTGGGCGTATTTTGTTGGTTTTCTCGTGCCGCGGTTCAGCTGTATATGGTTCAATATACCTTTCATGCAAACGAACGAAATCTGCGTCCAATTAATAGATAGTTTCTCTGTTGATTTTGCCCGTTAAAAACAAGCACTTTATTTGAGTATATCGTTCACTGTGGGTGGAAGCATGACTATACACTAATAATACACCCGCGATAAATAAACCCTAAGCATCAGCAGACACCAGTTAATAATTACAACCGGACACACAACGTGAATCAATATTGAATCAATTTTGTCGAAACGTTACGACGTTTTATAAACGTTTTTTCAATTTGATTCCACGTTGTGTGCCTGAGAGTCTTGCAGGCTTAATAGCAAAGAAGCCATTTCGAGTAAATATGAAGTACGCATTTTGTTCAAATTATGTTATTTTTTCTCATGCTCCCTCCTTGAATAAATTCTTGTATACGGCAATATAAAAATGCTGCTTGCCTTATCAGTAAAACCAGATACCAGAATGAAACAATAAAATTGTATATTTATATACGCCTGAGACTTATACATCTAAAATAAAATGTCTATCTTCCGACCATGCCAAACAATTTATGGCATGTTTTAACCTGCAAATCCCAAGGTGATGCAGACATTTCGGAAACAGACTTGAACAATATGGTAAAGATTGTTGCCGGAATATTATAGGAACGAATTCTATTTTTATAGATTTTATCGATGTGTAAACCCGGCCAATCACTCACAAACTGAATAAAGCCCGAAGAAACTCAGACCCCTATTTAAGCAGGTCAGCCTTTTATCGTGTGGCGGCTCATTGACGATGTGATAACAGAAAATGGGCTTTCTT
Organism: Ctena decussata; assembly: GCA_963989385.1. Lineage (NCBI taxonomy): Eukaryota > Metazoa > Mollusca > Bivalvia > Lucinida > Lucinidae > Ctena > Ctena decussata. The sequence continues at coordinate 82,800,369 of OZ022504.1, read as the reverse complement.
GACATTGACTTCACATTTGACCTTCAAAATCATCAAAGATAATAAAATTTGAGCCGCGACGCGAGAAAACCAACAATGTGGTTGTGCGCCCAGCGCAGACTCAGATCAGCCTTGGTATCCGCCCAGTCAGATCAGACTCTTCGTTTCGTGCTCAGAGGGTACCTTAGGGTCTAAGCTTTCCTCCATGCGGACAGTGAAGACTCTGATCAGGCCCAGGCTGATCTGTGTCTGCGCTGGGCGCACGACCACATTGTTGGTTTTGTCGTGTCGCGGCTCAATTTTATAGAAATGCTTCGCTCTCAAAGTCTACGCATTCGTCTTATATATGTAGATCCACAAAATAGAAATGCCAACATATATTGAGCCAACAAAGGGGGGCAACTTTTGTTGCCATGGACGATGGAAATCTTTCCAAGAAGAGTCTACTTTAAAAGGAAAGAATGTGTTCCTGGGTGAGCAAATGAGCCGCGACACGACAAAACCAACAAAGTGGTGCGCCCAGCACAGACTCAGATCAGCCTGGGCATCCGCCCAGTCTGATCAGAGTCTTTGCTATCCGCATGGAGGTAGATGCGGCCCAAAGCTACCCTTTAAGCGCTTAGGGAAGAGTCTGATCCAATTGGGCGGATGCTCAGGCTGATCTTAGTCTGTGTTGGGCGCACGACCACTTTGTTGGTTTTCTCGTTTCGCGGCTCAAATACTTCCTTTACGAGTTGACTTCCCGTTGAGATGGGAAGCAAAGATCAAAAATGGCAGAGCCGTTACCCCTGAGAGAGTATCTGCAAGCGAAAATAACAGACTTGGCTGAATTGAACTGAAGCTGTTTATCTCTCCACTTTATCTACTAATCTACTTTGTTTCCCGACAGTTATCTAAATTACTGTAAAGCAACAAAACAAAAAAACTTTCGTTTCAAATATTACAATTCATTAAAGTTAAGCTGTTACTGGAACTTGTCTTCCGTCGCAATATCAAATAGTTTCTTTAATTTTCTAGTCTAGGCATTTAACTCCACACAAATGGAAGGACTCTTAGAATGAAACAGAATTATCGAACGATTCGCTTCCGTCATTGAAATTTCTCTAAATTAGATTCTTTCAAATTCTTTACAATGAAGCATATTTGCTGACTCAATTACATCATCTCAAATTTTGGAGCAGCTTTGCAGGGACATCGAAGAGCAGGCATTATCAAAAGTTAAATTAGGAGCTGCATGAAAATGATATTGGTTATTTTAGTGAAAGACTACGGCACACTGGTAAATGATCAGATGTCATCTTATCTTTAGGACGTAATACTGCATCGTAAAACAAGACATGAGCCGCGACACGACAAAACCAACAAAGTGGCATGTGCGCCCGGCGAAAACTCAGGTCAGCCTGGGCATCCGCTCAGTTGTTCACAGAGTCTCCGCTGTGCGCTTAAAGAGAAACTTAAGGTCTAAGCTACCTTCCTGCCGACAGCAAAGACTAGCCAGACTGTCGCCCAGGATGCCCAGGCTAATTTGAGTCTTCGCTGGGCGCACATGCCACTTTGTTGGTTTTGTCGTGTCGCGGCTGACATGGTTTTGAAAATAATACCATCGTACTGCAGCACAGCATGACTGCTCCGCTTAATTCGAATCGCTGCACCCTAAGAATTTCCGTAGAGTTTACGGTAAATAACTGGCAACCAGCTGCCACTCCATTCCTATTGATTTTACGGGCATCTGCATGTAGAACACTGTGTGAAATTACGATATGGTAGTGTTACGTTCACTATCCGAACTCGAAAATACCTTAATGGTCCTTAATAGTATTGAAGGGAAATATGACGAAAACAACACCTGTTCTATTCTGTCCTACGTACTTGATGATTCATACAAAGTTTTACGGGCGCCCGTAAAAATAACGGGAAAAGGACTGGTAGCTGGTTGCCAGTTATTCTACCGTAAAATTTACGGATATTTTTACAGTGTTCACGTGTAGTTGAAATGTTCCCCTTTTACGTACAGATGGTTTCGATATGTGCTACTGTAGCATATACCAGGTATGTCTTAAATCATAAAGTCTGACAAGTGCCTTGGTCAGTCATTATTTGCTTCACATATAATTAGCCTACGACTGTAGCTACATATACGCACTGTAATATCTTTAAAATAAAAGAAAAGAAAGAAAGAAAATATTTTCCGTTGCCTCTTCATGTCTGTAGGTGCACTGTTTTAGAACATGTCTTTGATCCGACGTTATTTCAACGTTATTTGGCTTCTTGGTAACTCTCTGGGATTACGTTTCATTTATGCCGGGTGGAGTGTCGTATTCTTACAAGATGGACAGGTCCAGGCATCAGTCTAGTGGGATCTGGTTTATAAACCTTTTTATTGGTTTATAGAAATTGCTGTATATTTCTATGTCAACAAAGTGAACACTGACCAGAACGCCGCGTTCTGCATCGTCCGATCTTGGTCTGCACTGGTTGCCTATGTCCTTTTTAAGAGGTGCTTTAGGCATCAATAGGAAAAAGCATAGCATTTGTGAGCTCCGCTTTAAGCGTCATTCATCCTAGCTGAGATTTAAACAACAAACTTCAGAGTATAAAAAGAAGTAATTCAATCTAGTTATAAATAATTTAAGAAATTCCAGCGCAAACTTATAACACTTTCCTCTATATACGCCACTTTTTCATGTTACTGTCTGACTTCTGTCAGACAAAAGATAATTGGAAAACAAAAAAGACTATAGCTACCGCGTTTTAAGAGTAGGACAGTGCAAAATATATGAGTAGGCGATCAACTTTAGCTTGATGATCGAGTAAGCAGACGACCAAATATACGTCTGCAAAGTTTCAAAAAAGCTTCGTGCCAGCTATATCATATTAAGAACTTAAAGACTAAGAGACCATACAGCGTAGCTCTAGATGAGGGTGCTCATAATGAGCCACCTCATCAGGATCCACGCTGTTTGAAAATTCAGCTTAAATTTTAGTCTCATGCGTTTAAAGTGTTAACTCACAATGACATGACGCTAGGACATTTTTGTAAAAAGTTGATTGTTTGTGTTCTTAGTTTGTTTGTTACCAAGATACCAGTTTGTTTTGTAAAAAGTTGATTGTTTGTGTTCCAAGTTTGTTTGTTACCGAGATACCAGTTTGTTATCAGTTGGAACGCAGCTCCAAGGAGTAGGGATATAATCAAGCACATAGCAACGAATTTTTGTTCGAAATTGTCGCCATCAAAATGGCTATCGACGAACCCCATAGTACTTTAACGCCACCATACAGATTAATCAAATCGCCCCACCGGTTGAAATTTTAAGAGCACTTTTCGGACTCCCATGTTTGAATTTTTCTGTTTAAATAATTCCAGGACATCCTTTTCCGCCTGTGTAATTATTGAGGAAACGGTGCCCTTTACGTCAGCGTCAAACATTTGAACAAAAAAATACGATTTACAGCTTATTCGACTTTCTCCAGAACGCAGACCTATGCCATGATAAATATTGATATATATTCTACTATCATGTGAAATTTCAGAAAATTTGGTTTTGGAACATTTTAAAATTGCAAAATAACATGACCACTCGGTTTGAAAACAAATCGAAAATGGCGTCGAAATCATGCCAGCCTTACGCGCTTAGTTTAGTGTTCACTGCCAAATTAACAAACTCACAATTCGGCCTGTCCGTAGAAACGTAACACCTCTCACTGATTAATCTTCAACCAAGACCGAATAAAAAAGTCAAGCAAATACATTTTATTCATATTTTATTGTCAGATACAATAATGTCAACTCTCACCTCTATGCTCTAGCAAATCGTAAACACAAGCTTATGACGTGATTTTGAATCGATTAGAAATTTGTATAATCATGGCTTAAAAGACGGACTTAATCAGCGATTGATGTTCATTTAGGTACAGTTCATGCTATCGTTCAGGATTAGCCTTTCCCCTCATAATTGAACGGTAATTTAACGGTTATTTCTTTTTTTTAATTAGCAGATCACGCACTTGATTTCAAAAGTCAAATAAACGGTTGTATGTGAGTAACCTGGGAGGGATGAGGAATGCCCCCCCCCCCCCTCGCCCCCTTCGTGGCACGGTTAGAGGCAGGAGTGTAGGGGTTATTACACTTTACACACAATTATGTTTATCCTTTGAGAGCAAGAATAAGAGGTGGGCCCCAAAGATACTTTATATTGTCGTGTCTGCTTGCCGCTACTATTGAAATCTTGTTCAATTTACAAATACCAGCATCATCAAATATGGCGATACCTGGTGAAATTTTGTCTATTTGACAAAATTACAAAAATACGCACCTGGCTATTAGCGTACAGGCAGTTACGCCTTTGAGAAGGGTTAGCAGTGCACTGTATGCATGCGATGTTTTTGCATTGTATTTGCATTGCCTGTATAAGCTTGAGAAACTCGTCGGGCATGAGTGTGTGTTTTTTTTTTCTTGTTTTTTTTTTTTTTCCTTTTTTGAGGGGGTGGGGGGGTGGGGGGGACATTTACAAAAAAAGTAAAAAGTATGCAAAGACCAGGAACTGAAACAATCAAAATCCAAATCAGCCCTCAAACCATAGTTGGAAACAACCAAGATTACAAATAATCAAGATACAGAGAACATATGGCCAACCGAGTGAGCAGCTTGTTCCCAAAAGGTGGCCACTCAGCAACCCAAACCGAACCAAAAATAATAATAACATACATAAGGTAAAACATTACAGAAACTCTGACACCAAAAACAGGCAACAAAGAACCACAACAGAACTACCGCCTTGGAACGGTCAGTAATGAATTACTGGGGGGAAGCAGGTACACGGGTAGATCTACATAAAATAATAGAATAAAATAGAACATTTATTTCTCCAATTACGAACCCTTTCGGTTATGCAGTCACATATAACAAACAACAAAAAACATTTACTAATAATTCAGATCGTGTTTTCCTATTTCTCTATTAAAATGACTGATGTTGCCTCACATTAGAGTAGTCTTGGCGAGGCGGTTCTATATACAGCCGCAATACGTTTTCATGGATAACTGGCACTTATCGTAGACTTGTTATCAATACACAACTTTATCAATTTCCTGTTAGTTTTCCTGAACTGGGAGACTCTTCAAAAATTCTTTGCTCCCAAAGGAGCAAATGCTTTCCTTAAAGAGTTTACTCCCATTGGAAAGGTAGGATAAATAAAAAATATTATTGCCGAGATGCTTCCCCTGAAAGTGTACCCGGTTGCCCTAGGCCCACACATTTACATGTACACTCTCAATTTCTTTTCAGTTCCTTCCAATGCTTAACATGTTCATTCTTCATTTGTATGTCGACTAGAATTGTAACATTGTAATTGTCCGGTCGACTAGCAGGCCCGGGTATCTTGCAAGTCACCAGAAGATTTGATATTTTTGCATTTACGAATCGTCCCGAAGGCACATGTAAAGGGCAATCCAGTACACTTTATACTCAACTCTGGGCTTATTGTTCATACTCTGCGTCCTGAAATTAAATGATTGGGCAATCGATTTCCGAATCGAATAGGACAACTGTCGAAATACATTAATTAGGCAATGATAGGAATTGAGCTAGCGGCCTTCAGATTCTCATCTGAACACTCTAAGCTACCAAATGTGGTGACGTGCGGGAAGGTTTTCACTTTTTCCCTTACTGTAGTATTTTCTGAGGGTCAGTAAGGACACGGGTGACCTGCAACAAGCAAAGACTAAGATAGCTTGCACTACAAATGTTATAAAAGTTAAAATGAACAGCTTGCATGTGTGCATTCTATTTTGGGTCTTGGCTGGTAGCTTTTTATTCATGCACATTTTGCTAAATGAAGGCAATGATGGGTTGCTTGAATAAGTATACAAAGTTCATGCGTATTTCAACAGTTCCCCACACGCCCGCTATTTTCAACTTTCAAGTATACTCACTATACTGTCAATGATCTTTACGCTTATTCGGGATGTGGAATTTGCCAAAGTGGAGCTATTCGTATACAGTTTAAGTTCATGTACAACAGTACATGTACTTTGCTTCCACGGAATAAATGTCTGTTTTTGTGCCACGTGCCAAACGTCGGATGGCACGTAGCAGGCCTCCAAATTTTCCCCACAGCTCCCACATCCGCACACCCCGACACATTTTCAGGCTCATCATCGAACACACGAAATGCTCTTCGTAACTTAATTCAGAACGGAAAGAGTTTGCTTGCAAGCCAATCAGGGTTTTGCTATTCGCTTATATATACAGTTTTGTATCTTGAAGCAGTCTTGTTCGACTAAGCAGATTTTGGCTGTTATCATATCCGACAAGATTCCTCTTCCCCTGTTGCGGCTCAGCTGTTGGTAAGATTCAAATGACTGTAATAAATCTCAGAGTGTGTAACAACAATGAATCCAAATCGGACAGAGAGAGAGAGAGAGAGAGAGAGAGAGGGGGGGGGGAGAATACGCTGTCACAGCAACGACTGCTCAAGTCATGTTTTGGACCTATACATCACTTCAGGCATCAGTGAAGATGAATTCCCCCACTTCCCTGGCCCCCATCCGTCCCCACCCGCATCCTTCCATCCCCACCTGGCTTGTTTCTTTCTAAGTAACTTGAGCCGCGACGCGAGAAAACCAACAATGCGGTTGTGCGCCCAGCGCAGACTAAGATAATCCTGGGCATCCGCCCAGTCTGATCAGAGTCTTCGCTGTCTGCAGGTAGCTTAGACCCTTAGCTACCCTTAAGGCGCTTAGGGAAGACTCTGTGCAGACTAGGCGGATGCCGAGGCTGATCTGAGTCTGCACGGGGCGCACAACCACTTTGTTGATTTTCTCGTGTCGCGGCTCATATGCTCTGTGTAATTGTTGAGCAAATTATAAAATCAGATCGTAAATTTCAAACAGAAAGTCTTTGCTTCTCATGTTCGACTTATAATCTGTTTACATGGCATGCGGACTGGCAATCTAGCTCGAGGCAATATACGTCATTTTTTTTATTACGTCACAACACTGACCTAATAACTTATTTGACAGAAAACAGATGACTGTTTGAAAGATAAATAATATTAGAAAAGGATATTATATTCACAAATTTGAGTGGCAGAACGTCAGATTTGTACAATGCCAATCAGGTCAGCAGTCAGGTAAGGTACGTTCTACCAGTTTGTAGTCTATTTTAGCTTACTAAACTCCGTAATTTTTCTCCTCTTCAAGTATTTAGCAATCTGAGCTAATGTTTGACAAGCTGTCGACCTCAATTTTCTGTCTAAATTGTGGCTGTCCGGCAAGTATTGCTGGTGCTCATATCACGTGCAAGACCGTTTCCTGAGCGTTAAAACTACAGATGCCATCTATTATTTTGCAATTTAAAAATGTTCCAAAACGATATTGCTTGGAATTTCACATGCAAACAGAAGAAATAATAAAGTTTTCGATGGCATGGGTGTGCGCATTGGAGAAAGTCTCAGCTTTCTGTAAATTATGTTTTATGTTGATGCAAGTTTTCGGTAGAATCAAAATAGAGTATTGTACTTTGACGATGAATATTTTAGACTTTCGAGCAATTTTGGCCCTGAATTTTGTTGAGAAAGCCTGCTTAATACTAGTTAGCAAAGCAGTTTTATGTGTTGAATCATTTTAATATAGCCAATGGCTCTAAATACTTTTGAGAATAATGGGAAATTTAGTCAAGAACCATGTTCGCCATTTTTAGGGCCTATTTTTTATGTGGAAGGATCCACCGTTGTAAATACAATCACCGCTTTTCGAGGGTTTGCGTTCCAACTGTATAGTAACAGTTTTCAAGCTGTTCGCATCTTAGACTCATTCACACCAGGGCCCAGGTTCACAATCATTCCTTAATTTAAGGTAAAACTTAACTATTTAAGGTCCAACTCATACCTTTACTAAGAAATGTCTTTAAAAGTGCGTCTGCACAACACCTTAATCATGTGGCTTCTTCGGAAAATTACAGGGAGTCATACGGAAAATCTAACGGAAATGAGCGAGAGATTACGTATTTTGTGCTTGATGTAAGCGGCAATTTATGTTCCCGCGGACTGTCAAACCCAACGTTTTGATCCGTACTTTGCATGTTCGGTATTTAAACGCTGAAAATTGAGTTCTAACTTAAAGACTGACGTGATGACAAGTAAAATTAACAGCCAGTGATAGCGAGACGTGCTTGAACGTAAATCTCTCTCCCTCTGTCTGTCTGTCTGTCTGTCTGTCTGTCTCACACACACATTGTGGAGACGTTGCTGAAACCTTTCAACGTACTTTTCTCGCTGGACAGAGGGAAAAAAGTAATTAAAAAAAATTGATGCAGTTTTTAATGTGGCTAGAACTGTAGAGATTTTTTGTGCAACGTTTCGTGCTACAGACAAAACAACAAAGGTGGGCGAATGTCATGGGGAAAAGCTACGACGACTGCCTTAAACATGTGCGAAAGTATGTGCTTGTACACGCTTGGTAAACTATCACAGGTACCTCCGAGGAGGTACCGATAAAAAGTTGTGACAGGCATCCGGAGCTACCTGTGACGTACAAATATAAACAAAAAAAAGGTACGTATTCGCCTTTTTTGATAAAATACGTTATAACCAAGGAGTTTACTGAAAATCAAAGAATGCTATTCGACCCTTATATACATTAAGTTTTGTCACAATATATCCCCGGGAACTTTACATATATACGGAAGATATGACTTTTGAAGTGGCTTTAAAGTCAGTCGAAAGTACTCAAAACAAAAACAAATCGGTTGTTTTAGGTCCGAAATGCACTTTTCTTGCATAAGAATCTGTTTATCTGGACACACTGACGTAAAGTAAACCTCCTTGCCCAAATATAAATGCCGATAAACTCCATATAAGGCTGGATCTATAAAAAACAACTGGAGGTGCCTGTGACGAAATTGAGGTGCCTGTGATGTAAGAAAATATAGCGAAAAGTTGAAGATTTATTGCGGTTGCAAATATTGATATTCTTCATCTCTAGATCACTGCCTTGACAGAATCATTCATTCAACGTCGCAATAATCTATCATAATGCGTATATCAAGCAGATTTTTGTTAAAACGACAGACAATGATCATAAACTGATACAATCAGATTCTACATCCGGCTCTTAAAACCAAGATGAAAGTAAGTATACTTAGACAATAGTTCATAAAAGACACGCATGGTAAACCGAATAAAGAGCTCTTTCCCAGACAGGTGGTCATTCACCTACCCCAAATGAAAACAACGCTAACTTCTGTTTTACCTATTTTATATTTTGAATTACAAAACAAACCAGACAGCAAAGTGGGCAGCTGTACAGGTGACCTTATTGCCAGAAGACTACAGACAAATGGACATAAAACACGTAACATTGATGCTTCACAACAGAAATCCAAAACTCAAAGCATATCATCTGAAAGAGTTATTGCCCGTATTGTTATCATATCTGTCAGTCAAACATTGACGAGTTGTTCGTACCAGTTGAAAAGGACCAGGTATGATTTGGGCCATATTTGGCCCCCTCATTTATGAATTTTCAAAATAGCACTTCTTTAACTTCTGTTCATGTAATGTATGAGTTTAAACCTTTAACCATCAATTCTGACTAAAATAATTTATACTCTAATGATATTTAACTTCTTCTGAGCCTCTAAATGTACCCCTCCTCAGCTGGTTTTGGCAATTTCGGCCATTTTTGGCTTGAATTTGGGCCGAGAACTACCTGAGCGCAGGCAAGTGCACAGCTGATTTTTTGCATAATAATGCACTTTAAGAACATCAACAATGTGTGAAAAAATCAGCTGTGCACTTGCCTGCGCTGACACCTAATTTTAAACTTTTCTAAATAAAATAACGTCATTGACAACGGTTGCCTTACAAGGACGCGAGTGCGACAGGAACTCTTTTGGCAGTGAAGCTAGACAATCTACGGACCGAAAAGAAATTTTACTAAATAAAAAACGAAAACAGAACGCTTTACCTTCTTTTTGATATGTAATACCAGAATATATGATGCAAAACATAGTTTTTTCGCTTCTTCATTCATGACGACGCTTGACCTATTGTCAGAAACAACTCCTGATTCTGAAGGATACATGCAACTGCAATGTTGTTACAATCGGGAGAGCGAATAAAAGGCGGGACCGAAAGACGGTACTTGTACTACCGCTGAGCCACTTGGGAAACGTCGTTGGGAGAATTGAAATAGTAATATTAAGTAGTAGTAGTACGATATTTTGTACTCATGAATCCAATAATTGGTGTTGGTGGTGATGGGAGATAGGTGTGTGTTTCTGTGTGTGTGTGTGTGTGTGTGTGTGTGTGTGTGTGTGTGTGTGTTGGGGGGGGGGGGGGCAGGGGGCGGGTTGCAGAAACATGCTTCAGACCTCAAATCATCAAACAATATTTTTTTATGCATATCACTTGTAAGATTCTCTTTAAATTGTATGTTAGAGTTGCTCCCATTTCATAAATAAAACCAAGTAACATCAAAGTGGGTATTGTCTGACTGAGAAATGACGGGGTCACGCCCGTTTTTCAATATATATGCTGGATATACTTTACCAACAGATATTCTGTTGAAGTTTCAAACCGCAAAAAAGTAAAAAAAATTAAACCTTGTTCAAAATTGTGCACGTACAGGACGATTTAAACGAGTGCGACTTCCTTGCATTTTTCTGCACCCTACAATACAGCAGTTACTGATACAGGAAAAGAAAAACTTGGAAACGAACATCGCAGGTACATACACTGGGCACTGGATGTTCTCGACCTCTGCGATGCGAGGAGGATTTTGAAAAGGAGGCGGTATGAAGCAGAAGGAGCGAGAGAATACAGGAAGGCTTACAAAAGGATTCAGGTGCCCTGAAGAGAGCAAAGGAGAACTGATTAATTAGGGATACTCGGTGCAAGGAGACTGAAACTTAATACCTAAAATAACACAACTGTAATGTAGCACATCAGCTGGTGTGGATTAAAATTCAAAGAACAGGGTAGATCCTAACTATCCAGAACAAGTCTGGGACATGTCTAACAAAAGAATGATATACTCTCAGCAGATGGATAGAAAATTGCTCTGAGCTATACAATCATGAGTGTTATGGCGACAATGCAGTTCTGGACTGCACTAAGCGTCAAAATGAAGATCTAAAAGCGATCCTTTGTGAGTAAGTTAAGATTGCAGTAGTAGATCTAAAGTCCACCGTAGTTGATAATAGTACCATAGTAACAGCTTAACTATGGCAAAGTATGAGCAATGCATAGTTTAATCAAAATATCCATTGCCCTTTGTTTCCAATACCTACGGCTGTTAATATAATAGGACAAAGGTTGTGAATTACCAAGTTACCCAGTATTACGGTATGAATAACTCAGTGTCTTAGTTACCCCACCGACTCTCATATATGAAATACACGACTATCATTCTGATCATTTTGCTGATTAGCTTCATTAAGAGTTTGTATTACATATACGGTTGATATATTAATAACTTAAAAAATCGTGCGAAAATAATGAACCACACGATAAAATCAAGTATAAAAACAAGTACATGTATGAAAAATATCTAATTTCTTGTTTCGCTCCATCTATTTTTTTATTTTTTTGAAAATCGATGCCATGGAAACGGTTAGGGTAAATAGTTTACTTTATTTTTTGTTTATATAACAACGTATATAAAAGGAAGCGCATAAAAAATCTGGCCTATGTTTGCAAAACCAAGTCAGCAGTTATTAAAAGAAATGTGTTCATTACCATTAATTGCTATGCAGTTTCAATGTAAATCATAAGTTATCTCCCTTTCTTTTTTCTTAGAGATAAATGTTTACTTTGAATGCAAAATATTTTTATTAGCTTTATGTCTTTGTTGTTTTTGTATTCATTTCTTATTATTTTCAACTTCTTAACTCGCAAGAATAATGCAAAGTTTATCCATACCCCCACATTTTCAAATACTTTTTCATCCGATTTCTTTCAGACTAATACGTTCTATTCCGAGAAAAAGTGACTGCTGCACATGAGTTGGTCTTGAAACGAATGGTTTATCTAAATTACCTTGAGAGACAAAATACTGCAATTGTGGCATGCCCCTAAAACGTAAATTTTAGATTGAAAAACAGTTTAATGTAGCGTTTCTGTAATCCGACAATTTCAGTGATCTATCAAGAGTTATCGCCTTTCATGCACGTGATAAGATGCAAACCAGTAAATGTCAAAGAGATTTAGTATTAATATTACATACATTATTAGATATTATACTTATAATTTACATTTAAATTCCTTTCTTTGTTATATATGGCAAAATGTATCCCTGCCCCCTAAATTTTGCTAAAAATCAGGGCAGAACTGCATGAACAAACGAATGGCTGTAACTTTCCTTGTACAAGCCGTAACATCTCCATTTTCTAGATTTATATTGTTGACAAAGTGACTAATGAAAAAACAATATTTGAATAAATTTTGAGAGGGGGCCAAATATGGCCCAAATCATACCTGGTCCTTTACTGCCTAATTCAGTTTTGGAATAGTTATGAAATGCGGTTAAATAAGAGGCAACGTTTTTGTGAATAGCGATGACTGCCTGTTAGTCATTCCAGATCGTTAGGAATTTTCGAGATCACACGCCATGCTAGCTACTCGAAACGTTTGCAAAAACAACAATGTTTCGGAAGAAGACTTTCGTGTAGTAAAAGTGATCTTTTGTTACCAAATTTGATGCAGTGGCTATTCGGAGACTTTGAATTACACATAATTTACAGTACATTTCCGATCACTTCAACATACTAGTAAAGGTGTAATGTTGAAAATATGTCACATGCCGATGATATAATCTGTGGGCCTTACGGGTGTATTTTGATTCTAGCGCCAACAATTCAAAACTAGCCAGACTGAATCACTTGTAGCACCTATCACTCTAGTTACCACAGAGTTGACACATAAAGCGAGCGTCATACGACACATGCGAGCCACACGCATATGAGGTACCAAAAGGATCAACACTACAGATACCTGTACGTGCATGCCTGTTGATGGGTATCGGCAATTTTGACACATTTGACACACCATACGTGTAGCTGGCATGACTTGTGACCTCGACAATTTCTAACGAGTTGGAATGACTCACAGGCAGCACCTTCCGATCACAGTAATCTCCATTCACAAATATGTTGACTCTTATTAAAACGCATTGGTAAGAATATATGTAAACTTGGGAAACTTAACATATATCACTCTTTTATACTTTCAAATTTTAGCTATTGTCCTTTGTCTTGGCACTTCCGTGGGGAAACAAATGCTAAAAAACTCGAAAAAATCAAGAGAGAGCATTGCGTTTTATTTATAATGACTATACTTCTGATTACGATACACTGCTTTTAAATTCTAAGATGCCCTCACTGAAGCTGAGAAGACTAAGGACAATGGCATTAGAATTTAAAAAGTAAGTACACTTCAGGAACTGACTGAATCAGATCCCAAACCCTATCCCCAACATCAAAGGGAAAGCTTGACAAAGACATCCCAACAAACAATAAATTACAAGTGATAAGCCGAGTCAGCAGCTCTTTCCCAAATAGATGGCAACTCAGCTATCTTTATTGAACTAAATAATTTAGACCAACAGACGGGTTACAACGGATTAAGCAAATTATATGAAAAACATTTAACCAACATCAAAGGGAAAGATTGACAAAGACATCCCAACAAACAATAAATTACAAGTGATAAGCCGAGTCAGCAGCACTTTCCCAAATAGATGGCAACTCAGCTATCTATATGTATGGTCTCATATATAATTTTTTTAGTAAATGAGAAAAAATTGCTTGGCGTAATATTTTTCCCCAGGAAGCTATGATTTTAACTTGTCTCTATGAACGACAGAATTTAGACTTCAAGTGTTAAGTGGGAATAAGCACTTTACTAAAGGAATGTGTACACTGTCATCGTAGGCAAATCTGCCACTTTTAAGCCTGAGTATCTGTGGTACACAGACTATCTACAGTTTGTCGATATAACCAACGACTCCGCTGACAGATCAGCCCTCCAAACTGATATAATACTTTAGGTTCATATCCATAGTCTACAGGAGATATTTTCGCTGAAACCATCTAGTAAGGAGAAATGTCATTCGATTTTTTACAACAACTCAAAACAGTAGATTTTGCAAGTGCTTATTAACACCATTAAGCTTGTAAAAGGTTGCGTCTGTTGAAATAATGAAAGAAATAAAAATGAACTCGATTAAAGGCGACGTATTCTTGAAGAAATGCTTTCTCTCGCTTGTGTTCTGGCAAGTGCGTGAAAAGTCATCAAACGTCTTTTATCGAGTATTACCACTATTTATACATATACCAAACAAATAAAGAGAAGCTCATAATAAGATTTTACTGTTTATTTTTTTTTTAAAGCATGATAAGAAAATGTCTATAAATCCGTATTTCTAATCAAATCTCGGTCAAACTTCATCATGGCGTAGACGAGTCCAGTTTATTTACATGATTTGTTAAATTTAAAAAATCAGAGTTATTCTTTTAGGTACACCAGGACAGCCGAAATCCCAAAGGTAAGAACTTCAAGTTATGGCCTCAGCTCTTTCCGCTACAGTGCAGCCAAATTATGGAACTCTTTGCCGCAACATTTTAGAGATGAAGTCAGTTTTAGAAATTTTAAAAATCTAATTGGTGCCTGGGATGGAGAGAGCTGTGCCTGTACTTTTTGTTCTGCAAATTAGTTTTTGCATTTTATTTAGCATGGTTTGCTAGTTTCCATGTGCTTTTTATGTTTGTATTGTACTGTCTTTGCTTGTTGTTGTTAAGCCTTATTTTAAGCTTATTTCCCATGTCTTATTTTTGCTTAACATGTCTCTTTTGTATTCATTTATGAAATCATGCTTCCTTCTAGATTTTTAAATGACGATAAAATCTTATAGTAAATCTATCTGTATATTATTAACACTTAATTTAGACAATCTGTATTATTGTAATCTCTTAATTATCTCTTATGCATGTACAGTACCATGATGTATTTATTGTGTCTATTTTTTTCTTAATCATATTATGCACTTGTATTGAAATGTAGTCGGTAAATAGCTATTCATAGCTAGTATTACTTGTTACTGTCTCCGACGTTAAATAAATTTTGACTTTGACTTTGACTTTATTTAAGCGCGCATTTCATAACGATTCTAACACTTAATTAGGCAGTTAATTTTCAGCAGCTATGTAAAATTCGTCAATGTTTTACTAACAGAAGCGGAAACAAAATAGGCAATAACTCTTTGAGATGGTGTTTTAGGAATTTTAATATGGAATTTCTTGATATACGCATTATTACAGCTTATAGGGACGTTGAATGAGTGATTCTTTCCAGGCAGTGGTTTAGAGAAGATGTTAATATTTCCAGCTGCAACGACTATTCAGATTTTTACTATATTTGCTTACATCACAGGCACCTCCACGCCATTGCAGGCACCTCCAGCTGTTGTTTTGAAAATCAAGCCTTTTTTGTAGTCAATCGTCTGTAAAATCGATTTAAGCCCCCCAGTAATTCATTACTGACCGTTCCAAGGCGGTAGTTCTGTTGTGGTTCTTTGTTGCCTGTTTTTGGTGTCAGAGTTTCTGTGATGTTTTACCTTATGTATGTTATTATTATTTTTGGTTCGGTTTGGGTTGCTGAGTGGCCACCTTTTGGGAACAAGCTGCTCACTCGGTTGGCCATATGTTCTCTGTATCTTGATTATTTGTAATCTTAGTTGTTTCCAACTATGGTTTGAGGGCTGGATTTGGATTTTGATTGTTTCAGTTCCTGGTCTTTGCATACTTTTTACTTTTAATCGTCATTTATATTCGGGCAAGGAGGTTACCTTAACGTCAGTGTGCTGAGAAAAACAGATTCGTATGCAAGATCACTACATTTAAGACCAAAAATGGCCGAATTCTTTATGTTTTGAGCACTGTGGGCTGACATCAAAGGCACTTCAAAAGTCGTATCTTTGGTTAATATGGAAAGTTCTGGGGATACGATGTGTGACAAAACTTTATGTCTATAAGAGTCGAATAGCACTTTTTGATTTTTAATAAACTCACTGGCTATTTTATATTTTGCCAAAAACGAGGAATACCTACCATTTGTTGTCATTTTTTGACAGTCACAGGCAGCTCCAGACGCCTGTCACTACTTTTTATCGGTACCTCCGCCGGAGGTACCTGTCATAGTTTACCAGACGTGTTGTAGCTTTATCTTTGTGGCTTATTATAATTTTTCTGAACTAGATGCGGGACAAGCTGTAGTTTTACTACTTTTAAGAGGCGAGCCATATGTTGGTTAGATAATCTAGATCTGGGTTCGATCCTCGCCGAGTTCGGAAAAACATACATCTGACCAATACTATATCCGATCCAGCTCGGCCAGCTCAGAGTACGACGATGCCTGGGCGGCACTTGTAAGTGTGAGAGTGAAAATTGCAAAGATAATGCTGTAATAATGCATGCACACGCCATGCATATACCGAGTAATGCACCTGCTGGTTTAATACACTGGGGCCGTGGCCTCATAATTGAATGTTAAGCATCCAGGAGCATGTTATAGATAGAGTTTGGCAACACCATAATTATTATTACTATTATTCGCCAAAGTGTACATATTTTAAATAGCAATATGTTTATACCCCAGGCATACGAAGTACGACGAGGGGCATATAGATTTTGCCCATTATCCGTACGCCCGTTAGTCCGGCTGTCAATCCGTTAGTTAACATTTGCATTAAAGTGTTTGAGATCCACATCCTTTCATGGATTTAATTTATACTTGGCACAATCATAGACGTATGCCTAAATTCTATACCACCCCACACACGCCTATACCTAGCAATCAAGGTCACGGACTTTTTTCATGTTAAAGATTTACTTCCCTGAAAATACTAACAAAAATGATTTGACGAAGCATTTCATGCAATGTGTCCTTGATGGTCTAACTATACATTTGACATACAGTTTAGAGAACAATATTAGATTAATGTTACTTAATACAATAAAATATAATAAATTAAAAAAACAATCACAAACGTCACAATCACGTGCACGATTATGAAAAATACTTGTCCATGATCACATGACGCACGTGGTCGAAATCGATATTCTAACAGGTCATTAGGAAATTGGTAATTTGCATTTTAATTTGAAGATTATTTTTCATTCCATAATTATCGAAAAACCATGCATTTTCTCAAGTTAATTATGAAACTTTATACTGTCTAACGAAATTTGGTTGATTTTTTTTTTGTTTATGAAAACATGAAAATAAACGAGGGAACAATCTTTCAAGTTTTATTTTAAAGTTTTAAGATCTTGAAATTAATTCAAACTCTTTGTTGGGTTGGATTTATATTTGGGTTTCAGTGTGTCCAAAATTTTATTCTGTACCATCCCACCTATGCCTATGACCTAGAGGTCTAGGTCAAGCGCTTCGACTTTTCCATGTTAAAGTTTTGTATTAAAGTTTTTGAGATCTCAACGTTGTTGGGTTTGGTTATATTTGACACGATAAAAGATGTTGGTCTGAAAATATATTGCATATGTATAATGCTACGTTTACATTATATTCCCGGCGGCCACGGCCAGCCCCGTTTGCGCGAAACGTAGTGTGCCGGGGGAGTTTGGCCATATTTTCCCTCCGCACTCAAGTTTTGTTAGGTCCTGCTAAGTTTTCTTACGGTCTATCACGGTATCCGTGACGGGCCGTGGAGGTGAAAGGGACTGCTGAATTGTGCACTACGGATCGGCTTGCGGTCTACCACGTATACCAGTACGTTCCCTCCAGGCCTGTAACATTCTGGCGGGATCCCTCATGTTTCTCACATTCTGACCACGATCTGACGCATTTTTCATTCTACGGACGAAACGGCAACGCAGGGCAGTTTTGGGGCTCGTTGTGTCCACAGTATAAGAAGAAGGCCTCCCAAGCAATAGGAACCATTGTATCTTCAGACTTCGACGAAACATCATGATTGCCCAAGGTGAAGAAGATTTGTAGTTTGCATGTTTACTGGGTGCATAAATCCAGTCCAGGGACTGGGTCAGTAGCAACTGCACGCTCGACTTCATCTGGCAGCGGTGAACGGCGAGGACATTTAGGCTCTTCTGCTGGTAGTGCTCTTCAGGCCCTTCTGCTGGGAGGTGTTCGTGTTAGGGGGGGGGGGGGGGGGGGGGCTGAAGAAGGGGATTGGATGCTTCCTACGTATTGGCTTCTTCATTGGCATAGCTTGATCTTTATTCTTCACAGTTTGGTCTTCTCTGTTCGGATTGTACATAAAGTAATGTGTCGTTGACTGTTCAGACTCGAATAAAGCTCATCTTTTTATTCATACTATCTCCCAGACAGCGCCCGCCGTGTCAGACCGTAGTATAATTCAACCCTCCGTAGCACGCCAGTCTGTAAACCGTCACAAGCCGAGACGCGTCGTGATTGAACGCGACGAAACGTCTACCCTATGCCTTAGCTTGCCGTGAAAACCATGACAAAACGTGGTAAAACGGGACAAAACGCAAAGCAACCGTGATAAAACGCGCACTAAACGCAACAAGATGCAACAGAACTTGAAAGGACTGCCAGGCCCCGGGATATGCACATGTTTCCCGCCCCACTACCGACCCTGACCAAGTTTTATTTCGGTCTGTAACGTACTGTCACGTTGTATTGCGTTCACCCCGTTTTACTACGGTCCATTAGGTTTCTCATCCGCACCGTGACTGCCGTGGCAAAGTATTGACGGTTTAAAAATCTGGCACGGCAATCACGCCCTGTTACGTTTGCCCATCCCGTTCCCCCTGCGTTGTCTCAAGTCCATCCCGTTTTGTTTACGGTGGCCTGAAACGTGATTGCCGGGACCGCCGGGAAGATAATGTAAACTCAGCATAAGTATCTTCGCACTTGCCTTCACCTAAAGGTTAAGATCAAAGACTTTTGGGTTTTTTTCATGTATTAAGATAAGATTATTTATCACAACTTCTTGATTTACTTCTGGGTTGGAACAGGTTTCATCACCTGGATGCTGCTGACATAAAGTCAAGTTAACATACTTAAACATTTGCATCAAAGTTAAGCTATAAGTTTTTAATGTTTCTTATTTTCCAATCTCCTTCAATTTAACCATTTGATGTGGTGAATATTAGGTTTATTGGTAGGTTGCAGAAGATAAGTTGACATTTTCTGGACGCTGTTGCACATACTTCAAAACATTGTATCACATTATGTATTAAAGTTGTGTGATTATAGTTTGGTGTCATTAGGCGATGGCTATGGCTGGGGTAATACATAAACCCCTGCTCACTTGCTGTAGTTAAAAATGAAATATAGGCCTACGCTAATTAATTTAAATAAATGCATTGATCGCTTTTTAATATATGTTCTATAGAGGGCTTTAAAGTATAAATTGTTCATGTATTTTTGCAGCTAAAAGGGTCGTTTGTCATTGTTTACACATATATAAAGAGTTAAGGAGTTCCTTAAAAAGTTAAAGTTGATACGGACCAACCTAAAAAAAATTAAGATTTTTCCTTAAGTTAAGGAATACCTCAGCGCTAAGGTGCTGTCGAGATTCACTTTTATCCACTTTAAGGTAAAATCTGACTTTAAGGTATTCCTTATCTCTAAAGGCGTGATTGTGAACCTGGGCCCAGGTACTAAACTTTTACTGTTGAAATTCCTAAACAGGACAACTCTGTCATCATCTCGTTGTCTTTATGAAATGATGTTGCCCTGTAAATACCGTATACAAGATAATTTCGCGGTCACTTAGAAACCGCGAATATTAAAATCGCGAAATAATTTCCTGTTTCTCACAAAGTATCTTCTGTAGACACAGTGTTCATATATTTTGTTACTGTTTTTGGTAATTGCTGGTACTTTCCACTTGAGCTAGTGCTTTCATTAACCTGCGGCAGTGAAAAAGAAGTAGTTTTCCTTTTCACGCATGCTGCTAACCGTGAAATCAAAAATTGCGAAATTTAATGTTTATGTTTTGACCCTTAACCGCAAAAATCTGAACCCGCCGAAATTACCGCGTATACGGTATTTCTTTAGTAGAGCTGTTTAAACTTCAAGCTTAACAAATCTATAAATGCTTTCTATGACGTCTTATGGTCTACATTGTGAAGGAAACTGGAGAGCCCAGGGAAAGCTATCTACATTGGATGGGTGAACACTACCCTGCTGGGTAAGGAACCCAGGCAACGTCAATACCCATGGCCCGAGAAAACAATAGGAAATGCTATCAAGAACTGTTCCGTTTTGTTGTTTGTGCTTCTTCCTTCGTTTTGGCTGTCTTGGTCGTCTTCTCCACAACCTACACCAGATATAGGAAACATTCATTAGACCACCGATTTGAAAATAAGAAGTACTCTTCCCTCAATTGAAATATAAAATAAATAGAATTCAACACAAACAGCTAGGTGCCGATGCTTTTTCTAAATATAATCCAAATATATGGGATTTTTTCTATTCTATCCCATAACCTTAGAAGGTTGTTGGGACAACACAGATGTCTACGAAACGATCCCTTGGATCAGGATAGTTTCCACCTTGTCCTTTTTTCAGCTGCCTTAGTTGAGCTGGCAAAGTCCATTCCTGTGCACTATTTGATATTGTCTTCCCACCTCTTCTTCTATCTATCTCTTCCCCTTTTCCCTTTCACTGTGTCCTGTAAAATCCTTTTTGCTAAACCAGAAGCCAGACCACCTTAATTTCCGTTTTTTGACCAGGGTTAGGAGTTCATCCTATGCTCCAGTGGCTGCTTGAATCTTTCTTCGAACCTCCTCATTGGTTATATGGTCATTGTACAAAATGCTCAGTAACTTTCGGTAGCATCTCATCTCAAAGGCCTGCGTTTTTTTTTTTCTCTTACTCTGCTGTCAAGGTCCACAATTCAAAGGCATTCACAGACAACTGTTCAAATGGTGAAGCAATAACAAGAGTCTCACTACAATTTGTATGTGACCGTCTGTGCTAAACACGTACCAAGCAGCATCGAAAGAAATCGCTATAGTGATTTAGAACTACAGATTAAGACCTTTGGTTTACAGGAATATATTTCAGAAGAAATGAGTCAAACCGGCTATTTATATTTGGTTGTGTCGGTGAGTGTATTACCTTAGTCACATCACGATGGATGCTAGCAAACTGGTTCTGACCCCATTGCTAGACATAGATTGTAGCCGTTTCATTTGTGCGGTTTGGTTCTGTCTTTTGGAATCCCTTCTTCTGTAGGTCTCTTGGCTCGGCAGTGTCTTATGACCGTGGCTTTTACTGGCAAATGTCACCTACTGTTTGTCTGACTAACAGGTAGTGTATCGGTCAAACAGTTACTTTAGGAGATGGGCAAAATTCCTTGTAGTTATCATATTTAAGAATACTTGCATTATGCCTTTGTTTATATACCTGTAATATTCCCTTATTGCAAAACTTGTTTTTCTTTATATCTATTTTTATTTTCGAATTTAATTATAATGGACTTTATGTCAAACTTTATCGATTTCTCCGCATTCAGGGACAGGCCAGCGCGTATGCGCGCTCTATTAGGTCAGGTATACCTATTTGTTATGCCCCCGCCATTAAAAATGGGGGGGGGGGGTGCATATAGTATCACCGCTGTCCGTATGTACGTCCTGCACATACAAACGTCCCCTACGGAAATTGTTTCCGTTCGCTATCTTTTGAAAACATTGGTGTATTAAATTCATATTTTATACAATATAAGAAGTAATGTCACTGCAGCTATAAAACCGTGTAGAATGAAAATAAAGCAACAAAAGTTCATAGCCAAGTAGGTTAATCTATTTGCAGTATGGTCTGAAAATATCATTAAAATATAGTGCACAGTTATCGAGATATCAAGGCAGACAGAAGGCATGGTAACGACACGCGCCGCGCGTCAATGACGTTGTTGACGTTCCAGACGATGTTTTGATATTGTGTCATGTCCAAAGTAGCATCTGCGCTATTCCAGCAAAGCACTAATGTTTGTTCACCCATGTTTATCTCATCTTGCAATATCATTTGAGCAGTCCCGCAGCTCATGTTCAAGAATTTACACAATATTCGCATTGCAGAACATCGATCTCTATATGTGGGGTCTAAACAAGAGTGTCGTTAATGTCTGACACTGCATATAAAGACCTTCCGGTTTTCAGATGATCTTCTAGCGAATTATCCGCATCACCATAGCACTGATTCCACTTTATACAAACTTTATAATCACTGTTATATCACCGCATGTTTAGTTAAGCCGCTCTTGAGTCTCCAATGGTGAAATTCTTAATTTGGGGAAAAACCGCGTAAATATGCGCTGACGCATTTGTCAGAAAACAACATTTTTCCACTCGGCAGTAATAAGCATTAGCACTAACTAGCGAACTTCAAACTACAATGACGCTATCAAAGTTTCAACAGTGGGCAGCAGCGATATATTTCGTCATCGTATCAAATTTTCATCTGTTTTGGTGCTTTAGTTTGATTTTTATTTGTAATTGCCTTTGAAAATTATGTTCATATAATCAACGTTATTTAAACGTGCGGCGCGGTGGCGTCGGTGGCGTATTTTGGACGTCTATATAATTGGAACGGAAAAATATTCCAACTTTATATTTATTCTGTCAATTGGAAATGAATTAGAGTGTAGCTTGATATAATTTTTATAATAATGCTACGATGAATATGCGCGTAATGGACACAGTGACATTACTTCTGGATCAACCCTTGTATATATATATATATATATATATATATATATATATATATATATATATATATATATATATATATATATATATATATATATATATATATGGTAGGATTAAATCATCAACAGTGCAAAACAATATTTACTGAGCGCTTTCGGCTTTCGCCTTCTTCAGAGTTTACAGGTACAAGAAAAAAATCAAAATTTCAACATTTCTACAGGTAAATCAAGAAAAAACAAAATAATCATGAAAACGTTTCTCAATTTACTATTCAAATTCACATTAAACGACCAAAGAAATTGAAAAAAGGTCGTTTAACAAAGCAAAATTGCTACAAGGCGGCCGTTTCACGGCCCCAGTTCGAATTTGAAATTGCAAATGGCTGCCAAAATGAGAAAAATCGTATTATGCGATTTGTAGCGGTGTATTTATAGCGATATACATACATTCTGTATACTGGCCATTCAGCTATGATGCAAAACTCACCATAATGAAGGAAAAAGAGAATTTTACATGTAATTACATCGCTACAAAAGCAAGAGTGGAACACTGTATGTCTGGAATAATGCAAGATGCCCCTGCAGAAATAGACTGAAGGTGGGACCGAGGCTAATCTCCTTTGTTAATGCCGCTTGGATTCAAAGTGTTAAGACGACGTATCCAGTAGCTCTCACGACTTTTTCTGGCATTGTCTTTCCACTCTGAATTGCTTTCTAAGCAGCAAACAGAGGCATGACTGAGAAAGTCATGTCCTTGCAAGCAAAAGTGCTCAGCGGTAGGAGATCTTTCAAATCTCTTGTGTCTCCAGTCATCTCTGTGACCATTCATTCTGATATTCAGAGGGCCCTTGGTTTCCCCAACATACTGCTTTCCACACTTGCCACAAGAGATCAGATACACAACATTCTGTGTCCTACAATTGGTGTCACCTTTAAGCTTGACACGAGCACCACTGGACGATGTGGCTGTCTGAGAGGGGGTTATCATTCTACAGGTCTGACATCTTGATCTGCCACAGGGTTTACATTCTCCAAGAGGTTCGTCATCGGTCGGATCTGGCTTCAGTCTAGCCCGCACAAGATGGTCTTTGAGGCTTTTTGGTCGCCTGTAGGCCATGATTGGCTTCTGCGGGAAGACTGTGCTCAGATGGTCTGATGAGTCTATGATGGACCAGTGTTTGTCGACGATAAACAGATCTGCCTGTGGCAGATCAAGATGTCAGACCTGTAGAATGATAACCCCCTCTCAGACAGCCACATCGTCCAGTGGTGCTCGTGTCAAGCTTAAAGGTGACACCAATTGTAGGACACAGAATGTTGTGTATCTGATCTCTTGTGGCAAGTGTGGAAAGCAGTATGTTGGGGAAACCAAGGGCCCTCTGAATATCAGAATGAATGGTCACAGAGATGACTGGAGACACAAGAGATTTGAAAGATCTCCTACCGCTGAGCACTTTTGCTTGCAAGGACATGACTTTCTCAGTCATGCCTCTGTTTGCTGCTTAGAAAGCAATTCAGAGTGGAAAGACAATGCCAGAAAAAGTCGTGAGAGCTACTGGATACGTCGTCTTAACACTTTGAATCCAAGCGGCATTAACAAAGGAGATTAGCCTCGGTCCCACCTTCAGTCTATTTCTGCAGGGGCATCTTGCATTATTCCAGACATACAGTGTTCCACTCTTGCTTTTGTAGCGATGTAATTACATGTAAAATTCTCTTTTTCCTTCATTATGGTGAGTTTTGCATCATAGCTGAATGGCCAGTATACAGAATGTATGTATATCGCTATAAATACACCGCTACAAATCGCATAATACGATTTTTCTCATTTTGGCAGCCATTTGCAATTTCAAATTCGAACTGGGGCCGTGAAACGGCCGCCTTGTAGCAATTTTGCTTTGTTAAACGACCTTTTTTCAATTTCTTTGGTCGTTTAATGTGAATTTGAATAGTAAATTGAGAAACGTTTTCATGATTATTTTGTTTTTTCTTGATTTACCTGTAGAAATGTTGAAATTTTGATTTTTTTCTTGTACCTGTAAACTCTGAAGAAGGCGAAAGCCGAAAGCGCTCAGTAAATATTGTTTTGCACTGTTGATGATTTAATCCTACCATATACTTATTTCAATCATTTTGAATCCATTTGTTGGATCCAGTGCTACCGGGAAGATTTTTGTTTGATGTTTGTCTCATTTCTCCCTATATATATATATATATATATATATATATAAGGGGAGATATGGGGCAATACATCAAACAAAAATCCCTTTCGTAGCACTGGATCCTGTGAGGGATACAATTATGATTGGAATATTTATATAGGGAGATTTAATCATAAACAGTGCAAAATTGTGAAGTTACTGAGCGCTTTCGGCTTTCGCCTTCTTCAGAGTTTACAAAGTCAAAATTTCAACATATCTACAGGTAAAGCATGTGAATCAAGAAAATACAAAATAATCAAGAAAATGTTTCACAATTTACTGTTCAAATTCACATTAAACGACCAAAAAATTGAAAAATGGTCGTTTAATAAAGCAAAATTGCTAGAAGACGGCCGTTTCACGGCCCCAGTTCGAATTCGAAATTGCAAATGGCCGCCAAAATGAGAAAAATCGTATTTTGTGATTTGTAGCGCTGTATTTATAGCGCTACAAATTCATTGTATGTATTGGCCATTCACATATGAGGCAAAACTCACCATCATGAAGGAAACAGCTCATTATACATATGAATGCATTGCTACAAAAGACAAGAGCAAGAGTGGAACACTATGTCTGGGGGAAGCAAGATGCCCCTGCACAAGTATAGGTTGAATAGAACGTCATAATGATAAACACACCGCTACAAACTCAGTCTAGTTTTTTAATCATTCTTGTTGATACCATGAGGCCTTAGAGTGTTCAGACGGCGGATCCAGTAACTCTCACGAGATTTCCTGGTCGAATCTGTCCACTCTGGGCTTTGGTCATCGCGATGACAAAGAAATGAGGTAGACAACATTGTTGTCTACCTCATTTCTTGCTGCAAATGTCAAAAGCAGTATGTAGGAGAGACAAAAGGTCCGTTGAACCTCAGGATGAATGGTCATCGCGATGACTGGAAACATAGCAGGTTTGAAAGGTCACCAGTGGCAGAGCATTTTCGCTCAACAGAACATGACTTTCTCAAACATGCCTCTGTTTGTTGCATTGACCAAAGCCCAGAGTGGACAGATTCGACCAGGAAATCTCGTGAGAGTTACTGGATCCGCCGTCTGAACACTCTAAGGCCTCATGGTATCAACAAGAATGATTAAAAAACTAGACTGAGTTTGTAGCGGTGTGTTTATCATTATGACGTTCTATTCAACCTATACTTGTGCAGGGGCATCTTGCTTCCCCCAGACATAGTGTTCCACTCTTGCTCTTGTCTTTTGTAGCAATGCATTCATATGTATAATGAGCTGTTTCCTTCATGATGGTGAGTTTTGCCTCATATGTGAATGGCCAATACATACAATGAATTTGTAGCGCTATAAATACAGCGCTACAAATCACAAAATACGATTTTTCTCATTTTGGCGGCCATTTGCAATTTCGAATTCGAACTGGGGCCGTGAAACGGCCGTCTTCTAGCAATTTTGCTTTATTAAACGACCATTTTTCAATTTTTTGGTCGTTTAATGTGAATTTGAACAGTAAATTGTGAAACATTTTCATGATTATTTTGTATTTTCTTGATTCACATGCTTTACCTGTAGATATGTTGAAATTTTGACTTTGTAAACTCTGAAGAAGGCGATAGCCGAAAGCGCTCAGTAACTTCACAATTTTGCACTGTTTATGATTAAATCTCCCTATATATATATATATATATATATATATATATATATATATATATAGGGAGAAATGAGACAAACATCAAACAAAAATCTTCCCGGTAGCACTGGATCCAACAAATGGATTCAAAATGATGGAAATAAGTATATGGTAGGATTAAATCATCAACAGTGCAAAACAATATTTACTGAGCGCTTTCGGCTTTCGCCTTCTTCAGAGTTTACAGGTACAAGAAAAAAATCAAAATTTCAACATTTCTACAGGTAAATCAAGAAAAAACAAAATAATCATGAAAACGTTTCCGAATTTGCTATTCAAATTCACATTAAACGACCAAAGAAATTGAAAAAAGGTCGTTTAACAAAGCAAAATTGCTACAAGGCGGCCGTTTCACGGCCCCAGTTCGAATTTGAAATTGCAAATGGCTGCCAAAATGAGAAAAATCGTATTATGCGATTTGTAGCGGTGTATTTATAGCGATATACATACATTCTGTATACTGGCCATTCAGCTATGATGCAAAACTCACCATAATGAAGGAAAAAGAGAATTTTACATGTAATTACATCGCTACAAAAGCAAGAGTGGAACACTGTATGTCTGGAATAATGCAAGATGCCCCTGCAGAAATAGACTGAAGGTGGGACCGAGGCTAATCTCCTTTGTTAATGCCGCTTGGATTCAAAGTGTTAAGACGACGTATCCAGTAGCTCTCACGACTTTTTCTGGCATTGTCTTTCCACTCTGAATTGCTTTCTAAGCAGCAAACAGAGGCATGACTGAGAAAGTCATGTCCTTGCAAGCAAAAGTGCTCAGCGGTAGGAGATCTTTCAAATCTCTTGTGTCTCCAGTCATCTCTGTGACCATTCATTCTGATATTCAGAGGGCCCTTGGTTTCCCCAACATACTGCTTTCCACACTTGCCACAAGAGATCAGATACACAACATTCTGTGTCCTACAATTGGTGTCACCTTTAAGCTTGACACGAGCACCACTGGACGATGTGGCTGTCTGAGAGGGGGTTATCATTCTACAGGTCTGACATCTTGATCTGCCACAGGGTTTACATTCTCCAAGAGGTTCGTCATCGGTCGGATCTGGCTTCAGTCTAGCCCGCACAAGATGGTCTTTGAGGCTTTTTGGTCGCCTGTAGGCCATGATTGGCTTCTGCGGGAAGACTGTGCTCAGATGGTCTGATGAGTCTATGATGGACCAGTGTTTGTCGACGATACCCCTGGCTTTAGGAAGGTCTGGATGATATGTCAAGATCAAGATGTCAGACCTGTAGAATGATAACCCCCTCTCAGACAGCCACATCGTCCAGTGGTGCTCGTGTCAAGCTTAAAGGTGACACCAATTGTAGGACACAGAATGTTGTGTATCTGATCTCTTGTGGCAAGTGTGGAAAGCAGTATGTTGGGGAAACCAAGGGCCCTCTGAATATCAGAATGAATGGTCACAGAGATGACTGGAGACACAAGAGATTTGAAAGATCTCCTACCGCTGAGCACTTTTGCTTGCAAGGACATGACTTTCTCAGTCATGCCTCTGTTTGCTGCTTAGAAAGCAATTCAGAGTGGAAAGACAATGCCAGAAAAAGTCGTGAGAGCTACTGGATACGTCGTCTTAACACTTTGAATCCAAGCGGCATTAACAAAGGAGATTAGCCTCGGTCCCACCTTCAGTCTATTTCTGCAGGGGCATCTTGCATTATTCCAGACATACAGTGTTCCACTCTTGCTTTTGTAGCGATGTAATTACATGTAAAATTCTCTTTTTCCTTCATTATGGTGAGTTTTGCATCATAGCTGAATGGCCAGTATACAGAATGTATGTATATACGCCATAAATACACCGCTACAAATCGCATAATACGATTTTTCTCATTTTGGCAGCCATTTGCAATTTCAAATTCGAACTGGGGCCGTGAAACGGCCGCCTTGTAGCAATTTTGCTTTGTTAAACGACCTTTTTTCAATTTCTTTGGTCGTTTAATGTGAATTTGAATAGTAAATTGAGAAACGTTTTCATGATTATTTTGTTTTTTCTTGATTTACCTGTAGAAATGTTGAAATTTTGATTTTTTTCTTGTACCTGTAAACTCTGAAGAAGGCGAAAGCCGAAAGCGCTCAGTAAATATTGTTTTGCACTGTTGATGATTTAATCCTACCATATACTTATTTCAATCATTTTGAATCCATTTGTTGGATCCAGTGCTACCGGGAAGATTTTTGTTTGATGTTTGTCTCATTTCTCCCTATATATATATATATATATATATATATAGTCATAAGATAAGGTCAAGTTCGATGTTGGGTAAAATCCGTCTATTATGGTGGGAGTTATGGCCCTTTTTCGACTTCATTTTGTATGAAAAAATGGTTTTCGTTCGATATCTTTTGAAAACATTGGTGTATTGAATTCATGTTTTATACACAGATGTGTAAGCATAAAATACAGGTCGAGTTCGATGTTGGGTAAAGTCCGTCTATTATGGTGGGAGTTTTGGCACTTTTTCGACTTCACTTTGTATGAAAAACTGGTTTCCGTTCATTATCTTTTGAAAACATTAGTGTACTGAATTCATATTTTATACACAGGTATATAATCATAACATACAGGTCAAGTTTGATGTTGGGTAAAATCCGTCATTTATTGTGGGAGTTATGGCCCTTTTTTTCAACTTCATTTTGTATGAAAAACTGGTTTCCGTTCGATATCTTTTGAAAATATTGGTGTATTGAATTCATATTTTATACACAGGTTTATACACAGGTATATAATCATAAAATACAGGTCGAGTTCGATGCTGGGTAAATTTCGTAAATTATTATGGGAGTTATGACCCTTTTTCAACTTCATTTTGTATGAAAAACTGGTTTCCGTTCGATATCTTTTGAAAATATTGGTGTATTGAATTCATATTTTATACACAGGTATATAATCATAAATACAGGTCGAGTTCGATGTTGGGTAAATTTCGTAAATTATTATGGGAGTTATGGCCCTTTTTTTACTTTATTTTGTACAAAAAATGGTTTCCATGCATTATCTTTTGAAAAGATATATATATTGGATTCATATTTTATACACAGATACATAATTATAAAATACAGGTCTGGTTTAATTTAGAGTAAAGTCCGCCAATTGCTTTTGGAGTTATGGCCCTTTTTCAACTTCATTTCATACAAAAATAGTTCCGGTTAGTTAGTTTTCCGGGCTATTTCTTTTGGAAAGTTGCATGACATCCACTTCTGTGATAAGATACAGAATGTTATCATATATCACAGTCATGATACCCCCTCCACCCCCCCCCCCCCCCCCCCCCACCACACACACACACGCTTCTCTTGATCCGAGAAGCATAATACACCTGCCTAAGGAAAACAATAAAACATGTACCACACAAGTCTGCCCTTGTGAACCTAGTTATCCTACAAGTGTCAGTGAGTTAAACAAGGCGCCATCTTACTTAGGGCACTAGGCGGGGGCATCAGTGTCCTATGGACACATTCTAGTTTAAATCTGCAGTACTAGTCTTCATTTTATTCCATCATACCAGCAATGCGGACGACGGGTTTCTCTCCTGCGGAGATACGGCCCTCTTACTTACCTATAACTTAAGAGGTTTCTCAATATAGGCTTCAAATTAGTTATCAAACAAGTGTCAGGTCGGTTGTTACGTTCATTTTATGTTGAGCGCTTTCTTTCTCCTGAGAATTAAACATCGCAATAAAACGTCTACGTTTAGGAAAAGTAAATGAGAAATGACAGTATTCTTCAAGCTACTGCTTTCTCTAAATCCCAAGCCGCCAGAGTAAAGCTGATGATTTAAACGAAAGGAATATGGAATACGTCCAATATTTCTGTATCATTTATGCTCATAAACTATTTATGGATTTTCCGTACCGCAGCCAGTAACAGAATAACGCAGTTACATATTGCCAAATAAAGCTCAAATGACTTTTATGAAACAGCTGCTATTTCAGATAGTCGATGGTATTATTTTTGCTAGAAATGCTCGGTTTTCTTGTTTTTATCAAATGAGACGTGACATAACAAAACCAACAAAGAGGCATGTGCGCCCAGGAGAGACTCAGATCACTCTGGGCAACCGCCCGTTCTCGCCAGAGTCTCCACTTTGTGCTTAAAGGGTAGTTTAAGATGTAAGCTAGCTCCATGCGGACTACGAAAACTCTGATCAGACTGAATGGATGCCCAGGGCGATCTGAGTCTTTGCTGGGCGCACATGCTACTTTGTTGGTTTAGTCATGTCGTGACCAACACATATTTGCAGGCCAGTAAGCGTACGCAACAGTTTTCTTTCGTGGTTAAAAGGCAAAAACATGTGTTTGCCTTTATACCAAACTACATTGCATATTTGAATGTTACTATGCTTAGTATCGAGTCGGGTAACTTCGGACAGCGGGTAAATTTTGACACAACATTGCAAACAGTGACAATCCAGATGAGACGGCTCATAATGATCCGTCTCATCAGGCTTTTCACTGTTTCTCGAGTTAATTCTGTTTAAATTCCAAACAACTGACATATAAAGGAAACAATGTTACTGTCCGAATTAACTTGATGTCCGAATTTTCCCGACTTGACCTTAATGTCCGCATTATGCTTTTGACTGTCTCTCCTTTATTATTTTTGATTTTCGCATTTCGTTTCTATATGATAAGTGGGTTCACTTTCAGGAAAAATAACGCTGTCATTTTTACTTTTCAGCCATGCTCAATGGCTTCAACACCTATAAAAAGAGTTTGCTTCTCTGAGGGTGAATTCTTTCCTTCAAACAAAAGAAGTCTGCAATTAGGAAGGGGCGTCTCGTGTTGGAAAGCAAATGTGACGTCACAGTTCTAAGCGTGTTCCCTTAAAATACATTGCGGAATGGACGTAGGTGTGCCATGCACATTGAATCTCCGACGCTTATAATTCGCAACGAACCATGTCGTAAGATTGTTTGGATTAAGGTAGCTTTCTGACCAGATTACTGACAAAACACATGCTCAGCTTAAGTTGCATAGGTACATATTTACAAAGGGAAACAACTTTCGTGGTTTCCTGATTGCTTCCCTGGACAAGGTCGACCTTTCTACATGGAATCTACTCTTTACAACAAGAATTTGCAGGTTCAAGAACAAATTCTTTCCTGTTAGCCGTTCGTTGAGACAGAAGGCAAAACTGAAAATTGCTGACTGAAAACATACAACGGACAAAAAGGAAAGTACGGGCATAAAGTACTGTACACGATACAGCTTTATGAATACAGGGTGTCTCAAAAAAAAAAGTTGAACTTTTTCGAAATTGCAGTAACTCCTTTATTTACCAAGGAAACTTTTCGAAATCTTGCATGGTTCTAGAAAAATGATGCTGGTGAAGACTCTTTATCAAGTTGTACTTCAACAGGAAGTGACGTCATGATGACGTCATAATGTTTAAATGAAATCCTTTTTTCTCATCTGTAATTTGGGAAACATAAAATGGCATTAAAGTGAAAAAGAAACGGCTTCAGAGCGCTCTCAGGTCTGCATTTTAAGGAACAAGGGTTGAAAAATCTCAAATAATGGCAGAAAGTCTGAAAAACATAACGCATGTGAAATTGGCTGTTATGTTGTGGCTAGAGCTGGGAGGTGTAATAGGCTGTTCATGATTAAGCCGGAGAGCTTAATTAGCAAGACAAAGGAAGATGCAGACCAATAAAGGCAGTATCATAAAAAATCATTAAAGAACTTAAAATGGCAAAGAACTGTTAAGCATTTCGCTCCTTTAAGTGTCTTACTAATTTTTGGTATAATGGCAGAAAGTCTGAAAAACATAACGCATGTGAAATTGGCTGTTATGTTGTGGCTAGAGCTGGGAGGTGTAATAGGCTGTTCATGATTAAGCCGGAGAGCTTAATTAGCAAGACAAAGGAAGATGCAGACCAATAAAGGCAGTATCATAAAAAATCTTTAAAGAACTTAAAATGGCAAAGAACTGTTAAGCATTTCGCTCCTTTAAGTGTCTTACTAATTTTTGGTATAATGGCAGAAAGTCTGAAAAACATAACGCATGTGAAATTTGCTGTTATGTTGTGGCTAGAGCTGGGAGGTGTAATAGGCTGTTCATGATTAAGCCGGAGAGCTTAATTAGCAAGACAAAGGAAGATGCAGACCAATAAAGGCAGTATCATAAAAAATCATTAAAGAACTTAAAATGGCAAAGAACTGTTAAGCATTGCGCTCCTTTAAGTGTCTTACTAATTTTTGGTATAGCTGAACGACTTCAAAAGGTCTACTTTAACCATTTTTTTTTTTAAATGAACCTGAAGATAATTTCGTGTTGACATGAAACTTTCCTTCAAACTTTCCATTTTCACTAAAAAAGACCATTTCATTATCAGTTTTCTTTGCATTGTGATCAGTATACCCATCATCTGATATAATTCAAATCCTTCTTTCGAAGAATGTAAGCCTTGGAACGCTCTAAATTTTACTTTATTTCGCTTGAGGTCAGTAAGCAGTTTCCATAGTGCAGAAAAAATAAAATGACATCATAAACGTAAACTTAAAAATTGATGATGTCACTTCCTTTAAGCATCATCATCTAGCAGTAAAACATCATAAATGCAAAAGAATATCAAATTGCTATAATCGTGCTAAATTTTGAAAAGTTTCCGCGATAAATAAATGAGTAACAGCAATTTAAAAAAAGGTCTACGTTTTTGTTTTGAGACACCCTGTAATTTCCGAATATTTCTGAGAAATCTAGACAAAAAGTTAATAGAAAGGGTCAGGGTATGCCACAATCACAACCCACAGCCAACCCATGACACCAAGAGGAAGAGAAAAAGGACAAACATACACACACATGCAAAACAAACAAATGCACAAGAAGCAGAAAAAACAGATCCTCTTCGCCAAGCGAGATTATCAGAATGCTTAAACAAACACAGAAACGAGGACAAAGAGCAGAAGACTTTATAACAAAGCGCCTTGTGGTGAAAACAACAAAACAAAATAGAATTAAGATAGCATCGGGACTGCCGCCTAGAACGACCAACTTTCATAACACCAAATCTACGTTGGTATTGATTTCGTTTGGAACAACCAAGATTTCCAGAAACTATAATTTAAGCCGTCATTTATAGTGCAGTGTTTCTAATGACATTGGATCTCTCCCATCATTAACTAAATAACTGGTATCTTTCACTAGAAACCAATATTGTCTTTCCAGCTGTTACAGAAACCTTCTGTAGGCATTCCAAATGAAAATCAATGATTTTAGGGTAGCGGGTCCCAATTTCGCTACCATCTTTGACTGTGTAGCGGGGGTCAGATCTCGGGCATTAAGTTAATACAGTCAATCTGTCTGAGGAAGAAACCAAAACCGGTTGCTGTAAGCAGGTGCTTCCTTAATACAGGTCAGTTAACACTGAGAATGAGATTTTGGGATGAGAGATTTCACTTTTTATTCTAGACAGGTCGCAAGTTCGCAGCACATTGTTTCTGCCGAGTCCTCATTGTTGCTTCATCATAGTTTTATATCGTTATTTTGTTTGTTTGTTGGTTTCCAGTGGTTTGTTGATGAGTAAGAAATCCTTGACGCGAACCGAACAGCTAATTAAATGCTTCAACCCATTACAGAAGCTAATGGCTAGGGTTTGTAAACAAACGTCTTGATTGGTCGAAGTAACATTCGATTCGTCGCTAAAATTTTACAAGAAGCCCTTCGCGCTTCATGGAATTTTAGCTCCGCCCACTGGCTTCATCACACGATGCACGCGGAAAAATTAATTAGAGCATATTTGGCTTTTTCAGTGTAAGATCGATTTTACTTCACCGAATGAGCACCAAAAGCAATATTTTCGATTTTGGTGTTCATGAGTGAAATAAAATTCAACTTACACTGAAAAAGTCAAAATTTCTATTTCTTTTATGCTTGAAAATCGCAATAATTCTGTTTATTCAAGAGCGTCAGCCATCAGGACAGAAACACAACTTTTTTTCTAGCCGTTTTGCATCAAATTTGATGCTTCCGGCGTATTTTTGGGTATGATATTGGTTGTAAACGAAGTTTGCAACTAAAACAGCTTCAATTATCATTTTGATAAACGGATCTCAAAACATTTGCCAGGAAAAACTGCCTACCGGAGACAGGCGGCCTGACGTCGCGTGCAGTAACAATGTTACGTTGGCGGTTTAAATGACGTCATTAACGTCATAATGACGAGCAAACATGCACAAAAAATCCTATTCCTGAAACAGTGAAATCGAAAGTGATAATTTCACTGTTTGAAACAGTGAGGTTTATCAGTTTCGATTTCACCGAGAAATCTCTATAATTCATTGAAAAGTATAAGAGAAACGTTAATTCTTAATTAAAGCTCGCCAGTAACTTATTTTTCATCAATTCAATGCGGTGCTCCCGCTGTGTTTCATCTACGCCATTGATTGCTGTGCCGACTTATATGTAGTGTCCGTTACGGTGACGAGGAGTTATATGACCGAAGCATACACACCAATTATACTTGGGCGGTCCCGTGACCTAGTGGTTATGAGCCCAGACTCTCTCACCGCTGTGGTTTTAGCCTGGCTCAGAACAGTTGCGGAAAAGCCCCGTTTGCTAACAGTAGATCATGTGGTGTTTCCTCGGTCTCTGTCTCACTATCTCTCATATTTTTTGTCTGGGTTTTGTCTGTTTTTCCTTGTTTGTTTGTTTTTTGTTCATTTCCCTTCAAAGTTTGTTTCTCTGTTTGATAACAATTTCGGTTCGATATAACCACGCAGCAAATGAAACAGTAAGATTCGATTTAATACACAAGAGACTTGTAAGAACGGTGATAAAATGAGCCGCGACACGAGAAAACCAACAATGTGGTTGTGCGACCAGGGTAGACTCAGATCAGCCTGGACATCCGCCAAATTTAATCAGACTCTTCGTTAAGTGCTCAAAGGGTAGCTAAGGGACTAAACTGCATCCATGCGGACAGCGAAGGCTCTGATCAGACTGGGCGGATGCCCAGGCTGATCTGAGTCCGCGCTGGGCGCACAACCACATTGTTGGTTTTCTCGTGTCGCGGCTCAAATGTCTATGTTTAGACAAAAGTAAATGATATATTGATATATTCCAATTTTCTACTTGAAAAGAGTTCAAAGCTGATACAGATGTTGGGGTCCCTCTTTCTACTTGAAAAGAGTTCAAAGCATATACAGATGTTGGGGTGCCAACTTGCTACTTGAAAAGAGTTCAAAGCATATACAGATCTTGGGGTCCCAACTTGCTACTTGAAAAGAGTTCAAAGCTAATACAGATGTTGGGGTCCCAACTTTCTATTTGAAAAGAGATCGAATCTGATACAAATGTTGGGGTCCCAACTTTCTACATGAAAAGAGTTCAAAACTGATACAGATGTTGGGGTTAGAAAAAACAAACTTAATTTACAAAATTTTCACTTCATGTAAAATTCTCAGTTACTGATAATTTCCTTTGATACTAAAATGATTGTGATTTCTTTAGGCATGCTTGCCTTTTATCCTTAGCTTAATTTTTACTGGCTTATTTGCGATGAAAAAATTACAGGCAGTGAAAAAAGAAAATATATAATTTCTTATTTTCACAAACAGCGTAGTAAAGATACAACTCTCTTTTAAGATTGCACTGGCTGTTTTTTAAAACAATTTTCTGTACGAGTTAGATGAGTAGGTACAATTTCAAAAGAAGAAAAGATGTAGACTTTTCTGCCATGAACAATTTGTCGCCATTCCCAATGAGCGTCAACTCTTAAAAGAAAAGAATTTGCTCCTAAGAGCAAATTCTTTCATTTGAGAGTAGACCTCATTTCAGAAGACATATTACAACCCAACGTGTACCCAGTACAGTGAAACTTAGAAATAGGCATACGGTGAAATTCTTACATGGGGCAGTTTGGCCAGGGTCGTCATTGAGTGTATCTGAATTTCAGAATTGTTTAATTAAATTCCAGACATCCTCAGAATACATAATACAGTAACTTTTACAATAACTCTTACAATGAAACACATTTACTGAACTGATCCCGACGTTCTCTTAGACGTCTAAATTAGACTCTTTGAAATCATGACAATGAAACATATTAACGAATACATACCAAAAATATCCTAGGGATGAAAGCACATTGAAGCACTCTAACTCAGGTGCAAGCCAACCCTCCTGAGATGGCCACAATGCAACGAGCAACCAATTGCTCAGATGGAGTGTCGGTACTTCATTCAGACCAAAGATGTTGCAAGTCCTGCCCTAGCAGCAAGTCGTCTATATGTATGTGAGAACATTGTAGTGTTGCACATGTCATTAATGCCAATGAACAACTTTAATAAATCTGTATCTCTTAAAAGAAGTCCTTCCAAATAAAGCTTTGTACCTCCAAATGGTCGCCTGTTTCCAAACTCGTTTCTATTGTTCTGTATGAGCAACAATGAAGTTTAGCGGTCGACTGTTAAATTTACTATCGTGACCGGATCTTCCAACAAAACAAATAAGCTGAGAAATAAACATAACTTTGAACATCTCCACATATAAAAACTAAATTTCTACTATGTTTTCATAGATTCCATGACTCCTCTGATGAGGGATGGCATGCAGCATTTTTTTTTAAAAATAAAAGAAAGTACTTTAATCATCCGTTGAACCTTTAGAACCCGTTTGAAAAGGGTAACAGTAGTCCTGACAAATCGCATTACGTGCTAATCTTCCGTAGTTGGGTACCACTATCCGTTATTGCTACTCACCAACTCTGTTCGGAATCTCCCTAAATATAAGCCGCGACACAACAAAACCAACCAAAGTGGCATTGCGCTCAGCGAAGACTCAGATCAGCCTGGGCATCTGCCCATGCTGATCATAGTCATTGCTGTGCGCTTATAAGGTAGCTAAAGGTCTAAGCTAGCTCCATGTGGATAGCTAAGAATCTGATCAGACTGGGCGGATTTCCAGGCTGATCTGAGTCTTCATTGAGCGCACACGTCACTTTGTTACTTGCTCATATGATAATGTATGAGGCAATGAAAGACATTAAGGATGAATCATAATTGAGGGCGGGCCGCTCAACTGCTGAAATTGCGAAAACAATGTAACAAACGACGTTTCTTGAAGGTCAACTCAATACAAGAATTAATTTTAGGAGCAAATTCTTCCTTTCAAAGTAGACCCCACTGAGAGGACAGGCAAAACTAAAATTGTCACAGTTACTTAGCCTGTAAGTGTACAAGCTCACTTTCAGATCTTGATAAAGTATAACAATTTCGTCAGGAATTGAATGGTCGTTAACGAGCATAGTTTACGTCGTGTTAGTGTTAAATGTTTTCAATAGTCCTGTTTCTTGATAAGGTAGATGGATCCCGGGAACTTGACATGAAAATGTCCGCAAGGATTCGTATAGCCAAAGTACGGTGCTAGTCGATTTCTTCCGCTAAGCTTCCGAATGAAACGCACAATTCCTTAAAGACCAAGTTAGAAAGACATAAATCCATGATAAATATGTGCATAAAAAAGACAAAAAGGCCAGAGCAAATACCTCTGCGTAGGATGTGTATCCGTTTTTCGGGTCCCATATCCAGTGCTGATCCGAACAAGACAGCTTCTACTGTAGTCAGATTTCGCGGGTCTGAACCTGCCTTTTCGCACAAGGCGCACAATAACGTTTTCATGTGTCGTGGCGAGACTCATTGGCAAACGATTTTGCTTGAAAATTCAGCATTTTCTAATTGGAAAGCTAAATTAGGGTAACTGCAGTGCAGATATTAAACTTTTGATGAAAGACGGCGGTAAATTGGTTAATAATTGGGAACTGCTCTTGAGAGAAAGGCTCCTGAAAAAGAAGTCCGTTTAATCAAATATCTTGGCAGTACTTTATTGTAACTATAGAACATGACACACGTGCACAAGGCTGGTTGATTAGTAAGCCTATATGTATGGTCTCATATATAATTTTTTTAGTAAATGAGAAAAATTTGCTTGGCGTAATATTTTTCCCCAGGAAGCTATGATTTTAACTTGTCTCTATGAACGACAGAATTTAGACTTCAAGAGTTAAACGGGAATACGCACTTTACTAAAGGAATGTATACACTGTCATCGTAGGCAAATCTGCCACTTTTAAGCCTGAGTATCTGTGGTACACAGACTATCTACAGTCTCCCCATACATCATCCATAGTGCAGATTATATTTTACTTTCGTCCTTTGAGATCAGAGGATATATTCTGAGAAATCTGAAATCTTGGATTGGTTTATACTCATATTCTAAACCGTGTTTTATATATTCTTTGGACCCTTTTTGATACTAATCAGTCTTTGAATCGACTGTCCAATTAAGATTAAAAAATCACAGTATGCTTTTCTCTGGTTTCGTCACCAGATATTGTCAGGGTCACTGAAGAGGCTTTATTAGCCGAAACTACGTAGTCTGGCCCATGTTCCTTCTGATAAATTTATTCTCTGCTCTTGAAGGAACTCTTTAAGATTTTAATTTTACTTCACTGCAGCTGGTGTTGTGCCGTTTGGAGGCCGTAAAAAGTCTCCCCGTACATCATCCATAGTGCAGATTATATTTTACTTTCGTCCTTTGAGATCAGAGGATATATTCTGAGAAATCTGAAATCTTGGATTGGTTTATACTCATATTCTAAACCATGTTTTATATATTCTTTGGACCCTTTTTGATACTAATCAGTTTTTGAATCGACTGTCCAATTAAGATTAAAAAATCACAGTATGCTTTTCTCTGGTTTCGTCACCAGATATTGTCAGGGTCACTGAAGAGGCTTTATTAGCCGAAACTACGTAGTCTGGCTCATGTTCCTTCTGATGAATTTATTCTCTGCTCTTGAAGGAACTCTTTAAGATAACCAACGACTCCGCTGACAGATCAGCCCTCCAAACTCGTGTAAGTATTCACCCTAAATAATGTTGGGTTAAGTATGCTGGTACATAAATCGCTGTTTCAAAGTAATTGACAAAAATACGAAAAAAAAATGAAATGTATCTTTTTTTTTTTTTTTTTTTTTTTTAAGAATATAACCTACAAAATGGCGAGAAACTCAAGAAACCTTACATCAGCAGCTGAAGTCTTTAAATGTTATTTGCATTCCAATATATCTTAAGTAGACACTGCTGTACATGTAAATTTGAAGAAACACCAATGTTATGTGTTTTCAAACTTAAAAAAAACATCGGATAGTGTATA
Source organism: Ctena decussata (assembly GCA_963989385.1). Classification (NCBI taxonomy): domain Eukaryota; kingdom Metazoa; phylum Mollusca; class Bivalvia; order Lucinida; family Lucinidae; genus Ctena; species Ctena decussata. Next base: position 82,760,646 of record OZ022504.1, on the reverse strand, counting down.
TTTGAAAGGCAGTCTAACAGTAACATGTTTGTAATATGTCTGAGGATAAGATTTGTGAGTAACCTGTTACCACAATATTAATTCCCGGGCGGCATAAAGCATTCATTGTTGTAGAATTACCTTACCACTGGTATTCAAATGGTAAATTTATCTCTTTGAAAATACACAAGGGTTCAGCAAGACGTACATAGATCGTTACATCTGAAGCAGTTCGATCTCAGTCTCACTTAAGAGTGACTTCATAAAAATGATTTTATTTTTAATTTTAATTAAATGAAGTAAGTATAAGTTAATATATGATGCAACTTTCATAATTTAGGTTTAGAGTCATAAAAGGGATAAAAATCAATTTTGCTACCTGTGGTGATTGATTGAGCCATTCAACTGCCCTACATAGAAATATGTGACTGTGACTGCCAGGTGAGGCAATCAAAAGCAGTATCAACCCGGCTGACCGGCATTGACACCATTATTGCTATCCTGTCAGTCGCTTCTTCAGCCAACAGCCTCTTTGCACAGTAAGCGCTTTGCATAGGTTAGAAAACGTGTGGCTCCTGTGATCATAACTTGCATGTTAAATTGTTATCTACGTGATCTGTTTACACAGCCCCCATCGAATGTATTGCAACATATTAACAATATGAAAATTTAAGGATTATAGAAATGGACATTGTTTATAACGCAAACAGCATTCTGTCATCATCCTGTTGGAGTTCTATTTGTGATTCTGTTGATACAAATATGTAGTTGTAACTACCAATGACTAAAGATGTTACGAAAGACAAATTTCAGTCAGACGATTTTCAGTATGTAAGCTTCTTAATGCCAATTCTCTGTAAGCACCAGGTTTTTCAAGAAACGCAAGGTCGGAAGTTCTTCTTCAAACTTTGTCACTTTGTGTAAAGTCAGACAAAAACAAATAATTGGCATCTCATTTTTTAGCTCGCCTGAACGAAAGTTCAGGAAGAGCTTTTGTTGTCACGTCGGCGTCCGCGTCCGCGTCGGCGTCCGGATTGGATGTTTTGGTTAAAGTTTTTTAAAGACCTATATCTCCTTAGCCCATGGATGGATTCTTTTGATACATGCACTGTAGGTAGATATTGGTCCAAAGTTTAACAGGGTACCACCCCCACCCGACTCCATGACCTTGATGTCAAAGTCATGGACTTAGAAAATTGGGTGTATTTTGGACTGGATGTTTTGGTTAAAGTTTTATAAAGCCCAATATCTTCTTAACCCATGGATGGATTCCTTTGATACTTGCACTGTAGTTAGATATTGGTCCATAGTTTCCAAGGTACTACCCCCTACCCCTCAGTGACCTTGATGCCAAGGTCATGGACTTAGAATATTGTCTTTTTATTGATTGGATGTTTTGGTTAAAGTCTTTTAAAGACACATATCTCCTGAACCCAGTGATGAATTCTTTTTATATTTGCACTTTAGTTAGATATTAGTCCAAAGTTTTGCCCAGTACTACCCCAACCCCGCTCAGTGGCCTTGATGTCAAGGTCACAGACTTTGGAAATTTGTTCTTTATTAAAGTTTTCTAATTGCATACTGATTTTTAATGCTTGGCAGAGATTTAGTTTACACTTGAACTAATGTTAGACACTTTTTTGAGTTTTTACAAAACACTATATACTTACCCCACTGGATGACCTTGAAGTCGAGGTCATCGACTTAGAATTTTGTCTTAAAGAATTTGGTTTAAGTTTTATATTTATGAAGACATAATTTCACAGTGCCATGATGGACTCAGGTGATACTAATACTTGGACTGATGTTAGATAATGGTTCAAGGTTTTGTTACATCCTAGTCCCCCCCCCCCCACACACACACATGCACACACACACACACACCGCTTAGTTCTTTGATCTCAAGCTCATGGACTTTGAAATTTCATGTGGATTTTTTTATTTTAATTTTATTTTAAGACTTATTTCTTAGATAGCTTTTGTTTATAAATGTATTGTCATTATGGACATGCTTGCCTGAAGTTTTATGCATAGAAGTCCACACCTCCAAAGCGACTGTGTGATGGGCAAGCACCTTTTTAGGCGAGCTATGCTGTCAGGCGACAGCTCTTGTTCGTTTGCCTTCTCGTTGCCATGGTAACCGCGTTTTTCTTTTTTTGCAGAAAAAATGCGCCAAAAAATTCAATAGAAATTTGCGTTTTTCGCTCTTGTATATCACCGAGAATAGACAAGGCTGGATCAAAATCTCTTGAAATCTACAAAGTAGAAACCTATGAGATTAATATGAAACATCACAACAACTTTGTTTGAACGTTATTATTATATTTGTATATTTACTGGTCCTCAAATGTGGGTGGGGTAACCAGATATCGCAAAACACAGTTTTAGGCATTTTTAAGCATCACTTTATAAAAACGCACACTTCTATGACACGTTTGCATACTTTAAAATAAAAGAGGAGACTTTCAATTTTTGGAAAATGAAAAAACAGAGTAGGGCAAAGATGACATCAGACCGTAACCATGGGAACAAGTCATACCACATGCAAAAAAATAAAAAAAAACAACAGATGTTTACACTGAAACCACACTATTATAATCAAATTAAATGCATTGCAGCTATAATTACTGGTCCAAATGCTGTAGAAATATTAATTTTATATGGTTTGGTGAGAGTTTGGCACCTCAAGGGTTGAAAGTCCCTTTTGTATGCATTTAAAGGGACCAAAAAGGGGCAAAATATGGCCAAAATTACCATACATCACTGATAAAAAATAAACCAGAATGTATTTGTTTCTAATATTAAAAGATTCTTTTATGAAGAAACTGCTATCAAAGCTTTTAAAAGCAGTGGCTTTACCTTCTCTGAAGTTCTTTTTTTTTATTTTTTTTTTATTTTCGTCTTACTGCCTTTCTGTTTTTTTCTTCTCTTTTTTGCATTTTGTAGTTTTATGTAACACAAGTTCGTGTATGTTACTATCTTTCAAACTCAACTGTAAAAATTCTATAAGAAAGATGCTGAGAAATGCCGTCATGAAATACTTTGATTTTTGGTATAATAACCAAGTAAATAGCAAAACCAGGTTTGCATGTTCAGAATATGTCACGTTCTAAACATTACAATTTGAAGTATATAAAGTATACTGTGTTTAATCACGTATAAAACACTCCTGATGAATCCCTAAAACTAATCGCGGATGAAAATGTAGATAGGCCCAAGTACACAAAATATCATAAGAACTGCTAGACTTATATTTGTTATTGTTTTCTACGTGAAAATGAAAAAAAAACTGATTAGAGATATCATAATGAACGATCTTATACATTAATGCTATTTACATCACTAATAGTATTAGCTTTTATGATAAAGACTAAACCAGAATGTATTTGTTTCTAATATTAAAAGATTCTTTTATGAAGAAACTGCTACCAAAGAAAATAAAATGATTTTATCTAAAAAAAATAGATTTTAACGAATATAGTCATAGGTAACGTATATTACCGATCTTTATGGCCGAGTGAGATGCTTTCAAAATACTCTGCCATCGTTCCTTGCTGTTTTAATAGGCTAACAAATTCAATATTAAACTTTGCTGTTATCTTCAACTGCAACAGTGAAATTAAAGCACTTGAATTATACTGCAAGTGATAACTACAAATATGGAACATTTGTAAGATGTTACTATGTCCAACATCATATTTCTCACAAAATATATCAGATAGGATAATAATTTTTGCATATCAGAAAAGATGAATAAACTGCCTTTAATACAGTAATAAATATATGGTCCAATATGGAAGGAATAATTTACATAAAGAAATATTTTGAATGGAAATAGCAATTTTGATGGAGTGTAAAGACAAATACCTCGTATATTACACCATGTTAGCTAAATGGTTAAATTAAACATCATAACGTTTAACTACTGGATTGTTCTAATAGAATCTACTATAATTTTAAACATAGGAAAGTGACTTGTCTTTTTTATATAATTTTCAATATTTTATGCTATGTTTATTGTGGTAATTGGTAACGTTTATAACAGGCTGTTACAGCGTAACACCCCATTCGCCAGAGAGCTAACATGCTGCAAAATACTTCTAAGATACTGGGCTTATAGAAAATTATGGTCTACAAAACTCCCCCTTGGGGGTAGGTAAACCATATCTGGCTCACGGCCTATATATTCCAGAAGTAAAATAAAAATTGTGTGTGTTTTGAGTGGAAATTTCCCTTCTTTCTCCTTTGGGGCCCCTCTTAAAGGCTAACATTAGTTTGTTCACAGCATCTTTTGTTTCCTCCTGTATTCTCATATGCAAAGTTTAAGATTTTGTCAATAAGTGCAACGTTTACATATGATTGGATTATAATATCGTAGAGATATTTCACATTTTCGATACCCCCGCCCCCTATTTTTGAGCCCTTTCTGTGCCCCTTTTTCTGTAAAGCAAATGGCCTCAGAGCATACACAGTGTCATAACACAATGCATAATATATTCAGAATAGCTTTCGAGCATATTTTGTGTTGTCAGTGCTGTTTTTCTAGAAAAGAAACAAGATGTTTATGAGTTTTTTTTATTGAAAATGTCACTTTTGGCCCCTTTTGGCGCCCCTTAATGGCATAAAATTAATTTTTTCACAGTATCTGTTGATTGTTAACACAAGAGTGATATTGAAATAACAATTCTGACTGTATGAAATTGTTCTTATCTCACCACATAGAAATAAATGAATATTTTTTTAACAATATTGTATTTTTGTAGTTTTTCAATAGGGGAGGTTTTGTTGCCATGGTTACGACTATATGATGGTAACTTCCCATACATGTCTTTTCGTTTTATGAATTTTCAAATCCCACTGTAAACTTTATTAGTATGCGTATATGTCAGAGTGCCCGCGCAACTTTGGTGTACCAATTCAAAAATGCCTTAAAATGACATTTTCTAGGATCTGCTTACCCCACCCACATTTCATGGTATGTGAGACTACAACAGCAATTCAGTAAGGGAGATATTAAGACTTATTATTATTTATAAAGGTCTGTATTTTTACAAACAAGACATATATAGTCCAAATAATAGCAATTTTGACAATACTAAAAGGACTAAAATGTCCAATTTTAAGAAATTTTTGGTTGATTTTTGGCCAAAATCTTTGGAAGCCGTTGAATGAATGAAACAGCGCTCATTCATTTGTTTTTGTGAAAGATCTCATACTGTCAGCAAGTTTGAACAAAATCTGAGTCCATGCGTGAGCCACCCCTATTATAAAATTCTTGGTGATTAGCCTACAGAGAATTGATAATAACATCTCATAGACGTCAGTAAGAGGTAGATATGACGTTATTTGCAGATGGGTATGCATCCTTAGGACTTTGCATGGCGAGACGCAGTATACGAATATGAAAGTTCCTGCAGGCACCTTTTTCATAGCACAAAACGTGATCAATACATAACAAAAAGCCTACTCAACCAAATATCTTATTGAACATATTACGGAAGTATTTTCAAGCGTAATTGAGCCGTCTGACGAGGAAAAGTAACTTAAAACATGATCAAACTGTGAAGACTCAGCACAGAGTGTGCATCTGCGCAGTCTTCCCCGTTAGCGTCAAGCTTAGACAAGCCGTACGGGTTCTGCCTCAGCGAAACATGCTGACTCAAGAGCCTGTGCGGGTGTCCGGTTAGTCTCTTGAGACTGTCGCGAAAACAAATTTTTCGTGGTGCAGTTGTGATAAGTTTTATGTTCTTTTTAGAAATCGACAGCTTCGGGACAGTAAGTTATTTTATTATTTTAAATTGTTTTGTTTCATAAAGTCAGTGAATTTATCCTGTTTCTTTCCTGGTGCTTGTTTAACCGCTAAAGAGGGGTTGTGAGTGTTTTTTTATGTTTATGGCACATTGGCCGTTTCGTGTTTGTTTATAGTATCTAGGCCTATTTTGACAAATGAGGGTCTGCTGTTTGTCATTTAAAATTTTCTTTGTTTATTATAAATGCTTTGGCTTTGCCCGAACCGCTGCCCAACCGCCTTTTTGACATTAGTTAGAGTCCGAAATCTAGTTAATTACATGCAGTTTACCAGTACTTCATTATACGAAGGGTTTGGAATATTTATGTTAAAGATTGTCTCCCTCGTTTATTTCATGCTTTCAGAAACAAATATTTTAACAAAATTTCGTTAGACGGTCTCAAAATTAATCGTACAAGTTTTAAGAAAATGCATGTTTTTTCCGAAAAATATGCAATGAAAAATAATCTTCAAATTGAAATGTAAATAACCTATTTCCTCACGGCCTGTAAGAGTATCGATTTTGACAACGTGTGTCATGTGATCATGTACAGGTATTTTTGTTATTCATGCACGTGATTGTGACATATAAATAAATTATTTTTGTCCAATAATGCGATTTCGAGCGCGGTCCGCGATCGTTTAGAAATTTGTCTTATATTTTGTTTAAAGTCGATATGCATAGAGTCCAGCCTGTCAAGCGTCAGACATTTATTGGTTGGTTGCCAGGTTTGTTCATTGGTTTGTTTGGCTTTAACAGCCCTTTGAGACAGTCTATATCGAGCCGTCTCACAGTGAGGTAGAAAGAATTAGAGATGAGAGAAAAAATATCCAAATAACGCAAACCTACACTGGCTGCAAGCACAGTAAGTCCTTGTCCCACTATTACTAGTAGTACCATTATTCAAACTAGTAGGATGCCCCGCCACTGAAAGTAACCCAGCGCCCGACAGCAGCCACCTTTGCGTAGCGCCTTTTAGCGGCTTGTCCGACCGCACCACCCCTTCAGTCAGACAGAAAAAGCTCACGTATGGGTTTTACCAGGAAGTGACTTAAACGTTGAGTATTAATTTCTCCAATGATACGAATATACATATTTTATAGAAATTAAAACAAACAAAAAAAACTATCCCATAAGCATGTACATTATAATGACTGTAAGAAATTTTGATAAATAAACGGCACTAAAATAAACAGCGCCAGCGAAAAGCCAAAGGGAGGGCTCTTTGCAGTTTACCAGTTCTTCATTATACGAAGGGTTTGGAATATTTATGTTAAAGATTGTCTCCCTCGTTTATTTCATGCTTTCAGAAACAAATATTTTAACAAAATTTCGTTAGACGGTCTCAAAATTAATCGTACAAGTTTTAAGAAAATGCATGTTTTTCCGAAAAATATGCAATGAAAAATAATCTTCAAATTGAAATGTAAATAACCTATTTCCTCACGGCCTGTAAGAGTATCGATTTTGACAACGTGTGTCATTATAATGACTATAAGAAATTTTGATAAATAAACGGCACTAAAATAAACAGCGCCAGCGAAAACCCAAAGGGAGGGCTCTTTCGCAATAGATGGCCACAGGGCTGTACTACATAATTGAACAATTAAGTCAAAGACAAATGGAAAGGGACTAACAAGTACAATTAGATTGAACCACAACAGAAGCAAAGCCTTAGAACGTACAGTATCGAATAAATGAGCCGCGACACGAGAAAACTAACAAAGTAGTTGTGCGCCCAGCGCAGACTCAGATCAGCCTGGGCATCCGCCAGATGCCCAGGCTGATCTGAGTCTTCGCTGGGTGCACATGCCACTTTGATTGTTTGCTCGTGTCGCGGCTCAAATTACTGTTGGGTTTAGACCGGTTTAACGCTCTATCGTTTCCCTTTTCGCTGCAGCACAGCAACCACTGAAAACTGATGGCAGAGGGTAACATGGACCCGGACTTGACTCTTCCAGACGACTACCAAGTTCTACCGCTCAAGGCCCTGCGCCTCACGTCGAGGCATAAAATTGGCCAGTACCTCAATTTGGAGGGCATAGTTGTCGAATGCCTTGATGACGAAGGCCAAGAAATCGACGTTTCAACAAACTACAATGGTTTAGCGGAACTGGCGGGGTTTGATTACTTGGATATTAGAAATTTGGAGCGACATAAAAATCCTACATTGGAATTGTTAGACTGCTGGACAAACAAAGAAAGTGGAAATGCTACAGTTGGTCATCTGTGGAAGTACTTACACAAAATGGAGAGAGAAGATGTCTTGAAGGACTGCAGACGAGCCATACGTATGTCATTTTAAACACGCTTGATGTCGACCCAACGGCTACGTTACGCATCGTTTTTATTTATTGTGTGCCAGCTGATGGCTGTCGATGTCTGGTATCAACAACCGTCAGCACAGGGTATAATCGATACCGCCAATTTTCGCTTCCTGCAGAGACTGTCCGGCAGGAGGCAGAGCCTCGGCAGGAAGCAGAATCACGCGGACAGTCTCTGCAGGGAGCCATTTATCATGTACAGAAGTCTCGGCAGGAAGCAAGAGATCGCGGACAGTCTCGGCGGAAGCCAAATATGATGTACAGTCTCTGCAGGAAGCGAAAATTGGCAGAATCGATAATACCCTGTGGTCAGTTAGTGCACAATAATTTAAGCCAACTGATGGTATCAACATTTCATAAGTACATAAATGCATACATATAGTAACAATACAAGCTTTGGGATATGATGTGATATTTAGTTGTAAATATGTTACAGTATTTGAGCCACGACACGACACGACAAAACCAACAATGTGGTTGTGCGCTCAGCGCAAACTCAGATCAGCCTGGGCATCCGCCCAGTCTGATCAGAGTCTTCGCTGTCCGCATGAAGGTAGCTTAGACCCTTAGCTACCCTCTAAGTGCTTAGTGAAGAGTCTGATCAGACTGGGTGGATGCCAAGGTTGATTTGCGACTGCGCTGGGCGCACAACCACATTGTTGGTTTTCTCGTGTCGCGGCTCATTTGGGTCTACATTTTTGCCAGGATTCCATAGGCATATATATGGGTTTAGAACAAATCTGACAAACTAAACACAAAAGAAAACAAATAGTTTGATATTATAACGTTTTATAGGCTTTTATCTTCCTCGTATCATTAACATGTGTATGGTGACAGTGTGTGACCATGTAATACCGATACCTTTGAAATGTGTGAAGCATTCAAATCAATGCCTTACGACACAGTCCAAAAATAATGATAATAAAGAATACTCAGATCACACTGCAAATTCTTATTATGTGGTCAGCCCATTCATATTAAGGTGAATGAAAGCACTCTCTGGGGAAGCAACTCTGCTGTTTTCAGTTTTGTCTCCCTTCTCAGTAGGGTTCATTTCTTAATGGACAGAATTTTCTCTTGTAAGAGAAAGTTCTTTCCTTTTAGAGCTTTTCCTTTTTTAGCTCACCTGAGCCAGCGGCTCCGGGGCAGCTTATAGGATGATAAGGCTCCGCCGTCCGTCCGTCCGTCCGTCGTCCGTCCGTCCACAATCTCAAACGACTTCTCCACTGAAACCGCTGGGCCAATTGTAACCAAATTTCATATGTAGCCTCCAGGGGTCTGATGAACGAATAGTTGTTCAAACGGTCCTGGTCACTTGACCAACATTGCCGCCATGCCCATATATGGTAAAAACCTGAAAATCTTCCTCTCCAGAACCAATAGGCCCGTCGATACGAGAATTGAACAGAACAGAACCAATAGGCCGATAGCCTTGAAACTTGGTATGTAGCATCGAGTACGCAAGTACTACCAAGATTGTTCAAATTATGACCTTGAGTTGACCTTGACCTTTTTACGGTAAGGGCAAATTTGCTTCCTTGAGCTTTTATATGGCAAAATGCTAGAACATAAGATATCTTGGAAACTGTTGAAGATTCTGAGCTAAAAATTAATATATACATTCATCTTAATGAGTACATGAAGATTATTGAGTATGAGAGGTCAAGGTCATTCTTTGACCTTTGACCCAAGTCTCTCATTTTTCAACAATTTCTAACATCTCCTCAAAAGCCACTGGGCCAATTGTAACCAAATTTCATATAGAGTCTCCAGGGGTTGATTGAGCAAAAATATATTCAAATGGTCAAGGTCACATGACCAACATGGCCGCCACGCCCATATATGGTAAAAAGCATAAAAAATCTATTTCTCCAGAACCAAGGCAGATGGCCTTGAAACTTGGTATGTAGCATTAGATACTCGAGTACTATCAAGGTTGTTCAAATGATGACCTTGTTTTGACCGTGACCATTTTTGCGGCAAGGTCAAATATGGGAAAACGCTAGAAGATAAGATTTCATGGAAAGTTTTGAAGATTTTGGCCTAAACATTGGTATGTACAGTTGTCTTAATAACATGATGAAGAACTGTGAGTACAAAAAGTCAAGGTAATACTTTGACCTTTGACCCTGATCTCTCATATTTTGACATTTTCAAATATTTCCTCAAAAGCCGAGGGCCAAATGTAAACAAACTTCATAAAGAGCCTCCAAGGGTTGATTGAACAAACATTTGTTCAAACGGTCCAGGTGACATGACAAACATGGCCACCACGTCCATATATGGTAAAAAGCCTAAAAATCTTCTTCTCCAGATCCAATAGACCAATGGCCTTGAAACTTGGTATGTAGCATAAGGTACTCGAGTACTACCAAAGTTGCTCAAATGATGACCTTGGGTTGACCTTGACCTTTTGGGCGGCAAGGTCAGATATGGGAAAATGCTAGAACATAAGGTCTCATGGAATGTTTTGAAGATTTTGGCTTAAAAATTGTTATATACAGTTATTTAAATGAGTACATGAAGATTTATGAGTACAAGAGGTCAAGGTCATTCTTTGACTTTTGACCCAGGTCTCTCATATTTTGTCATTTTCAAACATTTCCTCAAAAGCTAAAAGACCAATTGTTAACACATTTCATACAGAGCCTCCAGGGGTTTATTGAACTAAAATTTGTTCAACCGGTCCAGGTCACATGACCAACGTGGCCGCCATACCTATTTATGGTATAAACCTTTAATATTTTTCTCACCAGAACCAATACACCTATGGCCTCGAAACTTGGTCAGTAGCATGGAGTACTAGAGTACTACCAATGTTGTTTAAATGATAACCTTGTGTTTACCTTGACCTGTTTTGCGGCATGGTCAAATATGGAAAAATGCTAGAACATATGATTTCATGGAAATTTATGAAGATTTTGGCCTAAAAATGGGATATACGGTTGTCTAAACGAGTACATGAAGATTTATGAGTACAAGAGATCATGGTCATTCTTTGACTTTTGACCCAAGACTCATATTTTGACAACTTCAGACATAAGAAAAAGCCACTTTGCCAATTGCTCAGGCCTCTTGCCCTCTTCTTTGAAGGTATCGTCGCACAGGGAAGCAAACAGGAAGTCAGGAAAAATATTTTCCTTTGTAAAAGTGGCTAAAAACTATGACAAATCTTTAAGCGTCTGTTTATAGCGAGCACTATGCGCCTACAATTCAAAGCTCCGAAAGAGCTTTGAAAGAGCAGGAGCTCTATGGTAGAGGATTGGTAAGGCATATTTTTGCCTGTGAGATACATTACTTTCAATGGAATTTCTTTCGTAACGACAGCAAACGAAAGTTATAATTAGACTGGTTCGAATAGAAATCAACGAAAAAAAGAAATACAGGGATTACAGTCTTTCTGTCGCTACGTTACGAAATGACGTCAAATGTTCCGTTTGAGAAAAACAAGACGGCGTCAACGTTAACCGCTTCTGTGATCACACAAAATGCAAGGAGGCTGAGCGATGGGTGAAATTTAATAGAGATTAATAGCGAGTACTCGCTTGCAGGCGCCTATCGCCTGCAATTCAAAGCTCTGAAGGAGCTTTGAAAGAGCGGGAGCTCTATGGAAGAGGATTGGTAAAGCATATTTTTCGCCTGTAAAATACATTACTTTCAATGGAATTTATTTCGTAGCGACACCAAACGGAAGTAACGTATTTCTGTCGCACCGTTACGTAATGACGTCAAACTTCCGTTCCAAAAAATCAAGATGGCATTTACGTTTACCGCTTTTGTGCGCCGTAGATCACTACATGGTCATTTACAAAATGCAAGGAGGCTGAGCGTTGGGTGAAGTTTGAAGGTAATAGAAAGCGCAGTAGAGAAGAAACTGAAAAAAATAGCCAGTTTTCCGATCGGAAAGATGGGGAAAGCTGTTCTCGGTCAGTTTCTCATCAGTTTGTCTGATGGAGTTCGCAGTTGTTGAGTTGCAATAATCTTATTACAAATTTCAACCGACAACTTGTGAGATTGAATCCAGAATCGTTAAGTGAGTAATCAGAGCAGTGGCTACACTTCTACCCTGTATTTTTGTCCGAAACTTTAGAGTTAACATCGTAACAGCCAAAGAGGCTTTATCATATACCCATACATTGTAAACAGCGATCTGCTCGCCTAAAGGCAGTGCCTTTTTTCATATTATGAAAATAGTCACTGCCTATAGGCGAGCACATCGCTCTTAACTGTGTCACAGTATATAAGTATGGTAAAGTCTCTCTATGGTTGCTATCATGTTAACTTAAAGTTTCGGACAAAATGCGTGGTCGAAGTGTAGACCCTGCACTTAACTACTCATTGTACAATATTGGATTACGCCTTTTTTTTTCTTTTATTTTTTTGGTTGTATGAAATTTGTAATAAAATTATTGTAACTCCACAGCTGCGAACATCTGAACGGCTGCGAACTCCGTCTGACAACTTTTTCTGTTTCTTCTCTGCGGCGCTTTCTATTTTCTTTAAATTTCACTCAACGCTTAGCCTCCTTGCATTTTGTAAACTGACTCGTAGAAGCGGTTAACGTTGACGCCATCTTGTTTTTCTCAAACCGAACGTCTGACGGTATTACGTAACGTAGCCATAGAAAGACTGTACGACCAATATTTCTTATTGTTTTGTTGATTTCTACGCTCGTACTCAAACCAGTCTGATTTGGAGAATAACTTCCGTCAACATACTCACAGCTTATTTTCGAGCTTCCGGTGGAACGTTGAAATTACTTACATGCACAGATCAGGTCTTGTACCGATAAACACAGATCAGATTTTATGTCTACGGGGAAAAACAACCAATTGCACCGAAACGAAACAGGTAGAGACAGTTTGTTGAAATAAATCGATCAAACTTCCTGTTTAATCATAATGGCAACACCCATATGGAGGTAAATTTGGTCGAGAAATCGAAACGATGGTTTTCTGAAGCAACATATGCAACATCATCTACATTTTCTATTGACTAATTTCTTACCATAAGAGCTCGCCCTTCGGGCGAGCGGGCCCATCACTCGCGGCCCTCACTATTAATCGTCCCATTCAAGATATGGGGTTTATAATTATCTGTGCGGCTACTGGTCCCGGGGATCCAAGGCTCGCTCGATGAAAGTCTGTTATGAGCTGGATGATACGTTTCTTATTCTACATCTGATAGCTGAGTAACTTCTGTCATGAAATTGACCATTATGTTACTACGCGGAGAGAAAGAAAAAGTAGTGAAATTAAGGAAAGCAAGAAAAATAGTAATTAGAAAGGCAGAAGATAAGAAAGTTTCCAGGCTGCATTTTCACCCCTTCAGGTCGAAGCAATCCAGCTACAGTAGCTGTCACTGGGTATAATAGCCCAACCGGAACAGCTTCAACCCTCATTAGGTTTTACTTATAGTCTGGCCCTTAACATTGCTTAAAAAGTGAGAGAGGATAGCTCCTGCTTGAAAGTTACCAAGTCAGGAGCCTCAGCAATGGATGCTGGCAAACTGTTCCAAATTGAGATTGCACATTGCGGAGTGTGTACTGTAAATTGCAATGCATTTCCACACAAAATGGCATTTTCGTAAAATCATTCCAGTCCACACGCCATAAATACAATTCAAAATTTGATATAGGTTTGTTTAGGAACCGACAGGGGACGGGGACTGGGGGTGGGGCTGGGGTGCTGGTATATTTTTTTTAAAAAAATCTCGGTCTTTGGATATGCAAGAAAAAAATAAACTGGCTCATAATGGGATTTAAAAAAATAATCTGGCCTCAAAAATAAGTGAATCTGGCTCCACCTAAAATTTAAAAAAAAAAAAAACTGAATAGTCTGCAGATAATTCCATTTGAATTGAGTTTTAAAATGTCGCTACCCTCTGGGGTGGCGCAGCCCCCAAGACCCCCTATATTTATAGTAATGTTTTAATATTATCTACAATTGTTTAACACCAGCAGCCTCCCATGTGCATATATTTAAAAAAGAATCTTATACAACATTCACATACATGTATTATTGATCTGCCACATTCTAAGTAAATGTGTCTGCTAAAACTGAATTGCAAAAGAGTCACTAGCTTATGGAAGACAAAGCCATTATGGCAAAATAAACACTCCAAAAGGGAAAATCCTAAAAAATGGCCTTATTTTTTTATCATCATCCCTAGTTTTTCTCTATTGTTTCAAGTCTTAAAGTTGCCATTAAAATTGGGAAATTGCTTTGGCTTCTGGGGAGGGGGCGTTGCCCCACAGACCCCCCTTTGGTTAACTTCCTAGCATAAAACTTATAGCCATTTATTAACTTGCATTCATTTATAATGTGACTCTATCAATAAGTATTTATCAAACTTTCAGAAGTGCAAATAAAAGCATGTTTTTTGGCACAGGATTAGGCTAGAAAACAAGAGGGCCATGAGGCCCTGAATCGCGCATGGTGGTCATGTAGGTCATGTGACCTAGACCACTTGAATAAATTTTCGTTCCCTCAGCCCCTGGAGACTGTATGAAATTCGGTAACAATTAGCCCAGTGGATTTTGAGGAGATGTCTGAAATTGTCGAAATATGAGAGACATGGGTCAGGGGTCAAAGAATGGCCTTGATCTCTTGTACCCGCAAATTTTCCATGTACTAATTAAGTTGACTGTATATACCAATTTTTAGGCCAAAATCTTCTCAACTTGCCATGAAATCTTATGTTCAAGCATTTTCCCATACTTCACCTTGCCTTAAAAAGTTCAGCACAAGGTCATCATTTGAACAATCTTGATAGTACTCAAGTACATGATGCTATATACCAAGGCCATTGATCATTTGGTTCTGGAGGAGAAGATTTGTTAAGGTTTTTGCCATATATGGGCATGGTGGCCATGTTGGTCATATGACCCAGACCGTTTGAACAAATTTTCGTTCCCTCAGCCTCTAGAGGTTCTATATGAAATTTGGTTACATTTGGCCCAGTGGTTTTTGAGGAGAAGTGTGAAATTGTCAAAATATGAGCAGCCAGGGTCAAAGGTCAAAGAATGGCCTTGACTTCTTGTACATATCAATTTTTCATGTACTCATTAAGATGACTGTATAAACCAATTTTCAGGTGAAAACCTTCAACAGTTTCCAAGAAAGCTTATGTTCTAGCATTTTCCATATAAAAGCAACAGAAAGCAAATTTGACCTTACCGTTAAAAAGGTCAAGGTCCGTCCAATGTCATAATTTGGACAATCTTGATAGTACTCGAGTACCTGATGATACATACCCAATTTCAAGGCCTTCGGCCTCTTGGTTCTAGAGGAGATTTTTAAAGGTTTTTACCATATTTGGGCATGGCGGCCATGTTGGTCATGCGACCCAAAACGTTTGAACTAACGTTTCCATGCCCCCCTAGAGGCGCTACATGATATTCGGTTACACTTGACCCAGTGGCTTTTGAGATGTGTGAAACTGTCAAAATTTGAGAGACCAGGGTCAAATTAAATCTTAAAGGGTTCCTTCAAGAGCAGAGAATATATTTAGAAGAAGGTACATGTGCCAGACTACGTAGTTTCGGCTAATAAAGCCTCTTCAGTGACCCTGACAATATCTGATGACGAAACCAGAGAAAAGCCTATTGTGCTTTTTTATCCTAATTAGACAGTCGATTCAAAGACTGATTAGTATCAAAAAGATCCAAATAATATATAAAACAATGGTTAAGATTATGAGTATAAACCAATCCAAAATTTCAGGTTTCTGAGAATATATTCTTTAATCTCAAAGGACGAAAATAAAATATAATCTGCACTTTGGATGATGTACGGGGAGACGTTTTACGGCCGCCACACGGCACAACACCAGCTGCAGTGAGGTAAAATTAAAATTGTAAAGGGTTCCTTCAAGGGCAGAGAATATATTCACGCCTGGTAAACTATCACAGGTACCTCCGTCGGAGGTACCGATAAATAGTTGTGACAGGCATCTGGAGCTGCCTGTGACTGTCGGAAAAATGACAACAAACGGTAGATGTTCCTCTTTTTTGACAAAATATAAAATAACCAAGGAGTTTATAAAATCAAAAAGTGCTATTCGACCCTTATAGACATAAAGTTTTGTTACACATTATATCCTCCAGAACTTTCCATATTAACCAAAGATACGACTGTTGAAGTGACTTTAATGTCAGCCCACAGTACTCAAAACATAAAGAATTCGGCCGTTTTAGGTCTTTAATGCAGTGATCTTGCATACGAATCTGTTTTTCTCGGCACACTGATGTTAAGGTAGCCTCCTTGCCCAAATGTAAATGTCGATTGAATACAAATAAGGCTTGATTAATCAAAACAACAGCTGTAGGTGCCTGCAATGGTGCGGAGGTGCCTGTGATGTAAGCAAATATAGTGAAAATCTGAATAGTTATTGCAGCTGGAAATATTGACATCTTCTAAACCACTGCCTGGAAAGAATCATTCATTAAACGTCCAATCAAGCTACCATAATGCGTATATCATGAAATTCCATGTTAAAATTCCTAAAACACCATCTCAAAGAGTTACTGCCCATTTTGTTTCCGCTTCTGTTAGTCAAACATTGACGAATTTCACATAGTTGCTAAAAATTAACTGCCTAATTAAGTGTTAGAATCGTTATGAAATGCGCGCTTAAATAAGAGTCAACATTTTTGTGAATGGTGATGACTGTAATCGGATGGTGCTGCCTGTGAGTCATTCCAGCTCGTTAGAAATTGTCGAGGCCACACGTCATGCCAGCTACATGTATGGTGTTTCAAATGGGTCAAAATTATGGATACCCGTCAACAGGCATACACGTACAGGTATCTATAGTGTTGATTCGTTTCGTACTTCATATGCGTGTCGCTCGCATGTGTCGTATAACGCTCACTGTATGTGTTAAATATGTGGTAACTGGAGTGATAGGTGCTACAGGTGATTCAGTCTGGCTAGTTTTGAATTGTTGGCGCTAGAATCCAAATACATCCGTATGGCCTACAGATTACATCATCGGAAGGTGACATATTCTCACATTACACCTTTTAGTATGTTGAAGTGATCGTAAGCTTACTGTAAATGATGTGTCATTCAAAGTCTCCGAATAGCCACTGCATCAAATTTGGTAACAAAAGAGCACTTTTACTACATAAAAGTCATCTTTCGAAACATTGTTGTTTTTACAAACCTTTCGAGTAGCTAGCATGGCGTGTGACCTCGACAATTTCTAACGAATTGGAATGACTTACAGGCAGTCATCACCATTCACAAAACGTTGCCTCTTATATATTTAACTGCATTTCATAACTACATGTATTCTAACACTGAAGTTTTCAACAGCTACGTACAACTCGTCAATGTTTGACAAACAGATATGGAAACAAAACGGGCAATAACTCTTTGAGATGATATGCTTTGGATTTCTGTTGTGAAACATCAATGTTACGTGTTCTTATGTCCGTTTCTCTGTAGTCTTCTGGTAATAAGGTCACACGTACAGCTGCCCACTTTGCTTTCTGGTTTGTTTTATAATTCAAAATATAAAATAGGTATAACAGAAGTTAGCGTTGTTTTCGTTTGGGGTAGGTGAATGACCACCTGTCTGGGAAAGAGCTCTTTGTTCGGTTTACCGTGCGTCTCTTTTATGAACTATTGTCAATGTATTCTTACTTCCATCTTGGTTTTGAGAGCAGGATGTAGAATCTGACTGTATAAGTTCATGATCATTGTCTGACGTTTTAACAAAAATATGCTTGATATTCGCATTATGATACGTCATTATTGCGACTTTGAATGAACGATTTTTTCAAGGCAGTGGTCTAAAGATGAAGAATATCAATATTTGCGACCGCAATAAATTTTCAGATTTCGCTATATTTTCTTACATCACAGGCACCTCCATATCATCACAGGCACCTCCAGTTGCTTTTTACAGAACCAGCCTTATTTGGAGTTTATCGGCATTTATATTTGGGCAAGGAGGTTTACTTTTCCTCAGTGTGTCCAGATCAACAGATTCTTGTGCAAGAAAAGTGCATTTAGGACCTAAAACAATAGATTTGTTCTTGTTTTGAGTACTTTCGACTGGCCTTAAAGCCACTTCGAGAGTCATATCTTCCGTATATGTGTAAAGTTCCCGGGGATATATTGTGTGACAGAAATTAATGTATATGAGGGTCGAATAGCATTCTTTGATTTTCAATAAACTCCCTGGTTATAATGTATTTTATCAAAAAAGACAAATACCTACCCTTGTTTTGTTTATTTTTGGACCGTCACAGGTAGCTCCGGATGCCTGTCACATCTTTTTATCGGTACCTCCACGGAGGTACCTGTGATAGTTTACCAGGCGTGATATTTAGAAGAAGGAACATGGGCCAGACTACGCAGTTTCGGCTAATAAAGCCTCATCAGTGACCCTGACAATATCTGGTGACGAAACCAGAGAAAAGCCTATTGTGATATTTTTTTAATCCTAATTGGACAGTTAAAGGTCAAAGAATGACCTTGACCTCTTGTACGCATATAGTTTCATGTATTTATTAAGCTGATTGTATATATCAATTTTCAGGTCAAAATCTTCAAAACTTTCCAAGAAATCTTATGTTTATGCATTTTCCCATATAAAACCTACAGAACGCAAACTTGACATTACCGTAAAAACGGCCAAGGTCAACCCAAGGTCCTAATTTGAATAACGTTGGTAGTACTCGCGTCCCCGATGCTACATATCAAGTTTCAAGGCCATCGGCTTATTGGTTCTGGAGAAGAAGATTTTTCTAGGTTTTTACCATATATGGGCGTGGCGGCCATGTTGGTCATGTGACCAGGACCGTTTGAACAACTTTTGTTCCTAAGTCCCCTAGAGGCTACATATGAAATTTGGTTACAACTGGCCCAGCGGTTTCAGAGGAGAGAAGTCGTTTGAAATTATGGACGGACGACGACGGACGACGTAGCCGTACCATCCTATAAGCTTCCCCGGAGCCGATGGCCCAGGTGAGCTAACAAAAACCTTAAATTCCTAATATTAGCCCTTACTTTGCAAAAAAAGCCCTAATTTTTGGTCAAAATATCTCTAATTTAAGGCCTAATTTTTTGCCAAGCTCATACAGGGATGTTTGCATCTGTACCGTAGATTAAGAGAGTAACATGCCCCAAGCACTGGTTTGCAAAATCAAGCTAAACCATGCCCTTAGCAAGGTTACAGACAGCACCATTTTGGTGAGAAAAAAAGGTGTAAAAATTACTCATGTGGGTAAAATAAAAGGGATGTTAAGGTCAAATAAATAAGGATCTGATAGTTCAGCCTATAAAATTTAAAAGAAAATAAAATAAATTGTTCGAGTTAGTTTGTGAAAAAAGCAATTAGCTCCCTCAAGGTGAAAAAAAAGAGGAAATTGTTTCCAGAGGACAGTGAAAAAAATCCTGTCCCCATCAAGAATACCAGATCCACACACACACACACACACACACACACACACGCTTCCCCCTCAGAATATCAAATGGTCGGTCCCTTAGCGTCTGTTGTTATCTCAAGATCATAAAAATCAACTCCAGCGGTGTTTTGTAGCTGCAACTGCAAAGGAAAGAAAGAGCTCAGGAGAACAGTTCTAAAAGCCGGTACCCGGTCGTACATTAATAACTAATCTCCGAATGGTTTCGAGAAGGTAATCAATCTACAGGAATTTATTAACTCCTCGTAGAGAACTGGATAATAGCATATTTATATTGACAAAAGAAATCCTTGTATTTGTTCGTTAAGAATGTAATGTAAGGAAATAAAGCGCTGTAGAAAAGGAACTGAAAAATTGAAGCCCGTTTTCCGAGGGGATAGATTACTGTGGGGAAAACTGTTTTCTGACAGTTTCGCATCAGTTTGTAGATGGAGTTTGCAGCTGTAGAGTTGCAATGCTTTTATAACAATTTTCATATGACAAGAAAAAAGCATTTTGAAATTGAATCCAGAATCTTTAAATGAGCAGTCAGATCAGGGTCTACACTTCGATCACGCATTTTTGTCTGAAACTTAACATGGTAGCTGCCATAGAGAGGTTTTATCACACCACCCACACATTCATCCCTACGGAGCCCGGGAGGGGACATAGCAATATATACACTGATTTTGTTCCTACAAAATGCATTTCGTTCCCGCGCATTGCGATTTCGTTCCCTCAATTTAATATTTCGTTCAATCAAAATAATATTCCGTTCCCACGCTTTACTTTTTCGTTCCTTCAATTTAATATTTCGTTCCCTCAAAGTAACATTCCGTTCCCACGCTTTACTTTTTCGTTTCCTCAAAATAGCATTTCGTTCCCTCAAAATAATATTTCGTTCCCCCACGTTACTATTTCGTTCCCTCAAAATAGCATATCACATACAAACTTCCCCTATTACCCTTGGTAAATAGTCAATATGTCAGAAACCAACCAAATTAGGACGGTAACCAGTTGCCGATTATGCGCAGTAAGCGATCTCGCCACGTGAGTTGCTAAGGAAGCGTATATAGGCTACATTCGCTCAAAACGATTTCGGCCAAGAGTACTGACTTTAATGTCAACCTCTGTGCAATTTGGGTGTTTGTTAATTGGCCTCGGATAACCAAACCCATTTCCTAGTCAGATTTGACATTAATCCAGTTTCCCCTTTGTTACCATAGTTTAATGGGGTATGAACAACGAAAAAGTACAGCGAAATGACATATTATAAGTGTCATGCTTACTGTCAGATCCTTATTACTCCGCTTTGTTATTTATATGTATGTAAACGTTTTCTGTAAACCTAAGGATACAGCGATTTAAATGACAAAACCTGCCGCCGTTAACTTAAATGCTATCAGCATGATCAGCAAACTTTGAGATGGTAAATCCATGATTGGATTCGACATCCAGAAATTTAAATCGTCATATCGATAACTAGTGCCCTACGGGCATTTGTGCATTTGTCCTTTTATATAGATTCGTGAATATCAATACTAGGACAGATAAAGCAGCTAAATACCATTTATTTATTTATGGCATGCTTCTCTCACGTCAGAATAAATAAGACAATTTAAATATCTTTTATCACAAAGCTGACTGGTTGAAATTTAAACATCACAGACGAAGCGCGTGGCAATTTAGCCCCCTGCTGTGACTTTAGAGCTAATGTTTACCTTTAAAACTAGTATGTTTACCATAGCAACAATATATTTTTATATTGTATATTCATCGGAGAAATAGGGAAAAATATTTGTGAACCAGGGAAAATTCGGAAAAGTCTTATTTTTTCATTAAACCAACTAGATGTTGTTTTGTGGATAATGAAGCAGACAGATATAAAGTTGCATTTTAAGGTAAACGTTTACCGAAAATGTATCTTTTCTTTCTTTAAAATGTAATATATTATATACGCGAAAGGTATTTGGCTAATGCGCACATGTAGATAATATCTAAGATTTTTAGGATGCAATGCGCATACACTACCCGCAAAATGTCAAGGGAGGCAACACGAGCTGATTGCGCAACAAAATGGCGGATCTAAATTACCCAAGGAAGTTTGTATGTGATATCGTACCCTCAAAATAATATTTCGTTCCCACGCTTTACAATTTTGTTCGCTCAAAATAACATTTTGTTCCCTCAAATTAATATTTCGTTCCCACGCATTACTTTGTCGTTCCCTCAGATTGAAATTTCGTTTCCTCAAGATAATATTCTGTGGCCACGGGTTACCATTTCTTTCCTACGCAATACTATTTCATTTCCTTACCATAATATTTCGTTCACTCAAATTAACATTTTTATTCCTATGAAATAGCTTTTCGTTTTCTCACAAAACTATTCGCTGGTGGTATAAGCAAAACCATAGTGTATTTTAGCAGCCTGGTTTCCAGGCTAAATGCTTTAAGCTAAATGTTACAAGTCTTAATTTGACTCCGTTTGTATTGAAGGCCAACCATTTTTTTTATTTTATTATTATTTTCTATTCAACATTGTCATTATTTTTATTATCATAATTTGGTATTACAATTATTATTATTATTGTCATTTTATCTATGTTCTTAACTGCAGCCAGTCTAGTACTTTCAGTCATCCCAATCTCTGTGCCCCCTCTAATTTGGGGCCAACTCCTAAGAAACGAATTTGCCCTCATCGAAGCAAATGCTATCGCTCCATAGCAGGCCTGCCAGAAAAGGCACTGTCACCTAGGGAAGCAAGAAGGAAGTCATAACAGTTGTCTCCCTGTGGAAACCTGGCGGAAAAATATGGAGATACACCCACACCAAACACCACAGCTTTACCATAGCTCAAAGGTTATTATGCCAACTGTCACTATTAAATTACTGGAGTATTTCCGGGCCCTGAGTTAGCTATCTTACCAAGTACCTAAATGATAAGGTGAATGAGTACACTTTCAAGGGATGCAATTCAGCCATCCCAGTCTCTGCAAATCCAAAACTGGGGCCAATTCTCAAAGGAAAGAATTTGCTCGCCTTGGAGCAAATTCTTCCCTCCAGAGCAGGCCCCTCGAAATGGTCACACTGCCAAAGGAAATAAACAGGAAGTCACAAAAGCAGACTCCCCTTCACTGGCCTTGAAGCAATCACCATCTCTGCGCCCCTCCAGCCACCTCTCAAATGTAACAGAAGTGGACAAAATCGTGGCTCTACTGATCACGAACCCAGAGCCCCTCGTGAACCATACAGTACTCCGCGAACTGATGGTCGACACCGCCGAGCGAGCACGCGATGTTCGGACAACACTGACCCAACGTTCAGAAACGCCAATAATGTTTGTCCAACGTTGGGTAGACGTTGTGCCAGCGTAAAGT
The DNA here is from genome assembly GCA_963989385.1 of Ctena decussata. Lineage (NCBI taxonomy): Eukaryota > Metazoa > Mollusca > Bivalvia > Lucinida > Lucinidae > Ctena > Ctena decussata. The sequence continues at coordinate 82,737,759 of OZ022504.1, read as the reverse complement.
TTTCCTATTATGATTATAATGATGAGCACTACATTTTCTCAGTTTCTTATTTTTAAATTGTTGGTAGAATCTGTACATGTAATTCAATTGCCATGTTCAAAGATTTAATGTAATGTTGACCAAACTGATTATCATTATGAAATGCCCTTATTCAAAACAGAGCTCTTGTCAACGCCCATGATACACTGATCTGTGTAAAGCTGAAAAATATATGTAGTTTTATTCATTGCGAGGCCTTATAATAGTAAATCGTGGGAACGAAATATCATTTCGTGTGAACGGAATAGTAATCTGTGCGCTCAAAATACTACTGTGATAGAACAAAATATAATTGCGAGATAACAAAATACTATTTTAAGGACACGAATTTATTTTGCAAGAGAAAGAAATATTAGAACGTGCAAACGAAATAGTGATGCGTGGAAACGAAATGTTGTTTTGGAGGAACCAAATATTATTTTGAGGGAACGAATTATTATTTTGAGGCAACGATAAAGTAATGCATGGGAATGGTGTATTATTTTATGGCAAAGAAAAAGTAATGCGTGGGAACGGTATATTATTTTGAGGCAAAGAAATGCTATTTTGAGGGAACGGAAAAGTAAAGCGTGGGAACGGAAAGCTATTTTGAGGAAACGAAATACTCAATTGAGGGAATGAAAAAGGAATGCGTGGAAACGAAAAAGTAAAGCGTAGGAACGGAATATTAATTTGAGGGAACGAAATACAAAACTGAGGGAGCGAAAAAGTAATGCGTGGGAACGAAATGCATTTCATGGGAACGAAATCAGTATATGTATTGCCATGTCCCCTCCCGGGCTCTGTACATCCCGTATAGACTGGCTACGTGGAAACGCGTGTAGCACGGGCAAGTGTACTCGTAAATCGTATAGCACAGAGAAACACGGCGTAGCACGGCGATTATTTACGAGTGACTTTTCAAAAAATGTTAGATTTCACCGACAAATTAAGATGTAAGTTTTATCTAACACTTTTTAATTTCAACCAATATATCTTTCATATACCATCAATGGTTTATTTGGCAAAACTTACACTATTTTTTTAAGTATGCTGCCACAAAGTCAAGCTCACCACTTTCCCTTCAAACAGCTCTTTTGAGACAATATTCTTGACAATTCTATTTTTTGCATGTTGATCATGCATCAGCATATTCAGCAAGTTAGAATCCCTACGCTGAACCGACCAGAATCAAACATAAATTGCGAATATACCTCAATGGGCGCTGCGGGATAACACGGGTGTGGCAACGGAGTAACACGGCTCAGTGTTTGCGAAAGACTGCGGTATAAAACGGGCACCTTTTCCTTTTAGAATCATTCAAAGGGAAGAAATGAATAATGTGAACTTGTTTGTTTCCGGAAATCTTTAACTTTTGATAGACGAAGTAGTTGTAAAGCCGAGAATCCATTTATACTCGGTGTGAGGTCCCTGTACGTGTCTCCATCTTTAAGTAGATGGGCAGGCAAAAACTGAATGGTTTCAAAAGTACGAACATGTCTCAGTGATTTTGACTGCCTCTCATATATACGGGTGCGGGCAGGGACGCGGACCACTGATCACGTATTGGGTTCCTGGCTTGAGCTTAGACTTTTGCATCTTCATCAATAAACATCTCAATTTTGCTTGCTTGAGCCTCGACCTGTGCTAGGCGCTGTTATATGAGCCGCGACACGCAACATGGTGCTTATGGGAATTGCGAATAGCAAAGGTTCAGATCAGTCTGCATCTTTGCAGTCTAATCAGAGTCTTTGCAGCTAACGAAGACCATATGTAGGTCCTTAGAATTTTACAGACACAAAATGAAGGCTGTTCGTAGGTGCATGGACTCATAGACTGGTTTGAGTCTTTGCTGTTCGCGGATAGTTACCCAAACTTATTGTGTGACGCGGCTCATATGTGTGAAGCTGGCCGGAGTAGAGTACCTAAAGAGCACTAACTGTGTACGTTCGTTGTGTGTGAGCAACAGCTAAGCCCATCCTGCACACCCATGCAGTCTTACGTGGCTTGGTGTATTTCAGTTAATATGTATACTTTCAAACTGCTGTCAAAGGGTTTGATTGCACATATGTCTTTGCAGCCGCGGTGGTAATACCAATTTTACCACCTAAGCTGTCGACCGTAGACGGTACTATAAAAATGGCTGTCGACCGAGAATTCAGTCGACAGCATTACCGTTGACGGTAAATGTTACTTTTGTTAATAGCTGTCGACCGAGCTGATACTGTTGTAATTGCCTCGGTCCACAGCCATGTTTTCATGTGGGGTAAATGTGTCGATCTGTCGACAGCACAGATTGAGAAATTGGTATTACCACCGTGTGAGATCTAGGTAGACTGTATTTTAAAATGCAGATTCCACAGAGTTCATACATGTTGTATGCAAACAGCAAAGGGCCGGACCAAACTGTGTGGATGCGCAGGTTGGTTTTAGTCTTTGCTGTTTGCCTATGCATTAAGCATCCTTTCTCCATGTTGCAACTCGTACACTGTAAAAAATCTGAAGAAACATTACACCAAAAAAGGTGGCAGCTGAGCTGCCACCTTTTTTGGTGTAACATTTCCCCAGTGTTTTGAAGGTATGTTTGCACCAACATCTAAGTAAAGAAGCCTCACATTTGGTGTTAGAAAGCACCACTGAACTACAGGCAAGATTACACCAGTCGGGAAGTTCTACATAAAATTAGTGTAACTTTTCACTTAAATTTTTCAGATAACGTTACTCCAAAATTCTGCTGACTTTACCAGCCACATTGGTGTACACTTACACCAAATTTATGAAAGAAACATTATGCCTTTGGTGTAACATTACCCCAGTGTTTTGAAGGTATGTTTGCACCAACATGTAGGTAAAGGAGCCTCACATTTGGTGTAAGAAAGCACCACTGAACTACAGGCAAGATTACACCAATCAGGAAGTTCTACATAAAATTGGTGTAACTTTTCACTTAAATTTTTCAGATAACCAGGCACATTGGTGTACACTTACTCCAAATTTATGAAAGAAACATTATGCCTTTTACTAAAATTTCCATTAGTTTTGAGGTAACCTTTCAACCATATTTTTTTGGAAAAGGTTTCACCAGAAATCTGCTGACCTTCCGAGATAAATTGTAGAATATTTACACCAAAGTCACGAACCAAACATTACACCAGTTACTATTATTTCCATCAATTTTGGTGTCAGTTTTTGTCAGCTGGATAAATTTTGTTTATCAAATCAAAGTCAAATCTGTTAATAAAATTCATCTTTCATTTAATCATATGATTATCTTAAGATATGTCTAATTGTCTACACTATATCAGTTCTGTCAAATACAGTCCAATTTCAAAATTTCAGCAGTGATTTTTTCACTATTTTGGGAATGGTGCCTGTGCCTATGGAATTGGGAAAAATCGTGTCATATTCTCATGAAATTCAGAAATTTCAGAAACACCTTTATTTAGTCTAAATTCTCAAGTGATGGGATACGGGACATGATATTGAATTTGTGATACAAACATTCAATTAAAGCCATATTATCAGCCAGTTCGCTAAGGAAGCAAGTAACTTTATGCTTGTAAGATGGTCCCAAGAAAAAATGTTCGTGCAATTGGAAATTTTTCAACATGCAGTTGGAAAAAAAGGTACTATTTTGAATGGGGACTGGTGCCTTTTATGGGCACCACTTATATAGAGAAAAAAATCACTGTTCTGTTAGGCCTAGTGTAGCTTTTATGTGAAAACAGCAATATGGATGCCACCTGTCCTCCCAATAAATTAAGCATCTGTCCATGCAATTGAACCCATCAGCCCACCCGCATGAACACATCTGCATATCCACATTTCCATCCTCAAAATATATTCCATTAGGCCCAGAGCAGCTTTTTGGTTACAACCGTGATATGGATGTCTCTCACCCTCCCAATAAAATACACATCTGCCCACGCACATAAGCCATCTGGCCCACCCACGTGAACACATCTGTACATCCAAAAGTATTCATTACATCCATATTCATTTATCACATCCATATTCCTATTCAGTAGCATTCAATTAGCAACATGACCTAAATACTAACAAGATCCGTGGTGGACACATTCTAAGAAATATTTTAATTTTATTTTTTACATTTTTATACAAATACATTTTTTTTATACATTTTTATACAAATACATATTTTTATATATTTCTCATTCATTGTCTCATATCCACGCCGCCTGTTGGGGTCTTATTTCTTTCATGCAGACTGCAATCTAGCCCTTTGTCTATGTTCCATCTAGGTTCCATCTGCATTGGTTGATGCTATATAGCGAGCGTCGAGATTATTAAATTTTATGTCCCAACATACAGCGCAGCTACACCGAATAACATTTGACTATCAATTTGATAAAAATAATTTTTACAGTTCATTGATACATATATGTAATACTCCTTTATACTCTAGGAGCCAAGTCAGCTAAAAATTGAAAGAGGTGGCACCCTCTGCTATCCTTGGTTTGACTACGTTTTCTTCTAGCCATAACCTTCAGAAAGGAGGTTTGATTGTTCTGCTCTTAAAATTTTATTGTCATGATACTTTTTTTCACATGTGTTTCTTGGTACCCTACGACAGAAAACAACACCATTAAGGTATGTATTGTTGCATTGTTACACTTCAGTGGAAGTCATGTTTTGAAGCAATGTCATTCTTTTTCCACTCTAGGGATATCGTTTCAATACAGGTGTTACTTATTAGAGCCATAATGCGTCAAAACGATTTTCTGCTTTCTTTTTTGAGCATTTTTCTATATGAATTTACCCCACCCACTTGAGAAACAGGTAGGCTAAATTGTTCAATGAGATAACCCTCAATAATCGTGTCCATTAAATAGCATAGTGGTTAGGCAGATTTAAATGTCCAAAAACACAAACAAAATATGTTCCGCACTCAAATATGATTGGCATGGTATTGTGTATATAAAGAGTGATTCATGCTACCCATGCAAAAAATGTCCAAAGAAATAATGAAATATGTAAACAAACACCATTTTAGGTCACATGCCTACTCTTTGCCCTTATAATACTTAACTGTGGTCTGCAGGTATTCAGTTATAACAAATCAAAACAGACTTCGGGCTGCAAGTCTATTTTACTACCCCATAGTATCGTCATACTACTCGTTTTAGTACTTTACCTTTATGGTGCTATTTCCAGTTTGATGTCGTGGGTTGGTTGTTGCACAGAGAATCGATTCCTAAATGTTGCCTTTTACAGTATTTGATCTGTTTTGACCTTTTCCCATAAAAAAACTTTATAATAAATCACAGATTTATTGCCTTATCACACGTATTTTCACCAAAGTAACGTATATAACAAGTTAAAAGGTAAGAGTCTTTTACTTTACTGCCACAAGCGTGGCTAGAGTGAATAGCTCTCTCTTACTTCATCATAATGAAAATCACTTTTATGATTATTTGGGCTCATTCTGAATCAGTTTGAAAAAAGACTTTAGCTCAAGCTATTACTTGGAGGCATTGGCAGTGTAGTAACATTACATTACTGAATACACGCTCAGTTAAAACCGAGATTAATGTAGTTTTTTCTCTGATGCGTATCTTGCTTCCAGAGAACTTTTCTTTGGAATTTAGTTAAGCTTTTATCATTCCTACAGAGCTAAAAGAGAACTGATATATTGTGGCGCAATATAACTGTGCTATTTTTTTAGCCTCCTTTCTTAATGCGGGGAGGGGGAGAGGGGGATTACGAGTTGACCATTTTTGGAAGGGTTTCATATCTAGGGAAGCAAACAGGATGTCACAAACGTTGTCATCCATCAAACAAATGGCAATAAAAGATAGAGGTGTGGCCATTTTAACACACTATTGTTTCAATGGCATGCTTGAAGATAATCTAAAAGCAAAAACTACCTGCGAGAAAAGAAAGCAAATTTGGTATCATTGATTCTGTTCTTGAAAGTGCAGATGACATTTCCAGCCATGGGTAATATTGTTATGACATATTGTCATTATCTTCAGTTCATTATCAACATGACTTTTAAATCAAATCAATGAAAAAATCACTTCCTTAAACTCCTAGTTAGGAAGTCAAAAAAGGTAACGTATACAACATTAAACAATAAAAGAGTTATCAGATTACCCTTTTACTGTTAACAAGTGTTGATATTTATGCTTTAGTAGCCTTTAGCAGAAAGACACCCGTCCTAAAGTAATCCTCAAATGTTGAAAGCAAAACATTGGGCTTCCGAATGTTAACATAACAGCAGTACAACCATAAATCTCTGAAGAGATTTAAAAATTTGATTTACCCATTTCATTGCTACAAATTGCCATTGTTACAAACAAAACGTGTAATAGTAGCATAAATACACATAAACTTTCTATATAGTGCCTAATTTGCATCGGTATAATGCCTATTTAAAGGTGTTTTGCTTGCAAACGGTTATTTTCTGCACATGGTAACACGAGCATTAATATGAAAAGTAAATACAGTCAGATCCCACATCCCGCCCTTGAACCAAACGGGAAAGAAGCACACACACAAATTGACAAAAGTTCACGAAAGACATGCACGGTAAACTGAATTAACAGTTCTTTCCCAAACAGGTTGTCATTAAGCAACCCCAACTGAAAACAGCCAGAACATATATGTTTACCTATCTTATATTACAAAACAAAACAGAAAGCAAAATGGGCAGCTATTCAGGTGACCATATTGCTAGATGGCCTTAAATAAGCCTACTTCTTAACAATAAAAGAGTTCGTTCGGAGATCTGAGGAACCGTCAATGCTTCATCTTATTGAATTTCAAACATTATTTAACGGTATCATTACAAACCACAATATTTAATCTCACAACTTGTTTACATTTAAATGTTGTATGCGTTACCTTTTTTTTGCCATCAAACAAATGAGATAAAGTAAGTGAATTATCATTGATTTGATTGATTAATATCATTTTGATAATGTCATAATCGTATCAGTCGTGCCTAGACAGTATTGTCTGCACTTGCCAGTTATCTGATATGTCCTTACTTCCAGATGATCTTCAAACATGTCATGGAAATAATACTGTATTAATGTTAATGGACAAACCTCAATGTTTTACTGCAATTTGTTAGAACGGAAACAAGATTCTCGACCTCTTATTTTCTTCTGTGGCTGGTTTAACCTTTAAAGATTTACTTTTAACAGAAACACTTTTCTCCTACAAAGGCAAATTCTTTCTTTTAAGAGTTTACTCCCATTAAGGAGGGAAGGAAAGGTAAACTTGGCAGTTATTTCACGTAAGATTGTATCCATTCACCTAAAATTCTTGAAATGATAGGAGCTTAACTAAATTGTGATTGAAGATTCTCTTGTAGTAAAATACACATCACAGAAAACACATCACAGAAAACAAAGACATCAACCTCGGTGTCTGGGAATAAAATATTATAACGCTTTCAATGCCCCCTAGCACCTGCTTCGGCTGATTTTTTTTTTCATTTGACTCCGAATGAGACCAAATAATACCAAAGAAACACATATTTTTCAATGAAGCATTTTGCCGTAGCCATATGGCACTTTACACTAGCAGCGGAGTAAAAATAACACTTTTTAGCGTGTTATATACGTTACTTTGGTTTGAATTTATGCTAAACGCCCAAAATATTTTTAACCATGGTTTTAATATTGCTTTTAAAAGAATAGCTCAAAACAGATAATGTAGTGTTAACTGGCAGCGATCAGGAATGGATTCAATGGGTGCCACAACCCTCCCATGATACCAAACTAGAAGAAATAACATAAAGTTAAAAGACAAGTACTCAAATAATACTAGCAAGTAGCAAAATAAACATGCAGTCCATTCCATGCAGATGACCTCATAGCTAGCCTTTTACCAACATAACAAGGCACACACAATGCCTATTTTCAACAGGATAATGGCAAATTACAGACGAAATAAACCAATGTTTCGAAAACAACAGAACAGTGGACAGCACAAACTTTAACATAAATACACCACAATGAATAAACCGCCTTGGAAATATCGCTGATTAATTACATATGGTAGGTTTAAACGATTTCACATTCATGTAAAAAATAACTCAACCTAATATGGTCTTGGCGTATTTTGCATTTGCAACATCTAATCTCAAGGAACATTTTTAAATAAAAGTTACAAACGTTACCTTTCTAAGTACAAAACTGTAATCTATCAAAACTTAGTTTGTATTGTGTGATTCTTAAAAATAATTAAGATATTAATGAATATAAATAAATTTAGTACTTTTCCATGTGCAGATTAATTCACGAGCGCTTTCTTTAGTACTTTTCCATGTGCAGATTAATTCACGAGCGCTTTCTTTAATTTTTGGGACAATTTAAATTTTTCTTGTCCAGTAAACAACATTGTTTGCTGTCTGAGTAGGTGACTAAACTATGCAGAATTTTTTTTTTGATAAATAATGAATATAATTAGCTTAACTTTGTTAATTTGTTTAACAGGCAAAGTTCCAAATGAATGTATTCCTGGAGGAATGACAGTCTTTTTATGCAAACATGTTAATCTGTTAAGTACGTTACTTTGCTAAAGAAATGTATTGTATGTTTAAAACTTATTTCAACAATTGTGTTGCATCATGTTTAGTATGATCTGAAGGAAACAGGTCAACTTTTCTGTTTACAATAACTTATTAGCTATGTTTTATCAAACAATTGCGTTTTAAGTTTTAAAGGGGTACATGAACTGTTATAACGAAAATAACAGCCCCGATGTTCTTAACTGTTTTCTGTGCAGCTTAATTTATAGCATATTAACTATTCTTAAAGAAAATACTGAGATTTGATACAGTTAAATCATTACGGCATATTTCTCATCGATTCTTATTTTATATAATTAAAATTTAATAGGGTAACGTAAATAACTGCCCATTACAGAGTTATGCAAGTTTTGTAAAGGTGGCAAACGCTGAATCTGATCACTACTGGTCAAAACAATCATTTTAATATATAGAAACAAATATTACACCCGATTGACTACTATCTGTCTTTTCTAGGACTCTTATGGAATCATATTTGCTTCACTATAGGTAGTCACACCCATCGCTTATTTTGACTATTTTGACAATAAAATTTGACAAGCAGAACAATCAAACCTAGTTTCTGAAGGTTCAGACTATTCAAAAATACATTCAAACTAAGTATAGCAGAGGGTGCCACCTCCGACCCTTATTTTGGCAAGATAGGCGATTTTGGCTCCTAGAGTATAACAGTGCACACATATGCCCCTCTACGCCCCCTACATGCCTGAGTATGTTTGCACCAGACTCATATTCAAAATTGCAAAAACAGGCACATTCAAATTCACATGCAACGGCATGTTGCATGTATATTCGACAATAATGTGTACATCCATATGCCTCCACCTAGTCTCTGCATGAGACACCTATACACACCAACAGCATTCCAGCACCAAACCCACATGCAGCAGTGCAAAACAGGCAAATTCAAATTCACATGCAATGGCATGTTGCATGCAAATCCGATTCTGCATCCCAACCGCTACACCACTACTGCATAACAAAATTTACATCCACTTTTTTATAACAATATTACATCTATGGGCCTGAGCCTGAATTTAATTAAATAATGTGAGACACATCTCACTAAAATGTCAGACTCTTCTCACTAAGTGAGATTTTCTAAGGCTACATAAGTCAAAATGTAAAACACTTAATAGTAGAAAGCGTACTTCACATTCTGACTAGATTACACAATATGTACATCAGTTTTTACATGTAATAACTGTTTTCTTGTAATCCTCTATCAGCATATAGATAGTATTACGTCAAAGGCTTCAAGAGTCCTTGTCTTTTTAAACGTAACTTAAAACATTGTCCAAAAGTAGTGAAAGAAAGAGCATATGAGACATTAGTACGTCCTAAACTTGACAGTTCTTGAAACTCGCAAGATTAATGTAGTGGCCCAAAAGCTACACAGGCCAAACTTTCAGAGGCCCAAATTATCCATTTCGTAAAGTTCCCATTCATTTAGTATTGCCAGAAAGATAAATTTGGGCCTCTAAAGGTCATATTTTGGAGATTTCTGGTGGCCCGAGACAAAATTTAGGCGCATTTGGCCACTGGCCGTTTCCAGCACTGACTTGAATATATAGTAAGTTCACCTATTTGGAACTCTCAACAAGTGACTCAGATTAAACAAATTGAACAAGTTCAGAGAAACACAGCTTGTTTTGTGCTTAATAAACAATTTAACCGACAAACTCCCACAAGTGTCACTTCCATGCTAGAACAGCTTAACTGGCCAACCTTAAAAGACTGACGTAGAGCTTCTGACCTAGTACTCATGTACAAAGTTGTTTACTGCCTTGTTGCTGTACCAGTGACGTATCTCCCACCAAGATCCCCCAGGTATACTGATTGTATCCGGTTCATTCCGTATCATTGTAAATTGAATATAATCAACATTCGTTCTTTCCACTGATTGTGATTCCATGGAACCAACTCCCTGGATCCATAACCAACCTTCAGAGCCTGGACAGCTTCAAGCTGGCTGTCCAGCCCACATCAAGAGTGTAAGCCAAGGTAGATATGTACAGTGTATACATGTTGGACATTTTTACTTAACATTCACATCCAAGTTTCTTTGATTTGGAACGTCTGACGTCTAACCCTTGTCGAGATGTCTGCCTAGCGGATTTTGACAAGAATCCACATTGAAGTTGAAATTATAAGGGTGGTAACATCTTCTACCATAGATCTGTTACGAAAAAAAGAAAAATTTGATTTATAATCAATTTTTGTACATCAATTTTTACATGTGACAAGGGTGGTAACATTTTCACCCCCCAGATCTGTTACGAATAAAAGGAAAATTTTATTTATAATCAATTTTTGGTGAAAATCTGCGAAACTAGAATCTACAGTTCTACACACAAACTTTCAAGATGAACGAAAAAAAGTAAACAGCCTGGTCCCTACTGAAACTTCATGTATATTATAAATAGACCCTTTGTTAGTATTATATTTTCCATTACATTTTATTTTACGTCGTATTGTATTCCCTAGGCTTGTGAATGTTTATTTTATCTTTTACCCAACCATCGGCATCATCCCTATCATATATATATATAGGGCTATAAATGACTTGGAGTGCGATAAATGATTTTGCAGCGATTTTTGATACTATTTCCTGAGTATCTTGCGGCATTTCTATCTAAATAAATAAATTTAAATCAGATACATTATTTCTTTAACATTTTGTACAGTTCTTTTGGAATTGCAAAGGTTTTATTTTCTGTTAATGAAGCTCTAAAAGGCATCTGCAGTATCGTGACATCATACGTTATCGCCAGTCATATGTTATCAATACCTTCCTTTAGGTCACGAGATTTTCATAGATATTACGTCATTTGGTCACGTTGACCTTTGATCCTGTAGACTGAAGCTTTGCCAACAACTCAGTGAAAAAAAATCAAATAAACATGCTTAGAATCAAAGCAAGATCACTGTACTTACAATACAACATGTAATTTGTTCATTTTCACTTATATCCATATTTCTTGGCCATAAAGTCATTGAAAATTCCACTTTTGAAATTTCTGCAACTATGGACACTTTCTAAAAATTCTTGTCTGTTTATTTACTCTATGGGGCTATAAACAGAACAGGCTGCAGCGAGTGATTGTGTTGGATTTCAAAAGTACGGAAGTGCAAACATACCATAGGTCCTTATCATACAACATAGGGAATTTAATTTTTTTTCTTGTTTTTAGCTCACACCTGTTATTGCTGCTGAAAAGCTACTTAGATTTTATTACAATTTAAATTCAATGTATATTTATTGTAGAGTATTCCAGGTGTGAACTACATGTACTAGAAGGTATGGGGAGTCTATCTGTTTCTAAAAAACGAATGATTTTCGACACCATGCTCTCAATAAATTTGTAGCAGTAGATCTATCTATTTTAGCAAGTCTTGACACATACCTTTTTCATTAATGGGTAATGTGAGCTAACAAAAACAAAGAAGAAAGTAACAGACGATTTTCGTCACGAAAATAACTGATTTTAATACCCCGCCGCAGATTTTGTTGTTACACTTACACAGCGCGTGTCAATTTAGATATGCAAATGAGTATCCATAGCATATGACGCACTATTTCATTGGTCAATTTCGAAGGTCATGTTTCTGGGTCAAGTAGCAAAACAGTCGGCAGGGAAAATGGCGTGTTTTCACCAAGAATAAAGAGGGAAAAGGCGAAGTTTCACGCATACAAGACAAATATATGTTGACGTTGCTGTGGTGCTTAGAAACCGCGATACTTTATTAAGGTATCGATAACACATGAGCCCAGGTTATAGAATTCCTTTGAAAAACCATGTTCTTTAATAAATCCCTTTAATTTATATTTATCATGTTGTATGATGCGTTTTATCTACTCACTGAAGAGACACCCTCACAAATAATCCGATCAGAGAGCCAAAATCTCTGCATTTAACTCACAGTGTAATCGGTGGGTGGGGGAGGAAGTTTTTCTCTTCCTAAGCTTCTAATACATTTATTTCAAGCTGGCAGGGCCGTTCTGCGGTTGTCTTCGTTTACGCTCATATAGATCATTATTTTTTGTGATCAAAATGTGAATCTTACCGTTTAGTAATGATAATATATCGGTTTATTTATTCAGAACAAGCCGTCTGCGAAAATCAATTTGTTAATGTTGTCGTCAAACTTGGAATTTGAAAAATCTCGAGATTGCTCACGGTCAATCTTGGAATTCTAAGTTTACTCGAGCAATCTTGAGATTTTTCATCGATTACGGCATGGACTTTGAGATATTATAATCGTGTTTATATTGTTTGAAATAGCTAAAGACTGCATCTGTTAGTGATTAATATTAAGTTCATGGGAATTTATTAATATTATATCCATATTTCCGTTAATTGAGACAATTTCAGGCAATAGCGGAGATGGCACATTTCATCACCAATGTTTTCATTTTAAGATTTACCACACAATTGTTTTCATTTAAGCTATCTAGAATTAATACTACTAAAAAAAAATAATGGGGTCCCACACTGTAGAGGCCATAAGGCAGTGGGGTCATAGGTCACTATATCTTAAAAGGTGGGGCTCATCCCTCTCCTTTCACTGCCTTATCCATCCCTGATGCGAAACAAGGTAGCTGTTAACTGCTGGGTTAACAGAGTTTTCTAGTCACCATCTGGCCCATCCCGGATTCAAACCTATGACCTTCCGAATCATAATTAAACTGCTTTAATTAGTTGACCACGTGTGTCTATGGTGTACCAAAAGAGTCCAAACTACTGATACCAGTCCTCACATAAAAAATATAGGTGCATCGTTTAATTTCAGTGGCACGTGCATCTGTAAATTTTATCAGTGGACCAATAAATTTCATACTGTAGTTGGAGGAGAATAATCTGTAAAGAAAATTTCATCAAGCGCCCCAACCGGGGAACCGATCTCAGGACCCCAAGATTATAAAGCAAGCACACAACCACTAGGCTAAAATGTCCAGACCAGTTAGACTGGTCAGTTATACACTCTATATTCCCATATATATATTAACACATCATTAATTGGCTGTACTACTCACCCTCCATCCTACCAAAGAACATTTTACCAATACAGGTCTATGTATAAAAAAATATAGGTGCACCGCTATTTTTCAGTAGTGGTGCACCTGTAAATTTTACCAATGGACCAATAAATTTTAAACACTGACCACTAATTTACAGCTCCACCAATATTTTATCAATCCACGGAGCTATGTTTTTATACCACATATGGCTGCTCCGAGCATGCGTTAACTGTCCAATTATGGTCACTCCGAGTAAGCTCGCTATTGACGAAAATTGGATTTTAGAGCAAAAGTTCCTGTATATAGTCAACACCTGTATAGTCTAGCAGTATATAATCTGTGACACCAATTTCAAGTGTATATTGCATTTTGGGAAGCCCAGCACACATGCCCAATCCTAGTTATATATATACTTTGAGCAGTGGTTGCTCCGCGCACCTTTTTGTATTTTTTTGCGAGCACGCGCATACTTTATCTATCTTCTTTCCAATTTGTGTGGTTCCCGAGCATGATTTAGAAAAACGCTCGGAGCACCCTGGAGGCTGGAGCATGCTCTGGGTGACCAAAACTGGATTGTTAACGCATGCTCGGAGCAGACAAATGTGGGAAGAAAACATACCTGATCCACGGACATCAAGCATGTATCAGTGGACTGATAGAATTTACTGGTGCATCAATAACTTACAGGTGCACCTTTAGAAGTATTAGTGGACGGATCAATTTTATCGGTCCATCGATAACTTTTTCTGGTCCAATGATAAAATTATTTGTCAGTGATAAATTTTTCATGACCCGTTTTGGCGTAGACCTGTACACAGGGCCCTCCGTAGCTTCTTACATCGCTACCTCTGTAGCTTTGTGAAGCGAAACGTAACGTCAGAGGATCGGGACTAGTTTTGGCGGTGATCTTTTAAATATCAAACAGCCAATTAGATGTCTATTCCATCTGATATTGAAACCTGGTTGGGCTAATTATGAGAGTTAAAATCACTACTCTTATAAAATATGTGTGCTGCGATAATATCAGTCCACCATGAGAAATATCTACAAAATTTAATAGGATATTCCAAGTTTGCTTGCGATCAATTTTGGAAAATTTGAGATATTTGTCATTCTGTACTTCCCCAAGCCCATAGACTCATATCAATGGTGTCATACCATTTATTTCAGCCAATATGTTCAAAAATTTTCATTGTGTATGAAATATCTATGAAATTTAATAGAACATTCCAAGTTTGCTCATGATAAATTTTAGAATATGTGAGATATTTGGCATTTGCTACTTTGGAAAGCTCTTAACAAGTATCAACAATATCATGCTATTGATTCTAGTCTATTTGTTAACAGTTTTACATTACATGTCATATCAGTCAACAAAATTTAACAGAAATTCCATGTTTGCTCATGATCAGTTTTGGAATATGTGAGGTATTTGGCATTCTTTACTTCCCAAAGCCCATGACTCAAATCGTTGGTGTCATACCATTACTTTCAGCCTATTTGTTTAAAATTGTTCATTGTATGTCAAATATCCACAGACGGAAGTAAAGACCCCACAGCTAAAACAGCAGGGGCAGCCTTTGTTGTCCCCGAGATGGACCATGTCCACAAAATTAGACTAAATCCTGTCCTTGCGGTCTTTACCACTGAGTTGATAGCCATCGAACATGCCATCATCTGGATCCTTGAGAGCAGGATTCCAAACTCAGTTATTCTCACTGACTCCCTTAGCTCCATACAGACCCTTCAATCGGGTAAATCAAAAACGAGGCCCGAGAAGGTAAACAAAATCCTATCCCTACTTAATTTAGCCGCCACAGTAAATTTCAACATTTCCATGGAATGGATCCCTGCCCATGTAGGGATTGATGGCAACGAAATGGCGGATGGGGCGGCAAAGACAGCTATGACCACAGGCACTTACGACCACACCAAACCCTCAAAATGGAAGTTTACCCCCTAATAAATGAAGCAATAGCTGAAAAATGGCAAATCCAATGAACCAATAGCAACAAGGGCCGCACCTTCCATTTCCTCCAACCAAAGGTTAAACACCAATGTGACATATATAGTCCCAATAGACGTTTTGACATCGCCTACTCCCGACTAAGGCTAGGACACTGCGGGTTAGGCTGCCATCATTACGGCAACCAGTCCGGCCTATGTCCCAACTG
Organism: Ctena decussata; assembly: GCA_963989385.1. Taxonomy (NCBI): domain Eukaryota; kingdom Metazoa; phylum Mollusca; class Bivalvia; order Lucinida; family Lucinidae; genus Ctena; species Ctena decussata. Next base: position 82,721,981 of record OZ022504.1, on the reverse strand, counting down.
CAATGATGCTGATGACCTTGACCACATCTTCTTTGACTGTGTAGCTCACAGCAACCAAAGGCGAGACCGCGAATCCACCATATTTAGGCTAGGATATCATACAATAGACCTGAGACTGCTCCTGTCCCCCCCAAAGAAACATGCAAGTGCAATACAGAAGGCAGTCTTTGAATATTTGGACAAAACTAATATCATTGCCAGGATATAGGTAGATCCCAACACAATAAGGAAAAATCACCCCCGAAACCTCCTTAATCTCACATCCAAGCCTGGTCACCTGGAAAATAACTGAATCATTATAAGGTTCAATAAACTAGCCCCCTAGTCGTACAAATAACCTCTGTACGACGAAAATGACTAAAATTAAGGTGTATCCAACCGCCTTAATCTCACATCCAAGCCTGGTTACCTGGAAAATAACAGAACCATTACAAGGTTCAACACATTTGCTCCCTAGAAACAACAGAAAGAAACCACCCTCCTTTCCCAACAACTCACAATAAGAAATAAGCTACAGTCCTGTTGTCCATCAATAATACTCCCCACTTCACCCCCAAAAAATAATGTGTCCCCTGGCCCCCTCAAGTTTACAAACAGGCTTGGTGTCCTTGAAATCAACTGAGCCATTACAAGCCTCAATACATTTTCACCCTAGAAATATCCAAAAGAAACCCCCCACCCTCCCCAACAACTAGCAACGAGAAAATAGCTACGGTCCACTTGTTGTCTCATTAAATTCTTCACTTCCCAAAAGATTGGAATACTACCAAAACTCCCAGGACCAGACAAATCCCTAAAACTCTAAATATGCAATATATTTTGAAAACAACTAAACCAAAATAAGGTTTAGACCAAATGCTAATGATTTAAGCCCTAAATGGAATCTTGACCCCACCTACATCCACAAAAACAAAATTTAGCTACGGTCCTCTCTGTGACCAACAGGCACAGTCAGCTTCTTGAAATCCGGGCAAACTCAGTTACAGGTAATGGCCGCAGGGACCGAGACGGTTGTAACCTAGATCACCACCAATCCCATGTCCCCCTCCCACAGCCCATGGCACTAGCAAAGATGGGAATTTGCTCCCTACCCAAGAATTTGCTCCCTATTTTCCTCTTCTTCTTTTTTTCTTATACCTGCCCTGGGCCCAGCCAAGACAGGGGGCTTGTTCCATCAGAACCAATAAAGCGAAGTCTGATGGAGGCATGGAGTTTGGGGAAGACAGAACGTATGTTGACAACAGCCCAAAGAGAGCCCGCGAAAGCTGTGCGCATGGGAAGTGATTTATGCGGAACTGCGTACAGGCCCATTTGGGTGCGATCCCACTGCCACTTGATTTATTCCTGGGAGTTTTCCTTTTTCACTCTCCTTTTTATATTTTCTGTCCCCTACCAAAGAACTAGACCCCACCTAAGAATTAGCATCCTGACGTGTTCCAGGCAATCCCTAATTACTTATACCACTGCAAATTGCATTAGTTAACAACGGAATTTGCCCCCCACCAAAAAATTTGCTCCCCAACCAAGAATTTGCTCCCCAACCAAGAATTTGCTCCTTTTTTTTTTTTTTTACCCTATTGTCTGTAGAAGAAATATTACAGGACCCTAGTGGCATATTGATCAGGAGCTGATGTAGTTGGGGAAAGTGATTCTTTTTTAGTACAGAGTTTTTGTTTATGTTCTGAACCTCACTATGGTTTGGTTTGTGCCCATGTAATTGGACCTAATGTTGGATTTAGGTTGCTTAAATACAGGTTAGACTTTATCCTAGTGTCGATGAGAAAGGGTAGTAATACAATGGCATGACTGCAGTAGAATTCTTATTGTAAGCAAATGGTTGAAGAAAGCGATACTTTTTGCTCTGGAATTGTAGTATGGGTATCAAAGCTTATACTAGTGTGGTTAATGTCCAAGTATTTTGGTCCTTAAATAAGATTAAGGTGTCTGAATATATAAATAACTTTTTCCATGTTGTCAGTGAAAAGAGATAATAATGCATGACTGTAGGAGAATTCTTTTTAAAGGCTAATAGAAAGAGGGGGTGATTATTATTTGGTCCAGCATTTCAGTATGGGGTCGTGAGATCGAGCCCCGTTCGGGGCCCTCGACAAAATTTTCTTTACAGATTTTACAGTGGTGCCTGGTGCCAGGATGATTACTGTTGGAGCCCAAGTGCGAAGCAATGGCTGCGGAGTCAAAAACAACCTGGATATAATTATTTCATTTCCTAAACATTTGATACAAATGTTCTTTTGTAGGATGGAGGAGTGTAGTAGTTTGGCAGGGGTGGATCCAGGAATTTTGGAAAGGGGGTTCAAATTAGCTGAGGGGGTTCAATTTATGCAATTTAACCATTTTTTTTCCTGAAATTCCCCAAGAAACTAAGTTAATTTGGGCTGAGAAGGGGGTTCGTTTGAACCCCCCGAACCCCCTCTATTCTAAGTTTGCTGGCAATCATTTTTGGATTATGTGAGACATTTCCCATTCCATACCTTTTGTATTGACAATATCATGCCATTAATTCTGGCCTATTTGCGAACAACTTTATATTATATGTTAAATCATTAATGTCCACAAAATTTAATAGAATATTCCAAGTTTGGTGGTGATCAATTTTTAAATATGTAAGATAAATGGCTTGTATTGACAGTGTCCTGCCATGAATTGCATACCGGCATATCTGTTAATTATTTTACATTCTGTGTCAAATGTCAACACTATTTAATAGAATATTCCAAGTTTGCTCGGGATCAATTTTGGAATATGCAAGATATTTGCCATTCTGTACTTCCCAAAGCCAATGAATCAAATCAGACGTGTCATACCATTTATTTCAGTCCGTTGCTTTATTTTCCCAAATTTTTTTATGTTTGACAATATCAACAGAATTCGATAGAATATTCGAAAGTTTGCGTACGATCAATTTTGGAATATGTGAGATATTAGGCATTCAATAGTTTCCAATGCTCTTAACTTTTATGATCGAAAATGGCATGCCATTAATTCTGGCCTATTTGTTAATAATTTTACACTATATGTAAAATGTTTACAATATTAAAAAGAATATTCCAAGTTTGCCCGTGATCAGTTTTGGAATATGCGAGAAATTTGAGATTCTGTACATTTGAAAGCTCTTTTACTTGAATTGACAATGTCATGCAGTTAACTGCAGCATATATGTTAATAATTTTACATCATATGTCAAATGTCAAAACCATTCAACAGAATATTCCAAGTTTGTTCCCAATCAATTTTGGAACATGTGAGATATTTGAGATTCAGTGCATTCAAAAGCTCTTTAATTTGTATCAACAATGTCATGCTGTTAATTGCAGCATATTTCTTAATTACTTTACCTCATATGTCAAATGTCAACAATTTTAAGAGAATATTCCAAGTTTGCTCGAGATCAATTTTGGAATATGTGAGATATTTGGCATTCCATAGTTTCCACTGCTCATAACTTGTATTGACAATGTCATGCAATTAATACTGGCCTATTTATTAAATATTTTACACTTTATGTCAAATGTTGACCAAATTTAACAGAATATTCCAAGTTTGCTCGCGATCAATTTTGGAATATGTGAGATATTCGCCATTCTGTACTTTCTAAAGGCCATGACTCAAATCAATGGTGTCATACCATTTATTCCATCATGTTTGTTCAATATTTTTTTGATGTTTGTCCATATCAACAAAATTTGATAAATTTGATAGAATATTCCAAGTTTGCTCGCGATCAATTTTGGAATATGTGAGATATTTGGCATTCAATAGTTTCCAATGCTCTTAATTTGTATCGACAATGTCATGCCATTAATTCTGGCCTATTTGTTAATAATTTTACACTATATGTCAAATGTTGACAAAATTAAAAAGAATATTCCAAGTTTGCTCGCGATCAATTTTGGAATATGTGAGATATTTGAGATTCAGTGCATTCAAAAGCTCTTTAATTTGTATCAACAATGTCATGCTGTTAATTGCAGCATATTTCTTAAATACTTGACCCCATATGTCAAATGTCAACAATTTTAAGAGAATATTCCAAGTTTTCCGGTGATCAATTTTGGAATATGTGAAATATTTGGCATTCCATAGTTTCCACTGCTCATAACTTGTATTGACAGTGTCATGCAATTAATACTGGCCTATTTGTTAATCATTTTACACTTAATGTCAAATGTTGACCAAATTTAACAGAATATTCCAAGTTTGCTCGCGATCAATTTTGGAATATGTGAGATATTCGCCATTCTGTACTTTCTAAAGGCCATGACTCAAATCAATGGTGTCATACCATTTATTCCAGCATGTTTGTTCAATATTTTTTTGATGTTTGTCCATATCAACAAAATTTGATAAATTTGATAGAATATTCCAAGATTGCTCGCGATCAATTTTGGAATATGTGAGATATTTGGCATTCAATAGTTTCCAATGCTTTAAATTTGTATCGACAATGTCATGCTATTAATTCTGGCCTATTTGTTAATAATTTTACACTATATGTCAAATGTTGACAAAATTAAAAAGATTATTCCAAGTTTGCTCGTGATCAATTTAGGAATATGTGAGATATTTGAGATTCAGTGCATTCAAAAGCTCTTTAATTTGTATCAACAATGTCATGCTGTTAATTGCAGCATATTTCTTAATTACTTTACCTCATATGTCAAATGACAACAATTGTAAGAGAATATTCCAAGTTTCTCGTGATCAATTTTGGAATATGTGAGATATTTGGCATTCCATAGTTTCCACTGCTCATAACTTGTATTGACAATGTCATGCAATTAATACTGGCCTATTTGTTAATTATTTTACACTTTATGTCTAATGTTGACCAAATTTAACAGAATATTCCAAGTTTGCTCGCGATCAATTTTGGAATATGTGAGATATTCGCCATTCTGTACTTTCTAAAGGCCAAGACTCAAATCAATGGTGTCATACCATTTATTCCAGCATGTTTGTTCAATATTTTTTTGATGTTTGTCCATATCAACAAAATTTGATAAATTTGATAGAATATTCCAAGTTTGCTCATGATCAGTTTTGGAATATGTGAGATATTTGGCATTCAATAGTTTCCAATGCTCTTAATTTGTATCGACAATGTCATGCCATTAATTCTGGCCTATTTGTTAATAATTTTACACTATATGTCAAATGTTGACAAAATTAAAAAGAATATTCCAAGTTTGCTCGCGATCAATTTTGGAATATGTGAGATATTTGAGATTCAGTGCATTCAAAAGCTCTTTAATTTGTATCAACAATGTCATGCTGTTAATTGCAGCATATTTCTTAATTACTTTACCTCATATGTCAAATGTCAACAATTTTAAGAGAATATTCCAAGTTTGCTCGTGATCAATTTTGGAATATGTGAGATATTTGGCATTCCATGGTTTCCACTGCTCATAACTTGTATTGACAATGTCATGCAATTAATACTGGCCTATTTGTTAATAATTTTACACTTTATGTCAAATGTTGACCAAATTTAACAGAATATTCCAAGTTTGCTCGCGATCAATTTTGGAATATGTGAGATATTCGCCATTCTGTACTTTCTAAAGGCCATGACTCAAATCGATGGTGTCATACCATTGATTCCAGCATGTTTGTTCAATATTTTTTTGATGTTTGTCCATATCAACAAAATTTGATAAATTTGATAGAATATTCCAAGTTTGCTCGCGATCAATTTTGGAATATGTGAGATATTTGGCATTCAATAGTTTCCAATGCTCTTAATTTGTATCGACAATGTCATGCCATTAATTCTGGCCTATTTGTTAATAATTTTACACTAAATGTCAATTGTTGACAAAATTAAAAAGAATATTCCAAGTTTGCTCGCGATCAATTTTGGAATATGTGAGATATTTGAGATTCTGTTACATTTAAAAGCTCATAAATTGTATTGACAATGTCTGCTGTTAATTGCAGCATATGTTTTAATAATTTTACATCATATTTCAAATGTCAGCATAATTTAACGGAATATTCCTAGTTTGCTCGCGATCAATTTTGGAATATGTGAGATATTTGCCTTTATGTACTACCCAAAGCCCATGACTCAAATCAGTAGTGTCATACCATTTATTTCAGCATGTTTGTTCAATATTTTTTGATGTTTGACAATATTAACAAAATTTGATACATGTAGAATATTCCAAGTTTGCTCACGATCAATTTTGAAATATGTGTGAGAGTAGGCATTGCATATTTTATAAAGGTCTTAACTTGTATCGACAATGTCATGCCATTGATTCTGGCATATTTGTTAATAATTTTACACTTAATGTCAAATGCTGACTAAATTTAACAGAATATTCCAAGTTTGCCCATGATCCATTTTGGGATATGTGAGATATTTGAGATTCTGTACATTCAAAAGCTCTTTTACTTGTATTGACAATAACATGCATTTAATTGCAGCATTTTTGTTAATGATTTTACATCATATGTCAAATGTCAACCAAATTTAACAGAATATTCCAAGTTTGCTCGCGATCAATTTTGGAATATGTGAGATATTTGCCATTCTGTACTTCCGAAAGTCCATGACTCAAATCAGTGGTGTCATACCATTTATTTCAGCATGTTTGTTCAATATTTGTTTGATGTTTGACTATATCAACAAAATTTGATAGAATATTCCAAGTTTGCTCGCGATTAATTTTGGAATATGTGAGATATTTGGCATTAAATAGCTTCCACTTCTCGTAACTTGTATCAACAATGTCATGCCATTAGTTCCGGCCTATTTGTTAATAATTTTACATTATTTGTCCAAAGTTGACAAACTTAAACAGAATATTCCAAGTTTGCTCGCGATCAATTTTGGAACATGTGAGATATTTGAGATTCAGTGCATTCAAAAGCTCTTTAATTTGTATCAACAATGTCATGCTGTTAATCGCAGCATATTTGTAAATTACTTTACCTCATATGTCAAATGTCAACAAAATTTAAGAGAATATTCCAAGTTTGCTCACAATCAATTTTGGAATATGTGAGATATTTGGCATGCCATAGTTTCCACTGCTCATAAATTGTATTGACAATGTCATGCAATTAATTCTGGCCTATTTCTTAAAATTTTACACTTTATGTCAAATGTTGACCAAATTTAACTGAATATTCCAAGTTTGCTCGCTATCAATTTTGGAATATGTGAGATATTTGCCTTTATGTACTACCCAAAGCCCATGACTCAAATCAGTAGTGTCATACCATTTATTTCAGCATGTTTGTTCAATATTTTTTGATGTTTGACAATATTAACAAAATTTGATACATGTAGAATATTCCAAGTTTGCTCACGATCAATTTTGAAATATGTGTGAGAGTAGGCATTGCATATTTTATAAAGGTCTTAACTTGTATCGACAATGTCATGCCATTGATTCTGGCATATTTGTTAATAATTTTACACTTAATGTCAAATGCTGACTAAATTTAACAGAATATTCCAAGTTTGCCCACGATCCATTTTGGGATATGTGAGATATTTGAGATTCTGTACATTCAAAAGCTCTTTTACTTGTATTGACAATAACATGCATTTAATTGCAGCATTTTTGTTAATGATTTTACATCATATGTCAAATGTCAACCAAATTTAACAGAATATTCCAAGTTTGCTCGCGATCAATTTTGGAATATGTGAGATATTTGCCATTCTGTACTTCCGAAAGTCCATGACTCAAATCAGTGGTGTCATACCATTTATTTCAGCATGTTTGTTCAATATTTGTTTGATGTTTGACTATATCAACAAAATTTGATAGAATATTCCAAGTTTGCTCGCGATTAATTTTGGAATATGTGAGATATTTGGCATTAAATAGCTTCCACTTCTCGTAACTTGTATCAACAATGTCATGCCATTAGTTCCGGCCTATTTGTTAATAATTTTACATTATTTGTCCAAAGTTGACAAACTTTAACAGAATATTCCAAGTTTGCTCGCGATCAATTTTGGAACATGTGAGATATTTGAGATTCAGTGCATTCAAAAGCTCTTTAATTTGTATCAACAATGTCATGCTGTTAATCGCAGCATATTTGTAAATTACTTTACCTCATATGTCAAATGTCAACAAAATTTAAGAGAATATTCCAAGTTTGCTCACAATCAATTTTGGAATATGTGAGATATTTGGCATGCCATAGTTTCCACTGCTCATAAATTGTATTGACAATGTCATGCAATTAATTCTGGCCTATTTCTTAATAATTTTACACTTTATGTCAAATGTTGACCAAATTTAACTGAATATTCCAAGTTTGCTCGCTATCAATTTTGGAATATGTGAGATATTTAAGAATCTGTACATTTGAAAGCTCTTTTGCTTGTATTTACAATGCCATGCAGTTAATTTCAGCATATTTGTTAATGAGTTTATCTCACATGTCAAATGTCAACAAATTTAAGAGAATATTCCAAGAGTGCTCGCAATCAATTTTGGAATATGTGAGATATTTTCGAGGATCCAAATTATAGCCTGTTTAATAGCAATCAATTCAATTCATGCAAATACAATACAGAAGGCAGTCTTCGAATACCTGGACTAAATCAATATCATTGCCAGGATATAGATTCTAATACAATAAGGAAAAAAATCCCCCCAAATTTTCTCTAATTCAAGCCCTTGTTGCTAACCACCTACCCAACCCATGTCCCAAAATCCCTGGATCCACATTAAACACCTACTAAGTACAATGCTCATGACAAAACTACCAATCCAGTAAAAGCCCTAGAACCCATCTGTACAACCACAATCCAACTTTCCCTACTGTCGTATAAATAACATTTGTCTATTGATAATAAGGCTACAAGACTTGTCAGCGGGACAGGATAGCTCGCCTGACAGCGCCTTGTCCATCAACTAAAACACTTAAACTTAAAACTTTAATATTTTGCTAACGCTGCCGCCGCCGCTGACGCCGACACCGGGGGTAGTGCAATAGCTCTTCCTGTACATTCATACAGATGAGCTAAAAATTAATGTGTATCCAACCTCCTTAATCTCACACCCAGGCTTAGTTACCTGGAAACTAACTGAACCATTATAAGGTTCAACACATTTGCTCCCTAGAAACAGCCAAAAAGAAACCACCCTCCCCTCCCAATAATTCGCAATAAGAAATAAGCTATGGACTTCTTGTCCATTAATAATATTCTCCATTTCCCAAAAAATTAATGTGTATCCAACCTCCTTAATCTCACACCCAGGCTTAGTTACCTGGAAACTAACTGAACCGTTATAAGGTTCAACACATTTGCTCCCTAGAAACAGCCAAAAGAAACCACCCTCCCAATAATTCGCAATAAGAAATAAGCTATGGACTTCTTATCCATTAATAATATTCTCCATTTCCCCAAAAATTAATGTGTATCCAACCTCCTTAATCTCACACCTAGGCTTAGTTACCTAGAAACTAACTAACCATTATAAGGTTTAACACATTTGCTCCCTAGAAACAGCCAAAAGAAACCGCCCTCCCCTCCCAACAATCCGCAATAAGAAATCAGCTACAGTCCACCTGACCACATATATTATTCTCCATTTCCCAAAATATTGGAACACTAACAAAATTCCCATGAACATAGAGACCCTTAACACTTTAATTATGCAATATATTTTGAAACCAACTAAACCAAGATAAGGTTTAGAACAAATGCTACAGTTCTAGACCCCAAAAGTAATTTTTACCCCGCCTACCTCCCTCTCAACAGAATTAAGCTATGGTCCTCTCCGAGACCATAAGGCACAATTCTATGTAACCCAGGCCACCTCAATTACACGAGGGCCACAAAAACACGGGACAATCGCATTCCAGATCACCCTCAATCTCTTATCCCCCACTGCCCACTCCATTAGTTAATAAGGGAATTTGCTCCCCACCCAAGCATTTGCTCCCCTTTTTTTCCTCTAGACCTGGGGCCGAAGTGTGCAACAAATTACCATGCATCTCCAGTAGCCCTGAATTGTATTGCTAAGGCCAACCTACAGTTTGTGAGATATTTGTCATTCTGTTTGTTCAAATGCTTGTTAATAGCACAGATAATGCCATCTCATTAATTTGAGACTATCTGATAATAATTTTACATTCTAAGTACCTTTCTGGCAAAACTAAGGCGAATATTCCAAGTGGGGTTGCAACGATCATAATTGTCATTAGTTCATTACTAGCAACAACCATAGAGGATAGGGATTGGGAGGGGCCTAAATTTGTTAAAATCTTCATCTGTTCCTTCTGTCTGCTTTATCTGTGGTAGCTTTGAACTAGGTCCTTGAAGGACCATTTAGTGTTCCTTTAAAGCTTTTTTCTTCGATGAACCTGCAAAAGAAATACACTTCTTGGTCTGGAAATAAGAAATCCCGCAAATTTGCTCCCTATTTCCCTGGGGGAGAAATGGGGAGCAAATTCTTGGGTAGGGAGCAAATCCCTGCTAATGCCATGGGCTGGGAGGGACATGGGATTGGTGATGATCTAGGTTACAACTGTCTCCGTCCCTGCGGCCATAACCTGTAACTGAGTTTGCCTGGATTTCAAGAAGCTGCCTGCGTCTGTTGGTCACAGAGAGGACCGTAGCTAAATTTTGTTACTGGGGATGTAGGCGGGGTCAAGATTCCATTTAGGGCTTAAATCATTAGCATTTGGTCTAAACCTTATTTTGGTTTAGTAGTTTTCAAAAAATATTGCATATTTAGAGTTTTAGGGGTTTGTCTGGTCCTGGGAGTTTTGGTAGTGTTCCAATCTTTTAGGAAGTGAAGAATTTAATGAGACAACAGGTGGACTGTAGCTATTTTCTTGTTGCTAGTTGTTGGGAAGGGAGGGGGTTTTCTTTTGGATATTTCTAGGGTGAAAATGTGTTGAACCTTATAATGGCTCAATCGATTTCCAGGATGCCAAGCCTGTTTGTAAACTTAAGGGGGTTGGGGGACACATTATTTTGGGGGTAAAGTGGGGAGTATTATTGATGGACAACAGGACTGTAGCTTATTTCTTATCGTGAGTTGCTGGGAAAGGAGGGCGGTTTCTTTCTGTTGTTTCTAGGGAGAAAATATGTTGAACCTTGTTATGGTTCAGTTATTTTCCAGGTAACCAGGCTTGGATGTGAGATTAAGGCGGTTGGATACACCTTAATTTTAGTCATTTGCATCATACAGAGGTTTTTTGTACGACTAGGGGGCTAGTGTGTTGAACCTTATAATGGTTCAGTTATTTTCCAGGTGACCAGGCTTGGATGTGAGATTAAGGAGGTTGGATACACCTTAGCAACAAGGGCCCAAAGTAAGGAAATTTCGGGGGTGATTTTTCCTTGTTGTGTTGGGATCTACCTATATCCTGGCTATGATATTAGTTTTGTCCAGATATTCGAAGACTGCCTTTTGTATTGCACTTGCATGTTTGTTTGGGGGGGGGGGGGGGGGGGGGGGGGACAGGAGCAGTCTCAGGTCTATTGAGTATCCTAATTTGAATGATCTTACATAGATAGCTACTCCGCCTCCGGATTTATCTTTTCTGTTTTTAATTAATGGCTCTGGATAGTTAGGGATTTTTGGAGAATTTTTCTTATCAGAGAGCCAGGTTTCTTTTAAGCCTTGTATAGGGGATGAGGGTGGGGAATACCTCATAGACAAGTTCCCCTGTTATGGTGAGGGGAGGGGTAGGTGAGTAAAATATGACCTTCACATTTTCTGTAGTTCTATTGTTGATGAATATTCTGTTAATTTCTTTAACCTGGGGGGCAAAGTGAATTAAATGTACGTTTTAACTGTTGTAGATTGGCATCACTCACAATGTTGCAAATGATGCCCATGCTCGTGGGTATGGACTCCTTCGATTTATTCAATTTTACATTCCTGCCTACCCCACTGGCAGGACGAAGGGCAGACTCGAAGTCGATAATATCCAAGGATAGTTTGTGTGATGTTTTGAAGGACCTGGCCTTAGAAGGGTGCAATTTTGGGATTTTGAAAGAGGGGCCGAGCCTATCCACAGGTTGGTATATTAGGGATATTTTGTCAGGTCCAAGGTGTTGGATGAAGCCATTAACAATGGCTTTCGTTTGATGGGCTGATGGGGCCTTATTTGGTAGGGATACGCTGAACCAGATAAATTCTGGTTCTGGGGATTTTGGGTTGTTGTATGGGCTAATAGGATCTGGGGGGAGTGGGCTATGGGGGTCAGGGAGGATATAATTTTCTAGATAAGTAAGGGCGGACTCGCTCGAGTCTGAGCCGCCGCTGTCATTGCAGCAAATTTGTTAATTACTTTACATCATATGTCAAATAACAACAAAATTTAAGAGAATATTCTAAGTTTGATCGCGGTGAATTTTGGAATATGTGAGATATTTGGCATTCCATACTTTCCAAAGCTCTTAACTTGTATTGACAATGGCATACCATTAATTCTGACCTATTTATTCATAATTTGAACATTATATGTCCTATTTTGACAAAATTTAAAAGAATATTCCAAGTTTGCTCACGATCAATTTTGGAATATGTGAGATATTTGAGATTCAGTACATTCGAAAGCTCCTTAACTTGCATCAACTTTGTCTTGCTGTTAATTGCAGCAAATTTGTTAATTACTTTACATCGTATGTCAAATGCCAACAAAATTTAACAGAATATTCCAAGTTTGATCGCGATCAATTTTGGAATATGTAAGATATTTGAGATTCTGCACATTCTAAAGCTCTTTAAATTGTATCAGTAATATAATGCTGTTAATTGCAGTATACTTATTAATAATTTACATCATATGTCAAATTTCAACAAAATTTAACAGAATATTCCAAGTTTGCTAGCGATCAATTTTCAAATATGTGTGATATTTGGCATTCCATAGTTTCCAAAGCTCTTAACTTTTATTGACAATGTCATGTCATTAATTCTGGCCTATTTATTCATAATTTGACATTATATGTCCAATGTAGACAAGATTTAACCGAATATTCCAAGTTTGCTTGCGATCAATTTTGGAATATGTGAGATATTTGAGATTCAGTACATTCGAAAGCTCCTTAACTTGCATCAACTTTGTCACGCTGTTAATTGCAGCAAATTTGTTGATTACTTTACATCTTATGTCAAATGTCAACAAAATTTAACAGAATATTCCAAGTTTGCTCGCGATCAGTTTTGGAATGTGTGAGATATTTGGCATTCCATAGTTTCCAAAGCTCTTAACTTGTATTGACAATGTTATGCCATTAACTCTGGCCTATTTATTCATAATTTGACATTGTATGTCCAATGTTGACAAAATTTAACTGAATATTCCGAGTTTGCTCGCGATCAATTTTGGAATATGTGAGATATTTGATTTTCAGTACATTCGGAAGCTCAGCTGAACTTGCATCAACAATGTCATGCTGTTAATTGCAGCAAATTTGTTAATTACTTTACATCATATGTGACATGTCAACAAAATTTAACAGAATGTTCCAAGTTTGCTCGCTATCAATTTTGGAATATGTGAGATATTTTGCATAACTTGTATTTACAATGTCATGCCATTAATTCTGGCCAATTTTTCATAATTTGACAGTATATGTCCAATTCTGTGCTGGGGGTCAAATTCATTTCTGAATTGGTGTTACAATGTTTGACAACTGGCACCATAGATCGAAGAAAGAAATGTCCCACAGTGGCTTCAGGACCATGCATTTTACTGTACCGCGGTATGCAAACATTACTTCAATGCATGACCCTTCTGCCTCTAATGTCCCTCAGACATCTGCCAAGGAGCTAGGCCATCACGGCAGTTCTCTTGCCAGTGGTCAGACTTGTGTCCATGAAAAAAATAAAAGGAGGAGCAAACTCTATGCTGGGGATCAAATACATTCCAAAATTCATGTTTCAATATTTGATGACCACTCTATGAGTCCACCATTCCCAAGGGAACTATAGACCGTGGGCTAAGCAACCAAACTGCTCTGTGTGTCATACCACATAAATCGTTGCCCAGGTACACAGGCTCGGCTGCTCAAAGGTAGACAACTGGCACCAATAACTGAAGAAAGAAATGTCCCACAATGGCTTTGGGACCATGCAGCATTTACTGAATTACGACCATGCATGACCCTTCTGCCTCTGATAAGCATCTTCCTCAGACACCTGCCTGTGGTCAGACTTGTGGCAAGGAGAAGTAAAGAAGCGGGGGAGGGGGAGGGAAGAAAATTCTGAATTGGGGGTCAAATTCCAGGTAGTTGTAGTAATGACAGTGGGAGAGGATGGTAGTGGGGAGAGTGTGGTTGTGGGATAGGGTTTAATAGTGGTGTAAGTTTGTGTAAATATTGCAGATTTTATTTGTGACACATGGGAGATAATCCTGTTAGTCTTATAGAGAAGTATTGGTTCTGTAATTAATGGATTTGGATGCCTGTTAAATGTGTTGGGCATAGCTGTATTTGTGCAATATGGGTGATAACGCAATGTTAGCATGGGGGTAATACCATTTTGCCTCCCTGTCCTTTCGACCGAGCCAGTCAATTACCATACATGCAAAAGTGGCTGTCGACCGAGACAATCAACAGCAGTATCAGCTCGGTCAACAGCTATAACAGTAGTACCTTTTATCGTTATTGGTAGTGCTTACGATTGTATTCTCAGTCGAAAGCCACTTTGTATAGTACAGACTTGGTCGAAAGCACAGGTAGCCAAGTTGGTATTACCCCCCGTGGTTAGTGACAAAGCCAGGCTGAATGGTGTTGAGGAGTCAACTGGAAAGTGAACAGAATATCAGGAAGTGAGAAGTCAGGAATCAAAGGGGAGTTATTAAGATATCAATAATTAGGCTAAATGTTTCCTGGGGATGGTGAACTTGTCTGGGTTGGGTGAATTAAGAAAGAGTAAAATGATGGAATAAGGAAGAGGTTTGTCTATTAGAGATGCATCCCTGAAAAGAGACAGCAAAGAAGAACCATGGTATGCTAGTGGAAGTTTACCCTATTTTCCTGTGGAAAGGGTAAAAGAAAAAAGGACCATAGTGAAAATCTGAGAAATGGCTGCTATGTAGGAAGAGAAATGATTTTTGTGTCTAGAACACTGATATATCCCCTGTACCTTATCATGGTTTAGGTTGTGTCCAAGTATTGTAGTTCTCATGTATAATTAAGATTGCCTGACACTGGTAAAATTTTACCTAAAAAACTGTTAGAAGAATTATAGGGTGACAGTAGCTAAATTCTGACTGGAAGAAAATAGTCGGAGAAAGAGATTCTTTTAGGGCCTGGAATTATAGTATGTGTTCTAAACCTTGTTATGGTTTAGTAGTTTCAAAACACATTGGTCGAAATGTGATATTAAGGTGTCTGGATACACATTCAATTTATCCCTATTGTCAGTAAAGAGAAAATATTATGGGACAGAAGGAAAATTCTAATTGTAATCAGGCAGATAGAGCTGGTAGCTTTTATAAGGTTCATGATCTTAGTACAAGTGTTGTTATTAACAGAAAGTGCTGTTATTAACAGACAGTTGGTTGATGTTCAAATATTTTGGTAAAAGAGAGATAGTTATTTGAGAATAGCATGACCATAGCAGAATTCTTATTGTGGGCTAGCGTTTGGAGAAAATATTTTTTTGGTTATGGTAATGTAGTAAGAGTATTAAACTTTATTACGTTTAGTTAGTTTCAGAGAAATTAGCCTAGGTCTGTAATTAAGGTGGCCGGATACACATTGATTTTTCCCCCTACTGTCAACAGAGAGAGGTATTATGACGAGACATAGGAAAAGTCTGGTTTTAGTCTGACAGATGGAACTGGTGGTTTTTATTGGGCTCAGAATCTTAGCATGAATGTTGTACTTAACACAGATTTGATTCGTGTCCAAATATTTTGGGAGAAGAGGCATAGTTATGAGTATTTGAGAATGTTTGTTAGTGTTACTTTGTATGGAGAAGATATGGTGACAGAAAGCTTAGAAGGCCAAGATATAGATTTTGGAATATATGCTGTCCTACTGCTGGTGGTAAATATGGTAAATAGGGCTCGAAGTTGTTTTTGGGGAGTTGGGATGAATTGTTGAAGAGGAGACCGGGTAGCTAAGTAGGCTAAGTGCTGGCCTGCTGATCTAGCAGGTATGGTCATGTGTGCCGTGGTTATAGCTGCCTGCCTTTGCTGTATTATCTGCCATAATATGCCATTTCATTACCATCAGTTCCTACATGGGCTGGGATCCATTTCAAAGAAATATTGAAATTTACTGTAGCAGCTAGGCTGAGTAAAGTTTAGGATTCTGTTTACTTTATCCAGACTAGTTTTGATTTGCCTGACTGCAAGGCCTGTATTGAGCTGAGGGAGTCAATAAGGATGACTGAGTTTGGGATCTTATTTTCAAGGATCTAAATTATAGCATGTTTAATAGAAATCAATTCAGTGGTGAAGACAGATAGGACAGGATTGGACAGGACCTGTAAAATTCATGTGTGGACTGCTAATTTATAGGTCCACCTCCATTTTATTTGTCCACCGATACTTAGAATTTATCGGTTGACCAATAAAATTACATTGCATGGACAAAAATGCAGATGCAATTTGCATCTATAAAAATACTGTGCATCTATAAATTTATTGATGGATGGACATTATCCCCGGTTGTATATATTTTATAAGAGCTGCGATAATAGCCCTCTGTATAGTTAGACCAGTCAGACATTAATATCAGCTGGAGTAGACAACTAATTGGCTGATATATACAAGAGCTGTCACCTGACAACAAAGTTTTCCTGAATTGGTACTTACCTATCTCACAGGCATTTGTCACTATGGTTTGCACTAAAGAAACAAAAGCTTAAAGACAAAATTCTATATCAATGACCTTGACTTCAGGGTCACCCAGTGCTATGGGGTGGGGTAGTATTTTGTAAAAACACAATTAAGCCAGTATCTAACATCAGTTCAAGTAAAGTGACTGTGACCTAATTTTTGACCCTATGCCCCACCCCAAGGCCTCATCCAGGGGTACATGATACAGAATATAAGGATATGCTGTGATATGATTATATTCCAAATATAAAAGGGTTATGGCCAGTGGCTAATTGTTTAGATTTAAGATCACTGCCAAAAGAGGTCATGTAAAATTTATACCTGGATCAATAATTTTATCGTTGGACATGTAAAATTTACCAGTGGACCCATAGAATTTATCAGTGGACCAATAAAATTTATCGGTCCACCCATACTTTTATGGGTGCACCTATAGTTTATT
Organism: Ctena decussata; assembly: GCA_963989385.1. Lineage (NCBI taxonomy): Eukaryota > Metazoa > Mollusca > Bivalvia > Lucinida > Lucinidae > Ctena > Ctena decussata. The sequence goes on along the minus strand of OZ022504.1, from coordinate 82,704,724 downwards.
GTTCTGCACCTGTAAATTTTATCAGTCCACCTTCAAATGCCAAATATCGATGGATCGATAAAAAATTGGTGGAGCAGTAAATTAGCTGCATTGTATGAAGTTTATCGGTCCATTGAATAAAATTTACAGGTGCACCACTTAATTTTAGTGGTGCACCTATGTTTTTATACTTGGACCGGTCAGTTAATGAGAGCCACTTGGTTATGGTGCAGAAGGTTGTGGGTTTGAGTCGGGGGTGGGCCAGACTGGAAAACTCTGTTAATCAAGCAGAAGACAGGAATATTTTTTGGAATCAGGAAATGTTGTTGTTTTGTTGCTTTATGTCCACAGTAAACAGTTATGGTCATGTCGGGATGGTCATTTAACCTTACCACACTATTCCTGGGCAGGCTTAGACCTCCTAAGCAGTTAACGTGTACTAAGTGCACATACTTTTGTCCATTAAACCGACAATAGCCTTTCTTGAATCAGCAGGAGGAGAAATGAAATTATGTGGCCAGACTAGGTATCGAACCTGGGACCTCAGGCTCTTGAGTCGGACGTGCTACCAACTGTGCTATGCCATACGGCTAAACAGAGAAGGACTAGGCAGTGAAAGGAGGGGAATGGGCTTCACCTTGCATATGCTGTACGTGCTCAAGATACATTGGACCTTTAATCCCCACTGTCCTACAGCCACTGCACTATGGGACCCCACTTTATTGTTTTGTATTGTAGCGTTAGCCGGGTCGTCCATCAAATCAAGCAACCGGTCACCCATCCAGGTACTAACCGCGATCTCCGTTGCTTAACTTCGTGAAAGAGCCTTCCACTCTACCCGTGTCGCCATAAAAGCCGGCTTCTACAGCAAGGCTGTAGAAGTGTTTATATACCTAAACCGGTTACATTTCTCCCCCTCTTTTGACTTCATCCCCAAGTCACCAACTGCTCACTTAGCAGACCGAGGACGGAGCCTATGCAACGCAACCAGGGACGCCTTTTCCTGTACACCTGGGTCCGGAGATGATGGTCCTGTCATCTCCCATCCCACCGCTGCCACCAAATGTAGCATTAGCCAGGTTGTCCACCAAGTCAAGCAACCTGTCACCCATCCAGGTACTAACCGCGATCTCCGTTGCTGAACTTTGTGAAAGAGCCTTCCACTCTACCCTTGTCACCATAAAAGCCGGCTTCTACAGCAAGGCTGTAGGCTTTAGGGGGAGGGCTGTAACTAATGTTGTGAGAACTTGTAGCCCGACCCCATTGCTTACTATTTGAGCAATAAAATATGTTTAAACTGAGGCTGTAGAAGTGACTATATACCTAAACCTGTTACATTATTACTCTATCTCTCAACTTGAATGAAAATAGTGGTGTAATAAATCTGCCAATTAACTAATTAAAAAGATATAGGTTTCCCATCTAACTTATTTAGCAGCATATTAAAACATCGTTGTCATAATTGTGTCAAAGAACAACAACAAAAACTGTTTATTTTGCCATTTAGTGCCATAACTTACCACAGATCAAGTATACCAGCTCTGCTATTACATGTAAATGATTTAATTAACGGAAATATATGGGCATAATATTAATATATTCCTATATGCTTAATATATGCAGTCTATAGCTATTTCAAACAATACATATTATCTACGCCAGCGGACAATCTCGAGATTACTCGATCAATTTTGGGATACCTCGATATTCCAAGTTTGCTCGTTATCCCAAAAAAGTTCACATCATAAACGCTGATTACGTCATTTATTTATTTCCGGTATGTTCGAGTCGATATTCCAGTGAATGAACCGCAACGGATAATTGCGAGTTTCGCCTTGCTGGGGTCATCTGATTCTGATTCTGTCAATAAAATAAAGGTGTCGCTATGACAAGACTAATGGAGAAGATAAAACATAATAGAATCTAGCAGCAGGAAGAAGGCAAAATAAAGAAATTAACTAGATAGATTTAAAGGTAAAAAGACCAAGGGAACTAAAATGAAAGAGAGATGAACTAAATATTCTTACAGATTCTTACAGATCCTCTTCTGGTAGAAGGCCCTGCTCATGGGCCTGTTGGACCAGCTCTAATTCTTCATTATATTGTTTTAGGTCACGTCCGGTCAGTGCTTTGGTGTCCTCTCTGTACTGGAATCTTTGTGGTTGGTCTCTCCATAACCTGTCGAGTCTAAGTTCAAATGTTCTTACTGTATTTGCCTCCACCACTCTATTAGGTAACCCGTTCCATAATTCCACTGTTCTTACACAGAATGAATATTTTCTTATATTTAGCCTAGGTCTTTTCTTAAATATTTTGTATCTATGACCACGAGTACAAGAATCTTGCCGCAACTGAATAAAATTTGAAACTTCGGGATCATATTTTCCAGACAGAATCTTATACATCTCAATCATGTCTCCTCTTGTCCTTCTGTATGCCAGTGATGGTAGATTCAATATTTTCAGTCTCTCTGTATATGAAAAGTTTGAAAGTCCTGGTATTAACTTGGTAGATCGTCTCTGTACATTTTCTAGTAAATCTATGTGTTTCTTTAAGTAAGGGTTCCAGACTTGGTTAGCATATTCAAGATGAGGTCTAACTAATGAAGTGTATAGCAATTTAAAAGTTTTTTGATCAAGACATTCAAATGTTCTCCGTATAACTCCCATTATTGAATTCGCTTTATTAACTTTTTCGCTGATATGTTTTTCAAATGAAAGTTTGTTGTCTATTACTACTCCAATGTCCTTTTCATGGTCTTTGAACTCCACACCCTTCTGTCCTTCTTTGAGATGATAAGTAACCATGTTGACCTCAGTACTCCCTATTCTTATACATTTACACTTTTCGGAGTGAAAGCATAATAACCACTTTTCAGACCATTCTTGCATTGCTCTTATATCCTTCTGTAAGTTTTCACAATCTTTAGTACAATATATGATATGATAGACTTTGGTGTCGTCGGCAAAAAGGTATGGGATACTTCCGTGCTTGATAACATCTGGTAGGTTGTTGATATACAACACAAAAAGGATCGGAGCTAAGACCGAACCCTGAGGTATTCCACTATCCACGGCCCTCCAGTCTGAGGATAATCCGTTTACTAATACTCGTTGCTTACGATTCGCCAAAAATGATTCTATCCATCTTGTATACACGTGTCCTATGTTATATAACTGAAGTTTATGAACCAAGCCTCCATGAGCCGGACCTTGTCAAAGGCCTTCATGAAATCACAATAGGCAACATCGACGGAACCGGCACTATCTAGTATATCAGTCCAATTATCTAACACTTGTATAAGCTGTAGTACTGTAGATCTTCCAGCTATAAATCCAAACTGTTTATTACTAAATAATTTATTCTTCTTCATATGATTTACTATGTTTTCACGTACTATAGATTCAAGAATCTTACATACCACACTATTAACACGAAATATAGTATCAATGAAAAACTATGCCAGACCTGTGACCAGTGCAATAGTGTCCACATGTGCCATGGTGTCGGCACTAGTAAGCACCCAAACTTGTTGCAATACTGCTAAATCTGCGTGACATATAACATATAATACATCTACATCTACATCTAACAGTTGAGTAACTTCTGTCACGAAATTGACCATTATGTTACTTTCAGTTTGGCGGATAGAAAGAAATAGTGGTGAAATTTAGGAAAGCAAGAAGAAAAGTAATTAGAAAGGCAGACGATAAGAAAGTTTCCAGGCTGCATTTTCATCCCTTCAGGTAGAACCAATCCGGCTATAGTAGCTGTCACTGGGTATGGTAGCCCAGTCGGCACAGCTTCAACCCTCATTAGGTTTTACTTACAGCTTGGCTGTAATAGAAGTATTAGAATACGGTCTGCCTTAAGCATTTTAATACCCAGGGTTACTTGTTATACTTAAAATGCTTTTGAATAATTTGTATCCAAATTACGAGTTTCGTTCCTCCATCGTGCAAATTAAAGCCAAATAAAACTTTAAACATAATTGCTACACAGCGTTTGGGGCATTTTGACAATAACACTACGATATACACGCTTATTTCATACTGCTTTAGATAGGTTACGCTACAGCTGGGGTAACATGTTTCAATAATAGGAGTATCGTTCATCACCGTGTTAACACTATTTATTGTGCACTTTTAACACCAGAAGACTTTTAATGTAAGCACCGAACTAATGTTACGTTTCTATGAAAAATAGTCAAGGAAACGTTACACTTGAACACACACACGTTAAGCTCGGATTTTATCAGTTCAGCACCCAGTGTCACCTGACACTGATTTGCGCATTTTACACCGTACGTTGGGTAATGTGAATTACGGTTTAAGGAATCGTTTCTTCATCGTGTAACATCACACCAAACAGTGTCTGATGGTGAAATTAACACCTGTTTAATAAAAAAATATAACGCTGCGTTTGGCGAAACTAAACACGTGTATTTTTACTTATTAAGCACCGAACTAGTGTAACGTTTCTATAAAAATAGTCAAGGAAACCTTACACTCGAACAAAGAAACGTTTCGCCCGGAGTTTAGAAATTCAACACTGAGTGTCATCTAACACCGATTTCAGCATTTTACACCGAACTTTGTGTAATATTTATTACGGTTTAAGGTATCATTTCTTTATTGTGTAACACTACACCCAAAAGTGTGTAATGGTGAAAGTAACACCCGTTTAAAAGAAAACATAACACTGCGCTTGGTATAGCTAAACACGAATTTTTTACAGTGATAAGCACCGAACTAGTGTAACGTTTCTATAAAAATAGTCAAGGAAACCTTACACTCGAACAAAGAAACGTTTCGCCCGGATTTCAGAAATTCAACACTGAGTGTCATCTAACACCGATTTAAGCATTTTACACCGAACTTTGTGTAATATTTATTACGGTTTAAGGTATCATTTCTTTATTGTGTAACAGTACACCCAAAAGTGTGTAATGGTGAAAGTAACACCCGTTTAAAAGAAAACATAACACTGCGCTTGGTGTAGCTAAACACGAATTTTTTACAGTGTATTACGATCAGTCTTTATTGCTTGCATCATCAATTCTCTGAAGTAGAAGAATCTACGGTATCATTCACAGACACATTTTAGTTGCGCATGCTTGTCTGAATCTTTCAACAAAGCCTGTCTATGTCATTCGAGAATACCAAAGACGCAAATTGGCCTGTGCGTTCTCGCAGTTTTGTTCGCTGCTTAGTGTGATACCCATCTCAATAGGTGTGGACGAAAAACACATTACTCTTGGCTAATTTGGTGGCCTTGAACGTTTCGCTACTCTGCCTGCCTTGTGCAAATGCATATGTCGATGTATATTTGAACAAATAGGTTCATTTTTTTTCTTTTTTAATACCTTCATATGGTCGGGGGGGGGGGGGTAGCTCAGTAGATTAAACACTGGCCTGCTGATCTAGCGGAACCGGGTTCAAGCCCCGCTGTAGACGGGAATCTTTTCAATAGTAAATGGGGTTCCATTGCACTCAGTCTTTCATTATCACCTGTCCATTGTCCTGATATGACTGAAATACTGTTAAAAAGGACGTTAAAGTCGTAAGTCCTCCATCCATATTTTCGGGCAGTGTGAAACGGTCTTTACAGTAATACTGGAGGTAAAGACTATGTACCTGGTCTGTGTTTGTCTAAGAAATCTTTCATTGTCTACTACTAGTCTAAGTCGGGATTCTATTCTGCTCCGGGTGGGACAAAAAGACCGAAAAGGAAAGAGTTTGTTTTTGCGTTACCCGGGTTATACCGATGCCTGCTCCGGGTAAAGCTGTAACCGTCACAGAAAGGTATCCGTTATTACACCGTGACTTTGAAAATGGGTGGTGTCTTGCAATAATCCATTTCAAGGTGGCATCATAAAAAATCTTGATGAAACTTTCATTGACAAATGCCTAAAACATATTTGTATTGAATTATGTGTTTATTTCAAGATTTTATTGACCTATAGTGAGAATAAACATCGAAGATATAACGTGGTAAATTTTAAACGTATTTATGACTTCAACAGCTCCAGAATACAGTATGAGCATAAATTCGGATTTCAAAGTTTGGTATTTATACTCACCAAGGTATAACAAGCCAAGTTAAGTAAAACAGCATGTCAACCTACCTCTTTCCTTTTTGTCTTTGTCATCTAAAGTGCGCCTTGTGGCTCCGTGCTATACTATTTAGGAGTACACTTGCCCGTGCTACACGCGTTTCCACGTAGCCAGTCTATACGGGTTGACATTGTAAAGAGCGATGTGCTCGCCTATAGGCAGTGCCTATTTCATATTACTGAGGAATGTAAACGAAGAAGCGAAGAGTCTGATCTGAGCATTTCTGTTCGCACAGTTCATTTTGTTTTAGCCTGCTCTGATCATGATCTACACTGTTTGCCATTCTGACTCATCGCCAGATACAATTTGTTAAGGACACTTTCAGGGGAAGCAACTCTGCCATTTTCTTTGCTGTCTCCCTTTTCAAACGAGCTCTATCCTTAAAGGAAATAAGTTGCTCTTCTAGGAGCAGCTCTGAAAGAATTAACATAATAAATGTTTTATATTGCAGTTAATGATTGTAAAGTTTACAAGAAAATTCTACAAAATCAGATCGATGCGGAACGCTACGTTTTGGAGCCTCTACAGGACGCCACAAGTATGTGATTCACAGCTGAAATCGAGGTTGGGTTACACTGACTATAATTGTAACGAGGGGTAGGGGCTGATTGCCACAGACTGTGGACTGTGATGTTTCAGTTCTATTTTTGTGGTGTTTCTCAATAATTCGCTTTGCCAGACTGTCAAGCCATATTGTTGACAATTTAACGACGCAACTATAACTTGATTTCTAATTTTAATGTCGAATAGACAGCACTTCTGCTCAAGGTCTTTCGTAACCCGAATTCTACGGTGATTTGGTGTATGGGCTCATACAGATCGCTGACAAAAATGGCTTTTGGGGGCAGTTACGGGGGGTAAAAGCACAGGCGCTCGATGGAAAAATTGTAAAAAAAAAAAAAAAAGCTATATACACTAGACTATTAAATGATAAGTCCATCCCTCTGTAAGATTTCAAGTCGGTCAATTTACTATACATCCCACTACAAACAAGAAGGTTCATCACTACACTATTTTGATTTTAGGTTCACGTTTTCGAATCGCAAGTTCTAACTCATACTAGCGGCTCCGTTCCGCAAAATAAATTCCACAATTTTGTCAAGGACAGAGCAAGTTCAAAATTCGGGTTGTTTGAAAACTTTGGGTTATTGGTTGTCATTACTGCGGGAAAGCTACGTCATCAAAGCACGCGACTAGAAATTCCGTCGAAAATCTTCGATTTCATCACTTCCGTCAATGAAAGTAACAAAAAAATGGCCGTAGTGACGCGCCTTCTTGTTTGACGATTGTTCGAGAAGCATTGATATAGGTAGCGGTTAATGCAGTACACGTCGTATGTCACAGTATCCGAACTAACTGTACCATCTCTTCCGGTTTTCATAGCGTTGAATCGAGAGTACAAAGTTCGCTTATAAACAGTAGTCGGAAATCGTTATGTTTTTTTTTTATTTTATCCGGAATCTGCTGCGTCATTTATAGTTATTCAGCTTGGAAAATGTAAAGAGGTAAGTTTAATATAAGTTGCTCTTCAGTCTTTTACTTTATTACCCTGTACAATGAAAACCTCGTGGCCGTCACAGAAATTTTATTCCGAACAGCTTAATTTAACACGAGTTTGTGTCGTGCGAAACCTAGCTATCATCCTATTATCAAAACTAACAAACTATAGATTGATAACGCCTTCCGTATATTTTGAAGATTTTTTATAAAACATGTAAGAAAAGGCTATAAAAGGTTTTTGAATCATGCCAAGGGCAATTAGGATACTGTACCGTTTACATCCACCCATACACGACATTGTACAGGGCAATAAAGTAAAAGACCGAAGAGCAAATTATATTAAACTTACCTCTTTACATTTTCGAAGCTGAATAACTATAAATGACGCAGCAAATTCCGGATAAAATCTCAAAACATAATGATTTCCGACTACTGGTTATAAGCGAATGTTTGTACTCTCGATACGACGCTGTGGAAACCGAAAGAGCTGGTACAGAGCGTTCGGATACTGTGTATGTGAGTTCTTCTCAATGCGTCGCATCTTTTCCATTCGCCAATGAAAGCCTGCCGGATCCACAGGATACAAGTGAAATTAGATAAATATAAGGTGTTAGAGAAACATAATTTCACACAACATTACTTTCGAGCTGCATAGGATCGAAACTGATACCGATTTATAATGGAGATTGATATAGAGAGATATAATAAATCCACTATGCCGGTAAATGCTATATATATAGAGGCTGCGTGGCACTGCATTATTCCACCAGAAAAAATTATTCCACCAGAAAAATACGAGAAAAAAATCTCAGTTTAGAGCCACAAAATGTTGGTATGACACAGACCGGAATGGAGTAAACCCCGTGGCCTGATGCGTGAGCGCGTTTGTCAGAATACTTTTATCTATAAGAATATCACATTTTCATAACTATTGTTCATTATTTCAGTAAGCAGTCCCGACCAGGAAATGAACATTGATGAGACAAGTATTGCGACTAAAGACGACGGTAAGTATCAACAAATTAAGCAAAATGCAGTCAACTATCGATTTCTCGAACACTGATATCTCTAAGTACCTCTTATGTCAAAGTATGTAGTTAGGACACATTTCCAGTTCATATTTGCATTTTAACTCCTGTCTCAAAATATTAATATCTCAAAGTAAATTTTCTGGGGACAGAAAATTTATTTTGAGATATCAATAGTTTTGAATTTACTTCGACTTAGAGATATCGACAGCGGACTGTCAGAAGCAATTACAAGCTGTCGTTTGAAATACACATATCACTACGAGCATGATGGATAGATATCCTTACAGTCTAGCGAAACTGCTATATTATCAAAGCAAATCCCACCTTAACATAGGTACTGGCATAACAAGGCCACAAAATAACTGAACACACTGCATGCTCGGAGCATTAAATAGCAGAGAATAAATTTCATATAAAGATTTAAGCCCCCTATATTTCTATTAACTTTTAAAGGTAGGTTCCTGAACTAGCGATAACTATTATGTCCACAAAATAATTTCGTCTTTTTCTGAGCAGTATTGAATTCTCTTATTTTTCTGAATTTGTTGCCACTGAGAAACTCGTCAGATGTTGAAGAAAATAGTCGTTTTCCCTTTTGGTTTATTTTCTTTCGTTGGAATTCCAGTTCTAAAAATAAGTATGTTTATCATTTCTATAAGTGCGCGATTTTTTATGCCATTCTCCAAAGGTCAATTTTCCCTTGCAGTGAGCTCTCCTAGAGGTCCTGGCATGGCGGATGGGTTAAAACTATCCCAAAATGCAATGCAGCATGACGTCGGCTGCGTTATCTATTTTTGGCGCGAACTAAAAATAGGGCTAACTGGTGTGCGAAGCAGAGTTAGGAAATCCCTTGCAAAACAACTTTTCTAATATTTTTCTGATTTACATCTTTTAGTGAAACTTATTCATTCCGTTTTATAAGTGCTTTCCAACAACTTGGATCATCAAAATTATGATGCATTCCAAAGTACAGGACCCTACCTTTAAATTTCTCAAAAAAATATACTAGGCATGATAATGATCGCTTTTAAAAGTTCTTTTGTCTGCCAGATTTATGATTTGTGATGGTCACTGGAAATAGGAAAATAAACAAAAGAGCGGGAAACGCGGACCGCCATTCCCGCCAAAATGAAGGGTGCATACGCCCAGCCATCACAGTTAATCAGAATAACGTTATATCGTGAATAATTTTAAGCCCTTTTTTTAAATCGGCTTCAGACAGTTATTGGCTGAAAATAACTCACGTGCACGGATTAGAGGTCAATTCTATTGTTGAGTTATCTACTACCAACCAAAAACTTCAAAACATGCTTACAGAAACGCCTGTGGGAGACAATCAATTTATGACGACAAAACATCCATGAATATTCAGGAAGGGTATACATTGATATATCGTCTCTGCCTTTGAAACAAAGATGTTTTAGCTGAAGATTTTTTGTACAAGTCTTAAATGTGTTTCATACAACTTACCAGTTTCATGATTTTGTGATTATTTCGTAATGAAATACGAAGGAGTATACTTTTAAGATAACCTTGAGTTTAGTGCATATAAAATGAATGGCTATCCTTCGGTTAGCTTTAGCCTATATCTGAACAATCGAACCTAAATGTCTTTAAACGATCGAAGGCATGTATTGGCTGTATCGAGCATAAGAATTAGTTTTGAAAAAAAAAAAAAAAAAAAAAAAGTGCACAGTAGCTTATTTGTCCCTTCAAAGCCTGGGGTATAAGATATGATTGAGCCACGGCACGAGAAAACCAACATTGTGGCATGTGCGCCAAGCGAAGACTCCGAGCAGCCTTGTCATCCGCCCAGTCTGATCAGAGTCTTTGGAGTGCGCTTAAATGGTAGCTAACGGTCTATGCTAGCTCCATGCGGACAGAGAAGACTCTGGTCAGACTGGGCCGATCTGAGTTTTCGGTGGGCGCACATGCCACTTTGTTGGTTTTGTTGTGTCGCGGCTCATATGGGGTTGTAGCTTTCCCAATTCAGGCCTCGTCATTCTGAATTAGTCGATAAGCCGTTCGAAAAGCGTCCACCCTTACGGTAAAGAGTAAAATTTGTTACTGTAGTAAATTGTAACCGGGCTTAAATAAGTCAATAAGCCCTCCTGGTCACACAGCCAGATCAATGTAAGGTCAATATATCCATCGTAGGACACGAATTTTCAGCAGAACTGCTTCAGCTGTTTCATCCGGACGTGGTCGTTGCGTGTGGAGCCGATGTATAGGGGAAGTAGCTGGCATTTCTAGCTCTGCCATTTGGTTAAGGTGGTGATTTATGGTAAATGTAAAAATCTGCATAAAACCATAAAAAAGTAAGGTATCTCCCTGAAAGTTAGCAGACTTCTTATTTTTGTTGTTCTTTACAGTTTAG